>VWZI01023240.1:47926-87434 GCA_013396835.1 Psilopogon haemacephalus | reverse complement strand
GGTCTCTTGAAAAAGCTCCAGGTGCTGAGTCATGTGCAGGCTCTGGTTGGGCTGCTGCTGGGAGCCAAGAAGGATTGTTGAGAGAGGAATATTGAAATAGCCTGTTTATGACAGCCATTAATACTTGCTGGTGTGGAGGGTACAGCAGCAGCCTTTCAGGAGAGGTGGCTTTGCAGCAGAGTCTAACAGGGAAGCTGCCCTCATCTGGGCTCTATTTTTCTCCTGTTTGGATGTAACTGGTCCCTGATGCTCTGTGAAGAGTGGTGAGAAATGCTGAGCTCATACATTTTAGTCGGGAAGGGAGGATTTAAAATGTTTTTAGATAAATCATTTTTCCTTTAGTAGCATCACCTCTGAAGAGTTAATATTTACCTTCCCTCCCACTGCAGGTAGCATGAAGTTCAGCTGATCTGAAGAGTCTGAAGGATACAGGTGGAAAATACCTTTGAAAGAGGACATTGTTTGTCCTCATTTCATGCTTCATTAGGGCAACCTTTCCGCATTGTTATGGGGTCAGGAGCCTCCTGCGGTGCCGGGGGAGAGGAGACATCTCCTCCCTGTCCAAGAGCTCTCATCTTTGGACCACCTGCATTTGGGGTGGAGAGCACCCTCCTCCCCTTGGCTTTCCTGGCACTGGCCTTAACTAGTGAAGGAAAAGACGGCAGCAATTACGGCACACACAATTAACGAGCTTCTAATCTCCAGCCTTGCGTGTAATTGCTGCTGTCAAATACAATTAGTGTCTGCCCAAGTTCCCTTCCCGGGGGGATGGCCAGACCCTGGCTCAGAGGGAGAGGAGGAGGACAAGTGTGTGAAACTTTAGGAGAGTTTACATTTTCTTGTCCCTAATAATCTTCACTCTCTAATTGTGTCCTGCAATGTTAATCCAGAGCATTAAGGGAACATGGTGGCCAGTAAAGCAAGCTTTGAGGTTTACTGCTGGGTTAACTCTGTGAAGTGTCTTCTGTCAGATTTGTCACCCAAGACTATACCAGCTTAATTACAGTTCAATCAGCGCACTTCAGGGGTTTGGTTGTACCTTTGCATGAGCCTGATGAGGTTACAGGGCATCATCTGTCCTGTCATGGCAGCCAAGACTGAAGCTGCCACTTTTCCCAGTGTGATTTGAGGAGGTGGAATTTAGCTCAGGTTTCTCCTGCCTCCTGCCAAGCACACCTCAGTGAACATCCAGTACTTGCAGCTCCTCCAGGCCTGGTAGCTTGGGACCCTCAGTTGCACCCCAAATCCCAGCAGGCACCCTGCGAGGCCAAGACAGGTTGTGGCTGTTGCTTTGGTGACTGTTGAAGGTGCCATAATCCTGTCAAGCAGGACAGGTCACTGTTCTACTGCTCTGTGTGCACCTTTCTACAAACTTACGGAGTGAGGTTATGTGTGTCCCTGACCCCAGCACTGGGAAGCCAGCCAGGGAGGGTGCCATGCAGACACCTGTGGCTGGAGGAAGGGGTGAGCAGTGGGAAGGTGAATTACGCAAAGCAAATACAGACTAGAATCTGCACTGTCTGTGTTTGCTGCTGCAGAAACACTTGAGAAGTTTTGGTGGTAGTAATTTTGGTGGGAACATTTCTTGTTTCCATACCATCAAGCCAGATGCAGCTGCTGCTCTCTGACTCAGGGTGCATCAGGATCAGAAGATGTGGCAAGAAATGCAATAGGTAGGCTCAGAACATAACCTGAGATACCTTCTCCATGCAGTGTGCTGTCTGGGCTGTGAGATCCTGATGAATAGCTCTCAGTTGTCTCACTTTTTTTTTCTGTTTCCAAGATTCGTGATGATGAAGAACTTAAGCCTTGGCTGGTTTAAGTGTAACTTTGAAGATAAGTGTTTTGATGAGATGAACCTTTCTGCTAATGGCTTTCTCTTTTTCTTAAATATATATTCGCGTGTAGCTATTTAAAGGGTTTGGGTGTGGAGAAAAGCCAGAGTGAGGTGTGAGGGAACTAGGAGGATGATAGATCTGCTGAGCAACACAGCCTGTGCCTTGCCAAACGGCTGTTCCTGCTGGGCATGCTGGGCATGCTGGGTGTCTAGACATGGAAAAACTAGCCAGAGTGGTCATTCCACTCTGGATGCAACTGGGATGTCCTTCATGTAATCTATGCCTAGGATCTAGTTCTTTTGTTAATTCCAAGTTATGGCTAGGGGTGCTAAAACCTTTGCTGAAACTCGTGCTAGTCCTGCTGTTTTGTGGTATCTGCAGGACTTCCCCATACCTTCTATCAGCTTCATGAATCCAACGTCCAACATATGTAATAGCTGTGTACCATTCAGTCCCAGTTAATCACCAGTGGTGGTAAGTGAACTCACTTGCATCTCTGTGACAACTTCTGGCCCATGAGTTTGATGTGAGTCACCAGAAGAGCCCTTGGAAGTGCTGTCTTGTTACATCTGTTGTAGTCTGGCTTGTGTCAATTGGAACAAAGTTTGGGCTCAGACTTGAAAAGTAATAAATCCCTGTCCTGTCTTCAGGAATATAGTAAGAGGTCAGCCCACCAAACCAATCCCTGACAGGAAACCACCAATCTTCCTCTTGGATGAGAATTTTCATCCAAAAATGCAAGAAGATAAATGGATCATGATGTGATCATGGAAGACCAAAATAGAAGATGAACTCAAAACCCTCACAAAGAAAATGTTTGTCTCTATATGTTTGCCGTTTCCATAATGCTTAGCATGATAAAACTCCTCTATTTCTCCTTTATTTTTTCAATCATGATTGGACTTTAATGTTGTTAAATCTTATAAGTGAGTTTGAGCTACTGTCTTGTTGAAGAGAAGATGGAGCTGAAATTGTCAGTGAGGCTTCGGACAGGGTTTTTTAATGTGTCTGTCATTGTATGTTAACCTCTGAACTGGGACACGACGTCTGTTTTATGGCTGACAACAATTTAAAGGTATACATCTTGACATGGTGCATAAAGGAAGAAGGGGGAGTGGAGAAAAAAAATGAATTAATGATGTTAGCAAATATTAGTCCCCGTCCTTCCATTCCATTCAGTTCAGAAAGTGGTTGTCAGGCTCAAAGGCTGTCTGGAGGAGCATTGCCAGTGACAGCCAGTCGAGATGCAATTGTACCTCCAATTGAGCCAGTCTTTTATTGACAAATACAGTGCGCTGAGGCAGGGATCAGGATGCTCTGCTGTCTGTTCCAGGAGCAGTGTGGCTTTTCTTCTGGCAGTCCTGGTGACATTCGAGAAGGATGGTTTGGGGCTTAATGGAGTTCCCTGTGCCAGTCCTGAGCACATCAGGAGTCAGGGGAGTTGAAAATATTTTTTAATGAGTCTGTATGCTGCATACTGAAGCACACTTGCCTGTGTTTATGCTAGCTTGGGTAAACCAGATTGCAGACCCAAGGTAGCTGTCAAGAGTAATTGTGAATTTGATACCACCCTTGATTGTACACAAGCAACAAGTAATCGAGGGGCAAGCTAGGAGAAAACATGAGGATTTCCAGTGCATCTTAATCACAGAATTGTTTCAGTTGGAAAAGACCTCCAAGATCATCAAGTCCAATCACCATCCCAAACCACCATGGCTGTTAAACCAAGTCCCGAAGTGCCATGTCCATGCATTCTCTAGGGATCATGCACCTCAAGCTGCACCTAGGGATTGTGCACTTCTAGGGATCATGATGCCCTGTGACAGCCTGTTTCAATGCCTAACCGCTCTTTCTGTAAGGAAGTTATACCCAACCTAAACCTCCCCTGGAACAATTTCAGGCCACTTCATCTTGTCATCTCACCTGATAGTAGATAGAAGAGACTGACCCTTATCTCACTCCAATCTTCTTTCAGGGAGCTGTAGAGAGATATGAGGTCTCCCCTCAGCCTCCTTTTCTACAGACTAAACATTCCCAGTTCCCTCAGCCACCCCTCATAAGACTTGTTTTCTAGACTCTTCCCCAGTTTTGATATCTGGATATGCTCCAACAGCTCAACATCTTTCTTGTAGTGAGAGGCATCTCTTACATTTTGTGACCTCTTCTCAGATCTCCTATGTGCCACTAGTGCTTTGGCACTCCAGTGAAGTCCTCCAGGGCTTCTTCCTACACTGTCACAAATTCCCCTTTATACCCATGGTTTTTAACTAGGAGTTTGAGTGCAACCTCCTCATGCTCATGGAGCCCAGCACAATTTTGCCTTCCCTACAGCATCCTGACTGTAGTCCTGACTGCGGGTAATGCTGCTGTCAACTCACTTAGATCCAGGTTGCAAATTATGGGAGCCTGGGATCATGTTATTTCTTAACTATCATTAGTTACATGTGTATCTGCAGTGCTTTTGGACAGCGCTGCCAGCAGTGAAAGAAATGAAGCTGGCTTAATTGAGACACGTAGTTAATTATTAGTGCCTTTTTTTAACGGAGGAGAGGGAGAATGTGCAGCACCAGGTTTGTGTTTTATTGTGGTTTACAAGCTAATACAGTTTTTAACTAAATGGTTCTCTCTGCATATGTAGCATTTCCTTTAGCTTTCCAGCCCTGAAAGCCTTTTTCTTCTGTGGAAATGTCAAGATTTGAGAAGCAAAATGCACATGCTTCTTCCTCAGCTTGTGTGAGCAACAAATAAAAACACTGGTTCCTGTTAGTGCAGCAGCTGTGATGTGGTTTGGAAGGAGCAATGGCTTTGTCCCACTTCTGTCATTACCCAGTTTGGTCCATCATGCTCAGATGTTGTGTGTGAGCCCCTGGCAGGCTGGAAAGTACAGATATTGGAAGCAGGCAGATGAGCTCATGGTATAGGCAAATTGTCAAGAGAGACTGGAAATAAACCAGTTTGTATCTGCCCTGAGGCAGAGTTAACATTTTGGGGAAGAAATGTTCCTCATAGATTCAACAGATTCTCCTTGGGAAATCCAGGGGTGATGAGTGGTGGAGCTTTAAATGCCAACAGGAGAACCAAGCCTTTTCCTGTACGTTCATTGTGAACTTGTTCAACATACTGAGGACTGTGATGAAATAGGTTGGGTTCAACATTCATAAATTGAATATTGATTTACCTGTGTCTGCATGGAACTGATGAGAGACAATCTCCTTACACAAAGTAACTTGTATATAGATTAAGAGCCAGAAAAAGTTTTTGGGAAAGCCTGTGCCATTGAATGTCCCAGTGCATTAATTGTGCAGAGGAGGTGAACTAATCCAACAAACCTGTTCTACAGTTTTTGCCTCTAGAAAGATTTTTTTTTTTCCCCTCAGATGTTGTTTCTGACTTTGGAAAAAAAAATATCAACACTTTGGCAAACCTTTGGAAGAGATGAAAAAATATAGATGACAATTTTCCAGTAGTTTCTGATCCTGTTTAAATGGCTACTGTCCCCCAGTATCCAAGAAAATAAGCTAGTTGTGAGTATAGCCTTATTTCATAGATATAATTCCTGCATGTACTAGAGGATGATCTGAAATTAATTTTCTTTATAAGTGATGTGGAAATAATGGATGGACAGAAAGGTTCCCAGCTAAATAATTTTTAAGAGGGGCATTGCACTGTAAAGACTCTCAAGACCTTTTTACCTTCAGGAGAGGAGAACTTTGTGTCATCTTTTGCTTTAAATTAGAGAAAGACTGCTTGCCATGGAAGAGTTCCCAAAGCCAATATTCCTTCCATTTTTTCTTATAAAGAAGCGTGTTCATGATGTCTGCAAACCCAAATACTACAGCTTGGGTCTGGTATAGGGGGGCTGGAACTGGTTGGCTTAAATAGTAAATGTATTATTGGGGGGAGATTTGAACTGGAGACTGGAAGGAGATTCTTTGAAGTGGAGGTGGTGGGACATTGGTTGCCCAGGGAGGTCATGGATATCCCCTGCCTGGGGGTGTTCAGAGCAGAGTTGGATGAAGCTTTAAGCAGCCTGGTCTGGTTGGGGGTGTCCCTGCCCATGGCAGGGGGGGTTGGAACTGAATAATCTTTGAGGTCATTTCTAGCCTAAACTGTTCTGTTCTCTGAAACAGTAAATTGATTTAAAACCAAAGCAACCTGAGGAGCAGGAGGGAAAACAAATGTAGGCATATCTTCTTAAAACAAAACAAAACAAAAACCCAAAAACACACCCAAAAAATCCTCAACACATGACTCTTTGGTGTAATCAGCAATGCATTGCAGCTCCTGGGAGGTTGGGGCAGCTTTCCCTTTGTCCCTTTCCTTCTGGTTTTATTCAGCCTGGGTGTGATAACCTCTGATCAGGAAAAGGCACAGAACTGTACCCGTGACAGCAGCATGTTGCAAGTAATAGGCTGAGTTTATGAGGAATTACAAATTGCAAACCAGTTTTGACTCGTTACCCAAAGAAAGAAATATTAGGTGTCTTAGAGAAAACAGGTTTCTGGTGCCCTGCGCCTGGTCAAATTGAGTCAGGCTTTCAGACAGGAGGCACTTAGCCCTTTCTGAAAGTCTGGCTTCGATGTTAAGTCAACCAATTGAAGATCCCAAGCTGCAGGATGTTTCCTTTGAAAAGGTGGGCCTGAAGCTCTGGATCGATCAATCATTATTCTAATTGTTCTTTTCTATTATGGTGGGAATCATTCAGAATCCTCGAGTTCCTGGGAGTAAATCATTTGGAAATGCTGCCCATTATAAAATTTAATTTTAAATCTATATTAAATAGATTTATAAAGGCAAGCTTTGCAATCTAGTAACATAACATTATGCTACCTCACAGAGGCTCAGCTTTTGGGTCCTGAGGGGCCACGGCTGGGAGTGCTGTGGAGGCAATGCTTTGGCTCATTGCAAGCAGGACAATGAAGCTGCTAAGCCTATGTTTTGGGTGACCCTTCTGGACTTCCTTCAGAGAAGCATTGATCTGGTTTGTTGAGACATCCATTCAGCTGTTTGGGATGGGATAAGGTCATGTGGTACCATCTGCCATGACGATGAGGCTTCCAGAGGGCTGATCCCGTCTCTGGGGCAGGTGAAGGGGTGGGACAGGCTAGAATGAGATGGAAGCCAGGATACTAGACCAATCTTTCCTTTTCTTTCAGATCACAGAGAAGAAGGTAAAGGAAAGCAAAACTGCATTTGGAGGCCCAGTCATCAGCTCATTGTATCAAGAAGAAACAATCAGGTGATTATCTTTGCTGGACTTCAGTTAAAACCCATATTNTTTTTTTTTAATATTGCACAAGTGTGGTGGCAACTACAACAGGATAATAAATGACAGGAAAGAACTTTTCAGGTCCATAATCATTTAAATCAATAACTGCCTGTATCTCTGCCAGGTAGTAACCTTTCCCTAGCACAAACTGTGGGGGAAGGGCAAAGCTTCCTATTTTTTTAGTTATATGGCTAAAAAAAGCTAATATTGGATATTTTTAATAGAAAGCTGTCCAGGCACTACCTTTTTCAGTTATTTCTTCACCAATGCATTCATTAAAGATTGTTCAGTGAAGATTTTAATGCTGAACAGTGTTTGCCTTCAGGGAGAGTTTTTACCTTATATCAAATTAATTTTTTTCTAGCTTCTGCAGCTAGCATAGCAGGAACACATTTACTGAACTAGAGTGGCTGGTATTTAAAACCAGGTGCAAGTGGTAAGTGACATCAGCTACTGAATAAGGACAGCTGGGTTTTCTTGTTTGGTTGGGGTTTACTGATCCAGACTGCTAATCATAGCTATAATATTAACTCACATACCTAAACAATTGTCTGTCCTGTCAGAATGCAGGATTCTATTTTTAGTCAGGGAAAACTAAATTTTGCAGCAGTATTTACCATCATGTTGGCCTCTATGATCCCATTTGTTTTATTGCATCTTTTTAGTCCCAGGAAATTGAAAACAAAAACACTGATTTCTGTATCCACAGCCTCCCAGGCTTGCTGGGGACTCTCTTGAAGCACTAAAACTCTTTAACACAACATTTGCTTGACTTGGTGTCAGAAGCTAATGAAAAATAAATCTTGAGCAGGTGGCTCCAAAACCCTTTGCAAGGAGCTCAGGTAGAAAATTGATGTGGCTGTTCTGTGTAAGCCAACGAGGTGGCACTTTTGCGCTTGGCAGTAGTGTGAGCACTTCCCCACTTTGTTGCAATACACTTTAGAGTGAGATGGGACAGTTGGCCAGGAACAGCCTTCTCCACCTCACATGGAGAGCCAAAACATCTTTAACTTAACCATGGACCTTGAGTAGAGGTGGTCAGGTGTGACCTTGGTTTGAAGAATAACACTTCTGCTAGCCACAAGCTCCTTTTTCTTCCCTGCTCTGTCAATGCAGGTCTCAGCCAACATCCTTGATCCCATAGTTTGACCTTGTGGTTTAAATCCTGTTCAAGCTCTTCTTTAGGAGTGGAACATTTCAGTGCTCACAATGCTGAGTGCTAAGTCTGTGCTGTTCTTAGTCCTGCAGTGCTTTCAGAGTCTTAGCTATCCCCAGTACTGCCCATAACCCTTCTTGGATATGAAATATGGCAAAATATGCTGGAAAAGAGAGTTTGCTCTGGTTGGCTTGACTACTTGAGTATTCTAAAGCTTCTTGCCATGTTTTTGTTTATTTCCATGAGGATATGATTTGTACAGTACTTGAGCATAAGTACAGCTCTGAATACACTTTTTTTTTCCCCCCAGATGTGCCATGAGGAATGTGTGTTTTGTGTACAACTATGCTATAGGGAAGTCCTTGCAAAATGAAGCTGAAGGCAGATGTAGTCTGACATAGCTGAAATAGGGTGATTTTGCTGAAATTGAGTTAAGTGAAGTCCTCTGGATTCTGGTAGATCGATATGGTGGAACTTCCTGTGGTCCACTAACACAGCTTGGCTCACAGGCATCAGTGTTTTCAGCTGTGAGGTAGAAAGTGAGCAAGTGTTTCCATCTCATTTACATGCAGGTTGTACAGCTTGGACCTACCCAGTGCACTTGGCCATGTGTTATGGCTTTTGTCTTCTCTTACTGGAACAGGGAATAAATATGAACAGGTATAGATACATCTCTCATGGTGGTCAGTATAATGACAAAAGTATAGGCCTAAACAGCAAAATTGCTCTGGTACCATGTCTGCAAGCAGGTGAGCCAAAAAAGTATGGCTCTGGATGTTCATTTTGGGGTCCAAGTTTTTCATCTGGAGTACAGAATGAATTGGTTTGATAGGAAAGTCACCTGCCTGAGAAGAGTGGTTTTTCTCAGGCTGTGAGTGGTTACTTACAAGAACTTTTAAGGTTAAGATTCCATAATAATTCAGTGCATTTGTAAATGGAACATAGTCTTTAAGAAAATAAGGCATTTTCTAAAGAGAAAGGAAATTAAAATATTTAAGGAGAAACAAAACTTCGGCGTGTATAGGTCTTTGCTAGCTCAAAACCTAAGATCTGAGAAAAGAAACATTGGTACAGACTGTGTATTGACTCATTGTCTGTGATGGGCCTACTAAAGCTTCACAGCAAGTTCACAAGAGTTGGAATATAAATCAAACCACTTTAGTCTCTGTTTCCCAGGGCTGTTGGTAGGACAAATACTTCCTAGTTACAGGATCATATTAAGGAAGTCCAGAATGAGCAAACCCCCCTTATTTTGTGTACTAAAAACTGAAACTTGAGTCTTCATTGGCCCTGGGTTCTGACAGACTGCTGAGAGCAATTTCTCAGGAGGCATTACTCTGCCAAACACAGCTTACCGTGTGCCCTTTAGGATTCCGCTGATGCAAAAGCAAGAGAAGGATGTCTAATTTATCTGGAGCCTGGCATCGTCACAGGCTCACCTTGCACTGGGAGATAGACAAGAATGCAAGTGCAGGGTTTTGAAGGTTCACCTAAGCAGGTTCACTTATTTTATTCTTGCCAGAAGCTTTTGAACAGTTCATCAAATGATTAACCTCTTGCAAGCTGCTGCTATGCTACAAGAAGATGAGAGATCTTGTTTTAAGCAATGTAAACCACTAGTTTACCATCAGCAGTAAATTACCAAGCAAATTATGCTTACATGATTCTTAGATTCATGGAATGCTTTGGGTTGGAAGGGACCTTAAAGATCATCTAGTTCCAACCCCTCCTCCATGGGCAGGGACACCTTCCACTAGACCAAGTTGCTCAAGGCCCCATCCAGCTTGGCCTTGAACACCTCTAGGGAGAAAGCATCCACAACCTCCTTGGCAACCTGTTCCCGCATCTCACCACCCTTACTGTAAAGAATTTCTTCCTAATATCCAGTCTAAAGCTACCCTCCTTAAGCTTAAGTCTGTTCCCTCTTGTCCTGTCACTACAAGTCTTTGTAAAAAGTCCCTTTGTTCCTTTTGTGGAATGAAAGTTTTGGGGTGGAAATCTGTAAACGTTGGGCCATGAGGAGTTAACATACCCTACCCTAAAGTCTTGTGGAGCAGAGTCTGGAGGAACTGGAATGGTGCCAGGGCTGATTTTGCCTTATCACCAATTATCTCAAATGTTTCTGCTTTGAGAACAAGATAGAAAAATGGTCAGTCTGGCTCATAGACATACAGTACACTGATTCCAAATAAATCCTAGAGCATCCATAGAAACGGGTTATACCGATCTAATTAAATCAATTTAGGAAGAGATTCAGTTAAATCGGTGCAATTTGTGTGTTCATAGATCAGTCCTCAAATCAGGAGAAGGTCTCTTGAGCTAATGAGGCGTAGCAGTTATTTACTTTGGGGTGCTGGGCACTGGTCATCAATTAGGAGTCATTAATAAACCCTGGCAATAAAGAGCTCAAATCTCCCAAGTGACTAATGGGGGGCAGTTGCAGAATGTATTAGCACAGTGCTCTGCCTTGGTGTTTCTCTGCAAATCACTTATCTCACTTTGAGCATTACATAAAAGTAATGCTCACTGGTGACTGATGGTGGGACTTGGAGGTTCCCCAGGAAGGAATTATGTGGAAGAAATCCTCTGTGATTTCAGGATGGTTGTAGTGGTATTTTGGTTTGGTTTGTTTTTTTTCACTTGCTACATAAAGCTTTATGTTTCTCTTTCTGGTCTTATTACCAGAACAAAAGCAGTAACCGTTGAGCTCTTTCATGATCAAAGAGCCGTAATTACAGTTTCACAAACCTGGGAAATGAGCAGTGAGATGAGGTTGACTGATGTGTCACTGATATAAATCTAATCTAAGACGCAAACTGAGGAGGTGCCAAAAATATTGAAGCATGGGAAATACAACTTTAAAGTTATTTTTCAATTTTTTTTTCTTTTTCGAAAGGGAGGGGTGAGGGAGCAGTTTGTGTTTCCAGCAAACGAAAGCATTGATTTGGCAGATGGAAAATGTGAAATTATGTTGGCCCATGTCCATACCCGTCTCTGCTTCCACTGGAGGAGTTCTCCTGCGCTCTGCCCTGTGCTGCTGCCACATGACCTCGTGTGCTGGGATGAGAATGACATCTACCACTCCTTACAGAGGTCTCCCCGAGAGCTGAGCTTCACGCTTCTGCCATCCTGGGGGGTGCTGAAGAAGCCTTTTTCTGGTAGAAACTTCCAACATTTCCCATAACACATGGGAGCAGTCCTGGTTTCAAGTGGGACTCCGTGTAGGATCGGGGTGCAGAACGGGCACCTCTCGTATCTGGGAGCCAGCCTGATGCCCTGTAATCTATCAGAACTGTATTAATCCCGCTAACACAGCCACCATCTGGCCCTGCTGCCGGGCCGGCTCGCAGGAGCCCCGGTGATGGATGGCCTGGGGAATTGATTAGTTGTTGTGTGAGACAAATGAACTGTTTTGGCAGAAAATACCAGAGGTCGCTGCGTGTGGTCAGGCACAAAGGCTGCTGAATTTTAAAGAGCTGCTTCCAGCATCCATTGCAAGGATGCCGCTTCGGAGCACCGATGCCTTTTGAGACGAGCCCAGCGGCGCTCCGGAGCACGGTTGGGGTTTTGTTCTCTCCCTTCAGCCCCGCTTTCAGGAATGCCAACGCTGGAAATAGGCGCAAAGCCAGGGAGATGGGGAATAGGCATCCTTGCGGTGTTGGGAATCTCGGGCTGGTGCGGGCCTTGTGCGTGCGTGGGGGTGGCTGCGGCACAGATGTCTGTCACTCACACAAATGCTGGGCCGTGCAATCCCTGCGGAAAAGCTTTCCTGGCTGTGCAGAGCCCACGCAGCCCGCAGCGTGCTCAGCCAGGGGCACGTCTCAAACAAAACACCTGCGGGTCCAGGCAGCTGGGTTCTGGGTTTTTTTCGGGTCAGAGTTATTTAGGAACGGATGCTCTTCTGGTGGTGTTTAGCGGACAAGTCCCTGGCTTCAAGATGATTGCCAAGTTTATTGTTTCTGCCCTCTTTTATTGTCCCCAGAGCGGTGACACTTGGGGCTTCGCTTTGCTGTACAAAGGGGCAGCTTGGCTGAGCCTTGCCTTCCCTTTGGGAGAGCGTATCCTTCACCGGTGGCTTCTGTTTGGGTTTTCACAGCCACCTTCTCTCCGGTGCCACCGCTAATCTACCGAAGTGCGTGAGGGAATTGGCTGACACATGTCTCGCAATGTCCCGGCTGCTCTCGGAGGACGGCAGTGAGTGTGCCGGCAAGTGGGCAACACTTCCCCGGGGATGGCCTGCCAGATCGAAATAAACTTGAGTTATGGATTTATTCAGCTTGTAAAACCTCAGCTGGCATAAATAATTGAGAAAGCAAAGGTTTGTCTGCGGCGCGTACCTCAGGGACAAGCTCCTGCCTCCCTCCCTCCCACCACCCTTTCTTATGAAAATGATCCCAGTTGCACTGATAGATAATAACAACACCAAGCAATTAAAAGCTATGGGTGGCTGGAGAGAGGAGAAAAGGTTCAGTTAATGAGCTTTTCCTCTTCCTTGTGCCCAAGAGAGCCTCAGAAGTGAGGAGGCGATTAAAGCGAAGAGATAATTATAGATTATGTGAAAATGGGTCCCTTGGGGGCCGAGGGCCTTGACATAAACAGCAAGTGTTGCAAGTGCCTCTCGGCTCCCCGCACGCTGCCGGCTCCGCTCTGCCGAGCTCCCTCCCGCTCGCTCGGCAGCGCCGTGCCAAGCAGACAGGCGAAGCCACCTGTTAGCGGCACCCGGGGCCGCTCCGCAGCGAGCCCGCTGGGACCGGCCTTTGGACCAGCCCTGGGAAAAGGGGAGAGGACGTCCAAAGTAGCACCCGAACGCAGCCCTCTGCCCAGAGCTTTGTGCTGGAGGTAACCTGCCAGGGGGGGAGGAAGGGAATGGGGCAAACCTGAAGGATGGTCTCTGCGCAAAGGTAGAATATCTGAATTTCCAGTCTCTTCCGTGCCCTTTTTCAGGCTTGGTGGCTGTATAGAAAGCAAGGAGGTTTACAGCATTTCAGGTAATCAGGATTTCCTTACTTCTTAACTGGCAGCAGAGCTTTTTCATGAGCTGTTAAAAAACTGTTGGTTCAACACATGTTTTGGACAGCTTATAAAGAAGCCTTCTAAAAACTGAGAAGCCAGGGGAGAGAGAATTGGTCTGAAGTTCTTCCATATTATTTTATTCAGGGCTGGAAAAACCCACTCATGTTATCTGCAAGCAATGGATACGCTTCAGCTCAACTTTGAATCAGTTAGCATGTCTTACTGGGAATGTGGGAGAGTAGAAGCAAATAGCCTTAGGTGTTGAAGATGTATTAGGGAGCAGGAGAGGAGAAGCCATTCTGACCGTCCTCAGGAGCAGATGTGAACATACACACTGTCCATACTGACAGGTGGTTGCAGACTCCTTTTAAGACTCCTTTTTAGCTCAACAAAAAGAGCCGGTGCTTGTATTTCACACAATCTGACGTGGAAACAAAATTGCATCTGAGCCCTTCTTTTAGCTACAGGTTTTAAATAACTGTGCACAGCTCCATGAAGTCGAGTTTCATGATCTTTCCCATGCTGTGGGTTTGGTTTTTTTTCCCCCCTGAAAATACTGATAGAAATGCTCTGGGGTTCCTGCTCCCAACATTATCTGAGCAATATGTTTGTGGTGTCACTTCTGTGTTTCTGATGTGCTTCTGTCTGATTTTAGTCTGTTCCAGTTTCTGAGCCATACTGCTGACTCTCCCAGATTTTATGTGGAGCAAAAATTCCTGCTAGGAACCAGTCTGATAAAAACACTCCATCCTTTTTGTTTTCTTATAGCCACTACAGTGGAGGGGTTATCCAATACATACACATGCACGCGTGTGAAACAAAAAGGGGAGGAAAAAAAAAAACCTGTCTTGGGAGGTTTTCCAGCTATGTTTCTTGTATGTTTTGTGTAGTCTTCAATGCAAAGTCAGCAAATGACAGTACTTGTCTTCATTCCATTCATACCATTCAAGTAGAGCTTTTTCCCGATTATTGGTACTTCCATAAATCTGATTTTAACTCCTCTCAGCTCTTTCTCAGCTTGCTTCCCTCGTTTTGGCACATAACTAGATCAGATTGTTCTAAATGTCTGGGGTGCAGCTTCCTATGACTATTTTGTTTGCGGGTAAAATATCTTTGTTGTGACTATGGACTTCCCTCAAAACTATTCAGGAAATGGCTCATTTCTCTTTGTTACTGTGTATAGAAAAGTTGGAAATAATACATGCTGGATTTTATTATGAGGGGTCATCAGGAACAGAGGAATGGTTTAAAGCTTGAGAAATAAATGCAGAGTAGAGAGATGAAATTTCCCAAAACCTTATCTTCAGGTGGGGAAATTGCTATTCTGGATTAATTCCATTGTGGAGACTTCTGAAAGGAAAGTGGTTTTTTGGAAGGGGCATATAAAGAGCATTTGCAGAGGTTGTTGTTCCAGAAAAGCTAAATCAAATCAAAATAGCTGTGTCAGGTAATTTCCCCCTTACAGACAGTAATATACTTGGAAAAATCCTGTAGAAGTCTTGTCTGGAGGCTGTGGTAGGAAGATCACCAGGGCTTGGTATGTCAGTGGAGTGCAGTCAACTGCTTTATCACCGCTGCGTACCTACTGATACCTTTGGTGTTGCTGGAAAGTGGTGAAGATGCTGTTGTCTGGGCCGACTGGATGGCATCACTGTCAAGCAGAGAGTACACTGTCTGAGCTTGCATTTGTGACATAAAAAATTATCCAGGAGTAACTGAGGATGGTTGTGGACTTCTCTAGCAAGGAGAGACAGAGCTCTGTTTTAGTGTTGTGGAAGAAAGGGTGATCTGTAATAAATTATGTGTGAGTAGCTCTGCAATGGGGGAAAATGCTGCTGGAAACAGGTTACTGTGTCAGAAAGGCAGCATCACCCAAAAGGCTTCTCTGCTCTTAGAAGCCAAGAGTGTGTTTGAGTGGTTGGACTAACAAGGTAGGACTGGAGGGACTTCGCAGCGTATCAAATCAGCACTTGTTAGTAGAAGCAGGCATGTCTCATGACCTCCATCATGAATCTGTCAAGCTCCATCTCAAGCAGTGTAAGCTTTTGCCTTTTCTAATCCCACCATGAGATTCTTTTTTTTTCCCTGGAATTCAGAGTAATTGCAGCTAAAGTATGCAGTGATCTGTTTCCCAGGAACTTGTATGTAGTGAGCAGACAAGATCTCCAACATGTATGTTCATGAGAGACTGGTTAAGAATCTGGAAGGTTTCTGTAAGGTCCATAGGCCTAAATGTAGAGTGTGAGATCTTGTGCAGCACCCAACTCTTTACTGGAAAGGAGCAGCTCAGTCGTTTGGAAGGCCTGCATGCATATAAAGAAAAAGGGCGATGTGCAGGAGAAGGGTGCTACTAAAGGAGCAAGGTGAGAGAGAGGTCAGAGGGAGTGACTGCTTTGAAGTAAGCAGCACTCTGTTGCTGGAGCTGAGTGTCAGCACTTCTTCATACCTTTTACTGGCACTGAAGAAGGAAACAGATGCTTGAAGTCTGAAGAATCATAGTGTAACTTGGTACGTTAGATACATAACAATAAAAGATGAAGTCAAAGCTGTGTCCTGGAGCTCTGCCTGCTCTGATAGAAGAAAGAGACGTGGTCTTGTTGGTATTGGCGTTGTCATTTTGGGGGATTACAGGTCAAAGAGCATCGCTTTATAACCCGTTGCTTGGAAATGCAAATCATGTTTAGATTTTATTTTTCCTTCCACTGATATTCTTCAGCCTGTGAGGTTCAAGAGCAGTGCAGATGCATGGGAGGAGCATTTTAGCACAGGGATCAGTTCTCAAACTACCCCATGACATTACCAAGGGTGCTTAAAAGGCTCACAGCAGAACAACCTCCTTATTGGATCTGACCTGCTCCAGCAACCTCCTATTTTAATGAGAAATTTCCTTTGGGACTGTCAAGTCTGAGTTCTGCTGAACATCCAGACTGTCTTAAGTTGAGGAGATTGAAAACTGGGGATGTCATGAGAGGCAACTCCTTGGTGCTTAACTGCTGTGAAACTGACAGGTCCCATAGGAATGCAGATTGGATCACTTGAGCCGTAGTTTTCATGTGGAAACTAGAGGTAAAAAGGATAGCATGTGGTTTTCTGCTTTACTTTTAGACAAACCAGGACCTCTTTTCTTTAGTCTTTACTAGCAACACAGTCGTGTATCAATACCTAAAGGTGTTGTAGAGGTGCCTCATGCTAGTATGGCATATCCTCTTTCCACTGAAAAATCTGCTGTGTTGGAATAAGTAACTTTCCAGCATGGACTGGAGGGGAGTTGTACTTTCTCAGCAATACTGGTGCCAGTAACTTCCCATCATTAAATACGTGTAGATTTATACAGCAAGATAAAAATGTCCTGCTCTGTCCCTTCCTTAAAGATTTCTAACACTTGCTTTTTTAGCTGCTGGAAAGCACCAGGACTTCAGCGACCCACGCAAAGCTCTTCTCTAATGGTTTAAGAATCTTTGAAAAGTTTGAGCTTCATTAGAAGTTCTGTTTAGCTGGTAAGAATACAAGTTTAAGAGTGTCTGAAGCCCAGGTATTGCTTCTATCTCTAGAAGAAGCTATAGGTGTAACTCAAGCAGCAGTGACTTCACAACTTGACCTTTCTGCTGCAAGCAGGCCTACCTGGCACAGAGACATGCTGCTCCTTCCACATGCACCAGCCTGCTGCTCACAGCAGAGATTATGATTAGGCTTTGCATTAACACCATCAACACAAAAAAAGGGGAGTCGATTTGGGTCACTTGCAGACTGGTCATTTAAAAATAAAGGCCTGGGCTCAGATTCCAAAGACAAGCACTAAAGATTTCACAAATCCTTAGGCAATTACTTACCAAAGAGTAGCCAATAATAGCAGGCACCTGTTTGAAAGCCACCAAAAGAATGTATTTGCCCACCGTTCACCCCTACGCACACAGAATACTGAATTGTAGATCTTGTCCTTTAGAGAGGCCAAGAGAGGAGTGGGTTAAAGTGCAGAACAGAGTGGAAAAAGGGCCTGGGAAAGGCTGATAAATATGGTCATCCAGCTACAGAAAATCTTTAAGCTACTAAGTTTCTGAAAGTGGGAGGATCCAACTGGGGACGGATTGCTTTGCATGTGCCCTATATAATCTTATTTTTTATCTAAAACACCATTAGTGGCCACTGTCTGAGATAGAGAGCATCAGAAAGGTCTTTAGTCTGACCCAAAGTGCCTGTTACAAGTTTCCATAGCAAGGAGAGAAGTAGCTTTAGCCTTTTAGATTTTCTGTGGGATTTGTGATTGATATCAGGACTTGAATACAGTTTTTGCTGAGTGAATTTATAGACTTATGGCAGTTCACAGGAGTAAGCTGACTTTTGCCCTGACATAATACTGTTAAAAACAACCCTTGTTCTCTAAGAAACAAGATCTTCTGTCTGTTGGGAAGGAAAATCCCACTGTTAGTCTCTGTGTGCAATATGTGTTATACTAGATGTCTGTTTAAATACAGTGACAGTACTGGAACGTCTGTAGCAGAGTCAGAGCCTATACTATGCATGTGGCCTTTGTGTTGTGTGTAACAGGGTGCTAATTTTGTTTTTGTTTCCTGACTAGGGAAGAAGACAAGAACATTTTTGATTATTGCAGAGAAAACAACATTGACTACGTAACCAAAGCCATTCGGTCAAAAAAAGTGGATGTGAATGTCACAGATGAGGAGGTATGGAGAAAAAGATAGAAAGACCACCAATCTTTTGACTGGTTTGTGTATTCCTTCAGTGCCATTCCATTTCAAAATTCCCTGGTTAGGATTAGAGCAAAACTGGAAGTGGGTAGATTCAAACTGGATGTTAGAAGGAAGTTCTTCACCACGAGGGTGGTTAGACACTGGAACAGGTTGCCCGGGGAGGTGGTGAAAGCCCCATCTCTGGAAGATTTTAAGGCCAGGCTGGATGTGGCTCTGGGCACCCTGATCTGGCATGAAGTGTCCCTGCCCATGGCAAGGGGTTGAAGCTAGATGATCCTCGAGGTCCCTTCCAGCCCTGATAATTCTATGATTCTAAGGTGTTACAACGGCTGGACAAAGGCTTGGTCATTGAGACATGGGTAATCTACTTGAAAATAACTTTCCACTGGATTTCTGGTAGCGTGGATGTACTGTTTGTGATGCTGTAGGATGTTAGAAACTTCCATTCTATGTTATTTTCAGCAATGCCAGCAGCCACTTGTGAAATAAGATCTTCTGAATGCATTCCTTTCCCCACCTAGTAGACTAAACATGGTCAAATATAAGTAGGAAGTTAGGGAAGTGTTTTTTTTGGGGGGGGCTGGATTTCTGCCATGCTATCAGCTTTTCATCATTCTCAGGAAGTGGACAAATGACTGATACTGGCTTTCCAGCTTCATAAAAATTCCACCACTGCTAGCAGTTCTTCTACATCCAAAGCAGGGCAGTGAAGCTGGCAGAGGGTCTAGAGCACAAGTCTGTTGAGGAGCAGCTGAGGGAACTGAGGTTGTTTAGCTTGGAGAAAAGGTGGCTGAGGGGACACCTTCTCACTCTATACACCTCTCTGAAAAGAGGTTGTAGTGAGGTAGAGATCTGTCTCTTCTCCAAAGTAGCAAGCAATAGGACGAAAGGACATGGCCTCAAATTGTTCCCTGGGAGAATTAGATTGAACATTAGGAAAAATTTCTTCCCAAAATGGGTTGTCAGGCCCTGGAACAGTCTGCCCAGGGAAGTAATGGACTCACCATCCCTGGAGGAATTTGAGAACTACATACATGTGATGCTGAGGGACATGGTTTAGTGGTGACCTGGTAGTGCTGGCATAACAGTTGGACTTGATGATTTGAAAGGTCTCTTCCAACCTAAACAATTCTATATTTCTATGAAAAACAGTGTCATAATCCAGTCTATCTCTGCTCATCAAACTTAAAACACCATTCCCCCACAAGAAGACAATACAGAGATTGCCAGAAACCTCTCCAGAAAAAAGCCTCAAGGATTGTGAATTGGCTTGATGCTTTCCTTGGTAAAAATAAACACTTGTTATAGGCAGTTTCCTGTTCATTCTTCAGGGAAGGCAGCAATGCCAGTTTTGTCACCTTGGCTTCCATGCTTGCATGCTGCCACCTAGCCCTGCTCGTGGTCCAACATCCCTGCAGCTCCTCCTGCCCACTGCTCTTCCAGCACATTGTGTTGGGGTGAACAGATGAAGTGCTTACACATTCATAGACTGAGACGCCACAAATTCAGTTGGGTTCTCCTGTAGCTCTAAGCAGATTTCTGCCCTCTGAGCCATGACAGCCCTGGCTGGGGCTCTGAATGCTGATGGCAGGGCCTTTTATTATTAATCAGGACTTCATGTGATTAATTTTCAGAGGAGAGGAGGGGAGGATGTTCACTATCAGGGCTGGAATTTCACATCATAAATTCAATGAACTGAAACTGTCATGTGCCACACGGTGGCCGCAACAGCGCCAATGCCGAGCTGCATCTCCTGCTGATCACAGGCTGCAGAGGTAAATGTTATGGGGCAGTCCCACAGAACATGTATGGAGTCCTCTCATTAACAAAAACTCCTTTTTGTGATCATACTTTTGTAATAAGTGTATAATAATAATATGATGTTAGCATTATTTAATTTCTTCTGGCATGATGCTCCTTGTTGTTTAGCAGGTTCAGAAGCTTGTACCTTCCTTTGCGTCCAAGCAACAAACGTGCTTGTTTTCAGCCAAAGGAATTTTGTGTTTCTTTGTTTTTTTTTGTTTTGTTTTCACAATCAAAATACTTGGTGAAAAACTGCTGAAATATTTCCATGCTCTAGCAAAAAAAGAAAAATGTTTAGAGCCAGATCTGAAAACTGCCAGGTGACATGCTCTTTGGGAATTATCCACAAGTCTCTCATGAAAAGAAGTCCTGTTTCTGAACTAGTGGATGTTACAACATGAGTGTTGTAGAGTATGGAACTAAACCCTTGCCTACTTCTGAAAGGCTTGTGGGAAGATTCCCACTGGTGTGAAAGTCCCCCATAGATGAAATGCCCCCAGCCTCTGTGATTTTTGGCTTACCCAGCAAATGTTCAGTGAAGGAAATAAGAACTTTATTTTTTTTTTAAGGTAAATGCTGACTTCCTTAGGATTAACTCTAACTGGCCACTCTGGTCTGAAACAAAATAGAATAACCTACCAAACCCAAAAATCTGAAAGAATTATTTATTTAATGATATGTTAAGGAGCTGAAGCCACTGTCAGTGTTGTTTGGCATCCAAACCTATTCTTCACACTCCTGGAAGATAGCTTATTTTCCAATATCGTGCAGGTTGATTGAAGTTTTAGAACCCATTTTAGACTAGACATAACCCAGAGCGAGCTTTTGGTGGAGGGAAGTGTATGCAAGCACAATCTTGTCATTTTTATTAACTATTTTAGTGTTACTGTATAAATACATCCTACCATATCTAAAAGATGCCTCTCCTCATCTTCTGAACATAACTCGTGCTGTCAGGCCTTTGATTTAAATGCATATAAATGTAAAATGGCAGCAAGACTAAGTACAAAGAGTTAACTTGTTGTGAAACAACATCTACCAAAGCAGCAAACAGTCTTATGCTGGACTGCAAAGACACGTGGCTCAGCCTTTCTTTGTACAACAAAGACTCAAATGAGGTTGGAGGTGTTTAGGTTTTACTGCTATGTGATGTGTTAGTGCTGTTTCTAATTGTATCCCCTCATTTTGTGCAAGCCTGAAATAAGTTAACCAAAAGAGGACATCAATTCATAGATGCATAGAATGGTTTGGGTTGGAAACCCACTTAGTTCCAACTCCCATGTCACGGGCAGAGACACCTTCCACTAGACCAGATTGCTCAAGGCCTCATCCAACCCAGACTTGAACATGTCCAGCAACAGGGGGCACTCACAGCCTCCCTGGGCAATTTGTTCCAGTGTCTCACCACCTTCACTGTAAAGAATTTCTTCCTAATCTCCAGTCTAAATCTCCCTTACTCAAGCTTCAGTTCATCCCCTCTTATCCTATCGCAACAAGCCCTTGTAAAAAGTCCCTTTCCATCTTTCTTGTAGGCTCCTTTCAGGTACTAGAATGTCACATGGGAGACATGAGGACTATTTACAATGTCTTGTAACGACAGGATGAGGAGTAGTGGGTTTAAACTGTAAGAGGGGAGATTTAAACTAGATGTTAGGAAGAAATTCTTTACAGTGAGGGTGGTGAAACACTGGAACAGGTAGCCCAGGGAGGTTGTGGATGCTCTTCTTCCTGGTGGTGTTCAAGACTAGGCTGGATGAGGTCTTGAACAACCTGTTCTAGTGGAAGGTGTTCCTACCTATGGCTGGGGGTTGGAAATAAATGATCTTACAGGTCCCTTCCAACCGAAGCCATTCTGTTCTGTTCTATTCTATGCCATGGCGTTGAACACCTCCATGGAGATCAAACACATAAAATGAAATCAGGCCAACTTACAGAAAGCGAAAACATTTCAGAAAAGGTAGTAGAAGTCTGTGGGGTTTCAACAGATGCACTTGGCAACTGCCAGAACATGAGTAGTAGAAATAAAGGTCTTTACATGGAGCATTTGAGCCAACCTACCTGCTAACAGTTTGGATATGATAAGCTTCAATTTAGAATTAAACAAAGAATCTAATGACACTAATCATGTAGAAGCTTCCATTTACTGTGCCTAAATTGCCCAGAGTTCAGGAGAGGAGCTTGCATTCACTTAGAAGCAGGAGCAGAGACTAAACTGACCTGTTTCTCTTAGGTCCATCAGCAGGACTAATGAAATCAGAAATGAACTGTGGCCTTGAAGTGGCTGCAGGCAGCCACATGCTGCTGGTGTGGATTTCTTGCTGCCTTTTTTGAGAACTGTATTTCTTCAGCTTTTAACAAACCAGGCCCCGCTCAAAAGCATCCGTGAGTTGCTTCTGTAATTGGTGCCAAGGGCTGTGGGGGTTGTAAACAGAGAAATTGTTTTGGATTGTTGGAGAAACCCCAGTAAACAAACATGTTACCTGTGTGCGGTATTTAAGCCCTTGCCAAAACTTTAATGAAAGGCATCTCAAATGATGCTCGCTCAGTCCTCAGGCCTCATGCTTTTGAGACAGCAAGTGCCAAATTACTGCCAGCTTGCCAAGGAAAGGACAGGGTGGTGGGAAAATGGGTCTGAAGAAGGATCACGTGCTTCTGGATTTACAAGCTTACTCCCATTGGACAACACTTGCCCAAGTGTTTCACAGCTCTGAAAGTGATTGATTTCCAAATCACAGCTGAAGTTTACCTGTATAATTGCCACAATGGCTCTTCCATTCACTCTTTTTACTGTCACAGGGGGATGCAGCCTTTAAATATCTCTTCTTAATTACCAGTAATAAAATGCTTGCCACAAGTTAGAGTGGCTCTCGTTGCCATACAGCCATTACAGCTGCAAACAGCATGCCTAGAAGTGTGGCTTAATATTGTAGCACATCCATTCAGTTTGGCTTTGTTCTGCTCTTTCTCTGCACCGACTAATTGATGTGAAAATCATTCCCATCCGTTTGTCTGCTGAGACTCAGTATATCTGAGACAAATCCCTGTCCTGTGCTTTGTTTGTGAACACCCTGTGACTTGGAGCTGAGCAAAATTGATGTGCTGTTGGCTTGAGAAACTGCTGCAGAAGCTGGCCAAGCTGGCAGCGGTTAGCCAGGCAAAGCACAGAAGATTTAAGAGGCAGGGTTAGTGCACTGGGGCTATTTTTGTGCTCTTTTTTTTTTTTTTTTTTTTGTTTTAATATTAAATACTTCAAAGGCAGGGGAAAATGCATCCTATTAAGTAACTTCTGTAACAACTGTTGTGTTTGAATTGCTTGGAGGGAGTAGGAGTACCTTGGTGTTTGACTGCATTTAGTCAAGACCTCACCACTGCAGTGCTTTCCTGTACAAAATTATTCATATTGCTTTGAGTCTCTCACTGCTTAATGATATAGTCATATGGGAAGTGTTTTGGGAAAGCTCAATCTGTGCCTCCTAAGATTTCTGCCATGTTGTTTCAGCACTCCAATACGTGTTATATGCTGATACAAAGCAGCAGCTGTGCAGACTAAAGAATTTTTCAGCATACATAGATAACACATAGAAAGAGTTGGATTATACATTCAGTTTAAATTTGTCTTATTGCTAAGATTTAAGGAATATGAGGAAAACAGTTGGGCTTTGTAGCTGTATACCTACCCATGTACATTGGCTAGACCTTCTGAGAGTTTTAATTTGCCTGATGTAGTGTATATTCCCTTGTTTTAAATACAAGCTTCTTAGTAATTATTTTTTATTACAGAGTTAATAGGCTGAGTTTCTTCTGCAGGTGTTTTTACTTCCACATTAAATGGTGTGTCCTTGCACAGAAGGTCTCCCAAGTCCCTGACACTATGTTTAGGGTGTAGCATGCTACAAGGATGCAGCCATTTCTTGG
Source organism: Psilopogon haemacephalus (assembly GCA_013396835.1). Classification (NCBI taxonomy): domain Eukaryota; kingdom Metazoa; phylum Chordata; class Aves; order Piciformes; family Megalaimidae; genus Psilopogon; species Psilopogon haemacephalus. Next base: position 63,731 of record VWZI01023240.1, on the reverse strand, counting down.
GTGGAACATGTCAGCCTTTTAATAGTGCACAATTACAATGCAGAGCCATTTAAGGTACTAATTGGAAAATATTGTATCCATTTAGAATCACAGAGAAAATATATAGGTAAGCAGAGTGTAATTACCCAAAGTGCAACTGGCCCTGGACTTGAAATCTATACTCCTGCAAATAGCACAAGGAGATTTTTAGTGACTCTAGATGTTCAGGCTTCAGTTTCTTGTCCTGTTCCAAAGGTAACACTTGCAGCAGAAACAGCTTCTCAGCGTCATAGGCAGGGACCAGTAGCAGAGTGCTGCAGTATCTCTGCACTGACAGAACTGACAGCACTCTCTCTCCTGAACTTTCAGGTTTCCTTCATTGCTCTTAGCCAAACTCTGAGATTCTGCTCATCCAGAGTCAAGAACATATAATAGCTACTAACCCGTAGCATGGATTTTGATAGAAATTTTAGAAACACTTCTATTTTGTACTGTAATTGCACTTCTGTGAGTACCATATATACTTTACACATATATCGAGAAAGATAAATTGTCTGTTGAAGTATTTATTGCTAATTGTGTGTATTTCAGGTGGTGCTTCTTTCTTCTGAGCTCAACTTGAGGAAAGGCTTCTTTACTGTAAGGGTCATGGAGCACTGGAACAGGCTGCCTAGAGAGGTTGTGGAGTCTCCTTCTCTGGAGACTTTCAAGACCCATCAGTATGCGTTCCTGTGACCTGAGCTAGTTTCTATTGTCCTGCTCTAGCAGGGGGGTTGGACTCAGTGATCTATTGAGGTCCCTTCCAACTCCTAACATCCTGTGATCCTATAAACATCTGTGGCACAAAAAATGTTGGCATTTGTCCAGCTGAAATCCTAAGTGTTAAGAAATCAGCAATCTAGAAATGAGTTAAGGATTTTTCCATGTTTATCAGTTGATTTAAATTGTCTTTCTCCCATTTAGACTTTGATAATGGCATCAAGCACAGGAACATTAATCATTAAATGGTCCACGGATGTCACCAGTGCTTTCATGGAAAGCCATTGTCAGAGAATTCATTCTGATTCAAGGTTAATTAGTGTAACATTAAAATTATGTGTTACAAAAATTAATTACTTGCTGGGTCAAAAAATGTGTTAAAAAGCTTAGTGCCTTGAGCCTGAGATCATGTTTCCTTGCTCAAAACCAGTTCTACCTCTGCTGCCCTGTCCAAGAATATCCTGCAGAAGCAACAGTAGCTTTGGTTGCAGGTGTCTTCTGCCCCTTTTGCTGTTTTGGCACCACAGTCAGGAAATTTGTCTTGCAGTTCCCATTAGCAGATAAATGAGTTGCTCACCTTGTTCTTTACTGATCTGTCAAGAGATTTCTAAGTGGGCGTGGGCTAGTTTAACTGACTTCACATCTGTGATGGTCTGTGACTGTTTTGTGTAGTGTTCTGGAAAATGCAAGTCAGTCTGACAGTGTCACAGCTTGGCAGATGATTTCTTGGGTGTCTGCAGGGTGATTTTCAAGGAATCCCTTGCAAGTGTGCCACATGCAATCCTGAATCAGGAGAGACTAGCAGCAAGTCTAGTTTACTGAGTGTATGTAGTAAACAAGGACCAAAAACCTTCCATCTCAAACTGCCTTGAGCTGCTTTTGTCTTTGGAGTTGCCAATAAGCAAAACCTTTTATAGGTCACAGAAATTGTCTTAGAGCTGCATATCAGAAAGCTCTTTTACTGCTTTGAGTGCATTTATGCATCACAGAAGGGTAAGCCTTCTAGCCTCGCCACAGGCCTGTTGCACTGTGTGTACCTGTCACAGGTCTGCTGTGATGCTCTGTTGCAAAAACAGGTGTTGCCTTTCACAGGCCTGGCTGTTGTCGCCCAGAATCAGAACACCACCTGTGAACTCAACCCCAGAAATTTGGCTTAACTTTCCTACACCACATCCTTGACAGGCAGAAGGATCTGACCTTCCATTGCATCCCCTTCCATGGTGGCAGAGGTGTGCAGGGAAACTTTAGAATTGCAGAATGGTAGGGACTGAAAATGATGTATCATCTAGTCCAAGATCCCTGTTAGAGCAGGATCACCCAGATAAGACTGGTCAGGATTATAATGTTCATGTGGGTTTGGAATCTCTCCAGATAGGTTTGGAATCTCTCCACAGAAAGAGACTCCACAGCCTCTCTGGGCAGCCTGCTCCAGTGCTCCATCACCCTCACAGGAAAGTTTTTCCTAATGTTCTGGTGGAACTTCCTGTGTTCCAATTTGTGCCTGTTGCACCTTGTCCCACCATTGAAAAGAGTCTGGCCCCACTGTCTTGACACCTGCCCTTTGGATATTGATAAACATTGATCAGATACCTTCTCAGTTTTCTTCTGGCTAAACAGCCCCACATCTCTCAGCTTTTCCTTCTCAGAAATGCTCCAACCTCTAATCATCTTCATATCGCTATGCTGGACTCTATCCAATAGTTCCTTGTCTGTCTTGAAATGAGGACCCCAGTGTGTGCAGAGACTTGTAGAAAGGGGGTGGAAAGAAAATCACAGACATTTTGGACAGGCTGGAGGCATGGATGAAGCAGCCCATATTGCAGATCTGAAAGGGGATTGTCACGGCTGCTGCCAGCCCAGACACCCAATTGTAATCTTCTATTGCAGCAGAGACAGGGTCTGTGGGTTTGGTGTTTTGGGTGTGCCAGAGGAAAGAGCTTTTGAGGACTTGGCATCTGGGCAACTGAGGCAGCATTGAAAATATTGCCACTTACTGTGTCATCCTTTGCTCCTAGAAAAGTCAGAGGCATCAAAATCCCAAATCTATACTGGAGAACAAATCATGGCACGAATCTTGCTTTCCATGTTTTGATGAGTTTTTTTTCCCCTAGATTTTTTGCTGGATGGTGCCAAATGAATGACAAATTCAACATTTCAGCATTTCTAGCCTTGGTCTATAAGTCCAAATCAGGAGCAGTAGTATGTTACAAACTGATACTAAGGTGATTTTTCAAAGCCTGTGTTAATTTTGTTAATAGTGCTTAATACTTAAGACAGTGATTCTCTGGGGAGATTTATTAATTTTCTGCTGGACGTTGCAGGGCCGGGCTCTGCTCCACTGGGCGTGCGACAGAGGGCACAAGGAGCTGGTTTCAGTACTGTTGCAGCACGCTGCTGACGTTAACAGCCAGGTAAGAAAGAAGTAAAAAGTTGAATGTGATTGATGCGTTGTTACATAGCCCCCTGACCAAATGTTTAATTTGAATCTGAATCCTTCCCAAGCTCTGTAGCAAATTCTCTCAGAGCACTTACCATAGAGAAGAACATCCAAAAGAAGGTAACCTGGCAAAAACAGCAGAATTTGGCTGGATGAAATACATCATCATAAGGGCCCTTTTTCAGTTCTTGCAGAAACTTTTTCCTGCAGTGAAGTTTTTTGATTGACAGGACTAGGGAAAATGGTTTCAAGGTGCACCAGGGGAGGTTCAGGCTGAACGTTAGGAAATATTCCTTCATTATGAGGGTTATCAAACATTGGTATGGTCTGCCAGGGCAGTGATGGAGTCACAGTCCCTGGAGATGACTAAGCAGTGTGTGGACCTGGTGCTTGGGGACGTGGTTTAGTATTGGCCCTTCAATGCTGAATCAGTGGTTGGACTGGATGAGCTTTGAGTTCTCTTCCAACTGAATGCGTTCTGTGATTCTGTGACTTCCAATGTGACAATGGTGCTGATGGCAAGAGAGGCTTCTTGTGTATGAGGTGTTCAGTAGATGCCTACATAAAGTGTGTTCTCAGGTGTGTGTTCTTTCTAGCACCCCACTCACAGCAGAACTTTATGGACTAGTGGAAAGAGAATCTTGTCTTTGCTTAGCATAAAAGCAACCCATAAATTTCTGTTTTTGGCAGAGCACACCACAAGGATTGGTGCAGCTTCAGCTTACATTGTGGTGAGCATGTTACACCTGCAGCAGGATCTCAGTGCAGACTGAGGGCAAAGTCAAATGTTTTGTGCCATTTTCACATACCCACTTCACCCCCTTAAGGGTCACCTTTTCTATCACAATTTGACTTACAGAGTCATTTCAAGTGGAAAATACCTTTGGGACCATCAAGTCCATTATCTAACTCTACCAAGTCTGGTGCTAAATCATAATCCTCAGCACCACATCTCTGTGTCTTTTAAACATATCCAGGGATGAGAATTTAACCATCTCCCTGGGGAGCGTGTTCCAGTGTTTGAGAACCATTTCAGTGAAGAATTTTCTTCTAATACCCAACCTAAACCTTCCCTGTCGCAACTTGAGTCCATTTCCTCTTGTCCTAACAGTTGTTACTTGGGAGAAGAGGCCAACAACCCCCCTCCCTACAACCTCCTTTCAGGTAGTTGTAGTGAGCAAAAAGGTCTCCTCTCAGCCTCCTTTTTTTCCAGGCCAAACAATCCAAATTTCCTCAGCCACTCCTCACAAGACCTGTTCTCCAAACCCTTCGTCAGATTCGTTGCCTTTCTCTGGACTCTCTCCAGCACCTCAAGGTCTTTCTCATAGTGACTTAACCAGACATAAAGCAGTTTTTTTAGCCCTTGTAGTGGCCAAAGCTTAGCTAGCAGCAGTTTTAGGGTACCTTAATAGACCAGGCTCTGAACTGCATAGGTTCAGCAGCTGATTTGGAAGTGGTTCATTGCAGCCATCCAGCTTGGGTCTGCCTGTGCTCATGAGTCAATGCTCCTGGTTTTGTCAGCTTGCTGTAATTAAGGGCTGACCTGTGTAAATGTGATCGTGTTTTGAAATAGTGACCAGCGTATTTTTGTCAGATTATGATGACTGCTCCTTACCAGTGTGACACTTAGTGGTTTTGCACTCCTAACCAGTCTGGACATAGATACACCTCTGCTGAAAAATTTGCTGCCTCTTACTGGAGAAATCTTAAGCAGCCTTGCAATAAATGCTTCAGGAATTTGTAAGATGTGGACACTAAGCACAGTTACAGCCTGAAGGCTTGTCAACATATGCATAGTGTTCACAGGCTCCTAACAGCTGCATTGGTATTTACACATGGATGAAAATGTTCTAAAAAAGTCTTTCTTGCCCTTGCCTGGGCAGAATTGCTGGTGGGAGGGTTATTAGGAAGCACAGCAGCCCAGTAGCTGATGAAGCACCTACTTTCATGCGATTTCACTTGTGATAGATTTTATAGGAGTTTTTCCTTACGTGGAAGAGGCAAGGGAGCCAATGCAAATGGGGGGCTTTGTGTGCCCCACTGTCAGACTAGGCCATCACATTTCAATCAGGGCTGAGTGATGTTCAAGGTGCACATTGAGAACAGCTTTGTCTTGAAAGTAGGTAGAGGTGAGATCAGACACCTGCCCATCTCATTCGCCCGGGCAGCCCAGGAGTGGTTCATCTGGAACACTGTTCTGCTGCAGCACTCTGAAAAATCACTTCTCTGTGATGCTTCAGAGGTAAAATCTGTCTCTTAGAAGAAAAGACTGAAGGGAGAGTCATCCTATTTTTTTTCCCCTAGACATTAATTTTTTGTTAAATTCTTCTTCTCACTTTTTATTTTTGATGTATTGCACATTTTCTAACCAGATTATTTTTGGCCAGTAACAAAAGGTTAATAATAGCCATAAAAAGAAAATCAATCTTTGAATATTTTTTTCTCCCCACCAAGGTAATAAAGGAGATTTTTTCATAAAGGTCTCTGTTCACACATAGGTATGTTTCCAGAGAAAGCAGACACATTTTTATTCTCAGCCATATATAAATTGCAGTAGCATTTCAAGACTTTGTGACCTAATGTTTATTTCTTCTTTTTTTTTTTTTTTTTTTAATGTTGATCTTTACCCTGTAAGAATTTGCATCCAAGAGCAGAAGGAATTTTAAGAGAAGAAGAATGAAGTGGGGCAGGAAACTGGCTTCCTAGTAGGCCATAAACACCACAGCCCCTGCTATTAGACATTCCCAAGCACACCATCAGTCAATGGGCTGGCTGTAAGGAAGGGTGGGTTAAATGTGAGGGAATCTCTGGTGACTTGAATCATCAGTGCTGTTACTTCAGTGATGTGCTCTTGGGGGGGTTCTCTTCACAGGCAGCACCTCTGCCAGAGCTGGGCTTGCAAGCAGCCTCTGTGATCTCTACCCATTGCTCAGGTGCTTTTCTCTCCTGTTCAGTTTTGAGCAGTACCTGCATGCAGGCAGCAGAGGAGGATGAACTGGGAATTGTGAGGGTTATGAGCAGGTAGTGAATTAGAGAGATGGTATGGACCAATTTTTTTTTTTTTTAATTGCCTGTGTTTTAGTATGCTTCTAACAAGTTAGTCAAACAGCATGACAGATTTATGCTCTCTTCCATTACCTTTTTAATAAAGGCTCTTCTAGCTTGGCTCTCTTGGAGCATGCTAAAGTATTTAGCTGCCCTAAGCAGACAGGGATGGTGGTGTTCTGGAGCAAGACATCCTGGTGCCCTGTGCCTGCAGATATGCCTCAGTCACTTTTGATGCCTTATTTCAGTCATTTCTTCTCAAAGTACTCAGAGTCTCTGAATCAGGAGGCTCTTACTGCTATTTGCTGATAACCAGGAGCAGTAGGAGAAATCACCTGGGTCTCTCCTGTAGCTTGCTCAAAACTGCTTTAATTCAGGTAATAACCACAGGTTTGTGGACTGCAGCAGTCCAGTGCTTTTTCTTTAAACAGTGGTACTGCGCTTTCAAAGGGGTGGTGCACTAATGTCACTGAAAAGCTGCAGCCATTGGCTTCTCTGATTGTTCATAATTAGCTCTAATAGCACATTTGAAAAGAGGCGGTAAGTGATTGCCATGGGCAAGGGGATACAGAAAGGCAAGGGGCTTCTCTGCTGCATTGAAAAGGGGCATTTGTGTAATTGAATTACCTAAATCTACAAGGCCAGAGGCCATTTCCAAGTGGGTGGTGGTGTGGTATTTTAGAGCTCTGCTGGAAATACTCGGAGCTTGTGTGTTGAACGTAGAAACTGTTTGCTTAAAGTGTCATAGGCTTCTAACTGAGTGAAGAAGGGAAAGGATGTGGACTGTACTCACGTTCGGTTATGCAGGAGCCCGGCAACGTGATTGTAATTACATAATAATGCATGAGTGTATACATTAGTATATGTTATAATAAATTATTATAATCAATTTCTGTGTTTAAAATATATGAAGATATCAGTAAGTTTTCTTTACAGAAGATAAGTGGCAAAGGGTGAGAAGCTCTCCTAAAGGGACAATTTCTGCTTGCAAGGTTTTCTCCAGCTTTGGAAACAAGGTTTTCAGGAAGGTACTGAATGCAAGATGTGCAGAATCACACCCCAGTTTGTGCTTCTCTGCGGCTGTGCCATGGCATCCTTGGCATTTGCCTTGCCAGGAGCAGCAGGCTGGCCTGGTCAGAGACTTTATTTGTCCTTGGTGCCACTGCAGAGGAGACAGCACAACTCAGCTCTGCTCCTGGATTTGAGGTGCTGCTCAACCAACTTTCAAAGAGCTCCTTTGGTGTCTTTATGGGAAGTTTAAGCACAAGGCACTGCTTCAATGCCATTAGATGGAATAGCGTTTTTGGGGCAGAGTCTAAGTCCTGCTCCTGCGAGAGAAGGCAGCATGAAAAGGAGGATTCTGTACTCTAATACAAAGGTCCCACGTGATTGCTCATCCTACACAAGGTATACAAATTATTGGTGCTGTTTTAAGAAAGGGGAAGGGCATCACAGTATGGTAATTGCCCAGTGAAGGAGAGAAGGACAAACAACATTTCTCAGTTACAAAATCAAAAGAGTAAACCCTAGGCTGTCCTCAATTTGCTGTGGCTGCACTTTGTTCCATCTATGGTTACTTTGTACTCCAAAATAATAATCTGTCTGTTCGGGGCGTGCCCTTGGGAAGTCATGAGGAGCTATCCTGGAGCGATTGCCACAGATCAGCTTGCTCTGGAAAAGCTTTTTAAGCCTATCTACCCACATGAGCAAGTCTTAAATATTATCAGTTGTAAGTAGAACTGTATCATTTGACACACAGGATAATTAAGAGCTGTGTATATATCTATGTGGTAGAGCAACTGAGCTGAAATTGTATCTGAATATTATTTTATTATTTTTAAACTACAGTTCTATTAATCAGCTTGGCAGTGTTATGGTAATTACTTGTATATGCTGAAATTGTACTAAATCGTGACTACAGGGATGAAAAAAGCCATAACTGATTTTCAGATTGTATTTGCTGACCTTTCACTTTGCTAGTAAGATGCAGATCACTATACTGAGACTTTAAACCTCTTGTCAGCAAGTTCTCCATGGCCATTCATGGACCCTCAGGGGTTTGAGAAGGCAACTTGAGAACCAAACCTGAAAACCATCAGGTTAGAAAATCTGTTGCTAGTGTGTGTGAATTTTGTTTTATTCATTCATATACACTAGTAATATCAGTGAAGAGGATCAAGTGTCTGTGCTGACTGCAGAGAGAGTTGGTTTCTCTGGTGCCAATAATGTATCTTGTACCAATCCGTGCACTGCTGCAGAGCTGTCTGAATCTGTGCCTGTTAGCATCTGATTTTCAATTAGCTGGATTTTGTTCCTTTCTAAAAGACATCTAGAGTAGCAGGCAGAGTCTGGTTGCCTCCTCAGCTTATCTTTTTTCCCAGTCCCCTGTCACACACCTCCAGCAGACAGCCCACCCACTTCCCTCCTCTCTATTTGCATGCTAACACACTTGTGAGTTAGAGAGCTTCTGGAGACAGGGATGTGGAGTAGCTGTCCCCTTGTGATACCTTCACTCACGTCCTCTTTGGGGGAAAAAAAAAAAGACAAAATCTTTTCAGATGAAGACAATACAAACATAATAAATGGCAGGGAGGGTTCATCTCCCTCATGACTCAATCCTTCTCAAACAACATTATTATTGACTGGCCTATTGGTTGCCAAAAAGGAAAATCAATTGTACTGGAAGTAGTTGCTGGGCCACAGATCATGGTACTAACCCAGCAGAGACAGGTTGATTTTTATCAACTATCCAAAGACTAATTTCCACCATTAGCTAAAAATGAAGCAGAAATTATGGCTGTGTCGAAGATTGCTAAGATTGGTGGTCTGCTGGCTTTGTTTTATTTGCATGGGATTTTTTTTTTTCTGTTTCCCTGCCTGACTCTAAAAGAGTTGTGTCTGTGTAAGATGAAAAAAAAAGGCAAGGAAACATCAGAGCTGCTTGCTTGTCTGTCACCACTTGTTTCTTTTCTGTCTTGCTCATTTGGATTTCACAGCAAGATACGAACTGCTTCATTCTCTGCACAGGCCTTGCGTTGGAGGTGTTGGGTAGACACTTGAAAGTGAAGCTGGTCTCAGCAAACAGAATCATAGAGTCCTTTTCATCAGAAAAGACTTTTAAAATCAAGTTCAAACAAACATGAACCCCTTCCCTGCCTCCTGCACCAAATATGGGTCATGCCCTCATTTTTCTGTATCACTAGGGAGATGCTGAGGCGTCTTAACTGTTCTGACAGAGGAGCAAAGGCCACAGGCTGTATCTATACTGCTTTCCCCCTCCCCATTGAATATGTATGTGTGTCCACACCCCACCACCACCTTTACTTTGAGCTTATGGGTGCAAGCAGGCTTGTAGGTGAGATGCCAGCTGCCAGAGTACTTTGCTGTTATGATAATTCTCTAAACCTGGCTGAGATTAAAAGAGAAAATGTCTGAGCATTGTGCCCTTGCAGTTAATGTACCTAGTATAAATTTCCCCTCATAAAGCCAGGAGGGACCTTGTCCTGGATCTGATGGCTGCTGCAGAGGGTTTGGCGTGTTTATGCTCACGGCAAGCAAAGGACGTCACAGGCACCACTGTGCCATTGCTGTGGTAGGAAGGGACAATGGCACATGGACAAGACTCTAAACAGATGAAATGCAAAGCAGTGAGAACAGAATTATTAACCACAGTAGTTTCCTCCTTCCCAGTCCCTGTCTCAATATTTCTGGAGTCAGCTTTGCCAAGCAGATCTCAGAAGACTGCAGGCTCATACCCCTTCAGTCTTGACATTGTTGCCAATGGGTGTGAAAGCCATTAGCCAAAAGAAAGGAGAGATCTGCTTAGTGACAGAGGGTAGCTCTCTACATTAAAGCATTGACATGGTGCCAGTCACACAGTTATTAGAAGTGGCACAGCTCCATGTCTCTCCTGCGCGTCTCTCTGTGGAATGTAGATTGGCAGCAGGTTGAATGTTAAATGGTCACCACTCAGCAGATGCTGATTTTACCTACTGGGAGAAAGACCCTTTCAGCAGAAACATTTGGAAAATATTTGCAGCTTTAAGTGTATGCTGGAAAACGCAGAGGCTTATCCCTGGTTCGCTCTGCAGATTCTGAAAACATCTCAAGCCTCATCACACAAATCGTAGGCTTGATTCTCCTTGATCACTTCTATTTCAGCCTGAGGAGTTTCATCTATTTAATTCTACCCCATTTGAAAACAGCTCAGTAACTTTGGTCCTTATCATTCTTTGAATCATTTCTCCTTCCTTCTTTCCTTTCAGGTGAAGGAAGTAGCACTTCCCTCAGTGCCCAAGCTGTAAGTGCAATACGAGGTTTAATGAAGCAATGTAATGATCTTTTCTTATTTCCTCTTGTGTTTTGGGGTCTTTTTGGTGGGTTGTTTTGTCTTTTTTAATGTCTCCTTGTTGTTTGCTTTTATTAACTACCATTGAATACCGAGCTGTTGTTACAATAGGGCTGTCTATAACAACTCATGACCTGTTTCCACAGAGGCAATGGCTAGTCCAGAGCCCATTGCTGTGAATAGCTAAAGACTAAAGAGTGGTTTTCCACATCTGCTTTACATGGTGTTTAGCAGTGCTGAATTTCATCTGCTGTTTTTTTTTCACCTTGTCACTCAGGGATCATTTTGTAGGATCTCACAGTCAGCTTTTTGGCTTAATAGACTTGGATGCTTCATTCACAGTCTGCTTTCCCCGTTCCATGTGTGTGAACAACCTAAGTATTGCACAGGTCCCTCAAAGATTCCAGCCATCACCAGCAATTTGCAAGCTGGTTACTTACTCTTATTCAATCTTTACCCTTTTAACTAGTCACCAAGCAGAGATCTTCCCTCTTGCTTCGTGACTGTATCATTTAATAGTCTTTTGGTGAGAGGATATCTATCAGGAGGCTTTTGGAAATCCATGTGAACAGGCATCACTGCTGAAATGAGAAGGTAGCAGGTCATGGACGTCTGCCTAGGGAAACAAAAGCTGGGGTTGTCTTTCTTCTGCCTTTTGGAGACTGTGCAGTTGTGCTCCCTTTTGCAACAAAACAAGTGAAACCCGTCCTGGAGTAACCTTCTAGTTTATCTTACAGACCACTTGGCTCTCCCAGCTTAAACATCCCATGTCAAAATGGATTTTCTCTTCTCTTATGGCAAGGCATAGTCCTGAGAAGGTTTTCTTGCAGAGTGAAGGCCTGAACTTAGATGATGGTGGAGGTGTGTTGAAATGGTCTGCCATGTTTTTCCCTCAAGTTAGGAGTTGGCTGTCTGCAAGCTGGGTACCAGCAGTGGGAGAATTGGTAAACTTCCATCATCTAAATCCGTTTCTGCTGTTCCAGCCAATTAAACATTACAATGAGCATGACAAATAAGTGCTCATTTATGGGTCAATAACTCCCTAGTATGTCTCTGACATGGTTGACGGAGACAATCCATTTCAGTACAGTCCTGAGCAACCCAACATCTTCCAAGTATGTAATTGCTTTCCTAGGGAAAGAGAAGTAATAAGGATAATGTAGCTATTGGGCCCTGACTCACTAGTTCAGAAACTTCCCCTTGCCAATCAAATTTCTTTGGTATTCAGTCTGTTTTAGGCTCGTTCCAAAGGCACTATTGTGATGTCAGGGAATATCCTGATGGAGATATGCATTTCCTCCAGTGTTAGAAGTTACCTTTCTTCAGATGCTTGGCTTTGCCCACCGACCAGTTAACTGTCTGTATAAAGAACTCTGGGTCCATGCTTTATGGCAATAGACAGGCTTGCCTTATCCCTCTCTTCTTTTCCTCCTCCCTTATTATATATCTATTTTCTCAGCACTATTAGATTATTAAATGCTTAATGACTATTCCATTCCTGCTAACTAGACTTTTGATGAGCTGCAGTAATAAAACTTTGTAACAGCAAAGCATGTGTCTGGTCCCTTTATAGGAAGGGCACATTTGGGGAGCTGAAGTAATGGGGGATAAAACTCAATTAATGAATAGAAATAAAAAGAAGTAATTGAAGTAATCAAACTCAGAGAAATTAGTATTGGCAGGTTCTGAATGATGCTCTTGGATGAACAATCTTTCAAAATCCTTCCTTGTATGCTGCTGCTGTCTCTTTATTTATTATTAAAATAACATGATCCATGAGGCGCTTGGGGTGACTCCCAGCCTAGCTAATTCTAATTAATCCAGTCAGGGAGAGCAGCAGGGTAAGTGGAGCAGTCTATCGGATTGAAATTCATAACTTAATTGAGGTCAAAGTCCCGGGTTGGGAGAACAAAAGTCTTTCACTGGGACCAGGCAGATCAATAGCAATAAATATCTGGCTTGGATACAAGGAGCTTATAGTGACGGATTATCTGACACTGGACAGAGGTCTTGGTCTTGTTCAGGGCAAAGTCCTGTGGCATGTACACTGTAGGGCGACTTTTGTCAGTGTTCCCTCCAAAACCCCCAAGAGCCCTTCAAGGGCTCATGAGAGCCACAGAAGGAGGATGCCCGTTAAGAAGTCTATGTGAGTCATGCCAAAATTTGGATTTGGTTTCTTAAGGTACAGGTCTCTCATCGGTAGCACAAGGGCATGTGTCACATTAGTGCTGATGGAGGTTGGAAGAAGTTGCTCAGGCTTACAGGAACTTGGAGCTAAATCACAGCTTGTCCAGAGAAAGACCTTTAGGATCAGGGGAAGCTGAGCAGCGGATTGATGGGCTTTGTGCCAAGTCTGTATTTATAGTATGTTTACATAAGAGGAGAGAGGAAGGTTGGAAGAGGAAAGTGTAAATAGTCATTAAGGTAGATTTGTAGTGTAAGAGAAACCAGAGGAGGCATTCTGTGGTCTCGCCAGTTCTTCAGCAAAGCGGTCAGCATCTCTGCTCTGACCTCCAAGATGTTCTATTTGTAAGTGTTTGCGTGGCAGCAATGGGTGGTTTCCCAAGACCTTACCCAAGCACAGTGTGACTTTGGGTGGTGACTACAGCACTCAGCTCCTAATTTCTAAGCCAGAGAAGAAGCATGGTGTCCCAGCCTGGGACCTGTGGCATTGCGCTGTACACACAGCCTTCCCTAGGTGTGGATTATGAAATACTTGCCAATGCCAGCAACCAGAGAAGCTCCTCTGAACTTTTGAATAAGTAGGTACTGCAAGTGGAGTTCAATATTTAAATGCAGTCTTCGCCCAGACTGTTATTAATGTGATGTTTATGCAGATATGACTGTTCTGCTATATCCTCTTTGCAGAGGGCAAATACTGCTGTGGTCAGCATTTGATACACCCCTGATGGATGCTGTTCTGCCAATGTACTTCAACACGGCTCGGAAGAGAGATGTAAACCGCAGCTTGGACGCAAACAGTGACTTAGTTTGACATACCTGCTCCTCCTATTAACACTGCATAAGCCTAAAGCTTCTTTTAGCATCCAAAAATGTCCACATTTCTTTAGCTACACTGCTCAGGTTTAGAGGTTTAGCTCAAACCTCTTGTCTGATCAGGTTTTAAGGCAATGAGCAACTGTTGATATTTCTGCATGTACAACTGGTTACTGTACCCTCACAGGCTTCTGAAGCTCTGTGGAAAACATCTCTTGTTTTCCACTGCAGGACATTGCCTTTGTGTGGACACCACGTAACGAGCAAGCCAGTTCAGGACAAGTGTGCAGGTGCAATTCCTATATACTACTTCTTAATGCACTATATAGTGTTTCCCTCATTCACAGCACAACCTCAACCTCCTCCTTTCAAGCTGGTGGCTTCACTCTCCAGGTTTCCATTGTATTGGTCTGTGTGTTCCTGCTTCATCCCTGCCCAGCCTAGACAGGAGCAAAGCAGAGTTCCTATTAAACACTTCAGAGTTGCAAATGCAACCACATGGGCAACTGTCATTTCCCCTGTCATCAGGAGGGAGAAGGGGCATGAGTAGTTTATTTTGTGTGCATATAAAAACAGGCAGAAAGCTCCAGGGGTACCACAGTGCTGAACAATTCACTGCTTAACAGTGAAGTATCATGAGCAATCCGTGTCCCAAATGTATAGAACTTGGATAACTGATTAATAATTTATAAGCCTTTAGCTTGTCTTGTGGCTCTGCTGAGGTTTAGGAGAAAAAAAAATAAATAGCAATATTACCCTTTTTTTTCCCTGCTTCATAGAGACACACCTATGATGCAGACCTGCTATATTTGAACTATACACAACCTCTACTTTAAAATGCTTTTGCTAAACTTCAGGCTGTCCGCATCTGTTAGTGCTGGCAGGCTAATTTTATATGTTAGTGAGAGAATTTGGGGGTTTTTCAGCTGAGAGAGATAACAGTCTGTCCTTTCAGAGCTGGTTTATCCCCAGTTATGTGTGTTATTAAAAAACATAGTGGTAGATGTCCATGTTTGTATCATGCCTGTTGATTTGCTGATAGAATTCCCTTTATGGCTATTTTCAGGTTTCTAATTCCCCAGTTTTGCAACAGAATTCTGGCATGACCTTCAACAGGTCACTTGATATCTTTCTGTCTTGCTTCCCCATTTGCAAAGTGGTGGGACAAAAAAAAATTGGTTTTTATCACATGGATATAACAAGATTATCAAAATATGGTAGTTCTAAGATCCTTAGGAAACTGGTCAAATGAAATTAAACAGATCTTGCAGTCCAGATAAAATGAGATGAAACAAGCATGAAACTATTAGTGAAAGAAATGTTTCTTTATCTTCTGCAAATAAAAATGCGAAGTGATTAAGCAGATCTTTTCTAGCTATTAGCAGTAAAGGCTCTAGCCAGCTGACTTCTGTCTCCCTTGAAGAATTAATTTGCAGGGTACAGTCTTGAATTTACTGTGCTTACAATAAATGCCCCTAGAAACATTGTCACCTCCTCTGATGCATGATGTTACTGCTGTGATGGCACTGCAATTACTTTCCTTACAGATAAAAAGTGGCTGCTGTAAACGAGAGGCTTTAATACAGTGGTTTGCAAATTTCTTTTAACTGATTTTTTTTTGTTCTCTCTGTGATATTTTCTTCCTTTGCTGTACATCCAGCAGTGTTTTATAAGGTGGGGGAAAGGAATGGGAGGTCGCCAATGTTCTAGAGGTCTGGTTCATAGCATGCATGTGCCCTGGGCAGCTGTGGCTGTGTGGCAGAGCCATGGGAAGTGGTGGCACAGAGATGGAGCTGAGTGGCTGGAGGTGGTCATACCTCTATGCAGCTTCTCTGCCATGCAGCTGCATGCTGGAGTAAACCCTGTATGTCCCTAATGCTAGCAGAGAGACTGAGCACAGTGGATGATATGCTTTGTGTGTGTAAGGTGTTGGGAGAGAGAAGGAAAGGACCAGCTCTGTCCATAGGCATTTTCCTTCCCTAGCTTGGTGATCAGATGAGAAAATGTCACTTTCAGCATGCCCCTCAAAGCAAGAGAGTGATTAATGAACAAAGCAGTTAGGAAGGAGCTTTGATTGGCTGACTTTCTCCAACACAGAAGGAAGACAAGAGAGGCATTTCAGAAATCAGTAGGCTAGAATATGCTACAGAGAAATGCTGACAGTTGTTTGGACTTGGCCAGAAGCTGGTTTACCTGTGTGCAGGAAATTTCAAGTTTCTCTTTCCTTTTTTTTTTTTTTT
>VWZI01023240.1:10289-47904 GCA_013396835.1 Psilopogon haemacephalus | reverse complement strand
TTTTTAATACCCAAGTTTTAATCATGTTCAGGTTGTGTAAATGAAATCTTGAGTCAGAAGCCAGGTCTGCAAAATCTGCCTGCTTACCTTCTCTGTGGGTGGCTTATTTCTGCTGCTATTGTGAAGACATTTTCAAGTGGTGCTCATGGATTGCAAGGTAATTTGGCTTCTGAAGGGGTATGAAATTGAGCTTTGTGCTTTAAATTCCAGTGGTCAGACCCAGAGGAGATTTGTAAAGTTAAGGCACAGCAATTGCAAATGATCCATTTTTCATGGCTTAATCCCCTCTACTCCATGCTAGCGAGACCCCACCTGTGTACTGCGTCCAGTCCTGGAGCTCCAATTACAAGAAGGATACAGACGTGCTGAAGTGTGTCCAGAGAAGGGCCAGGAGAATGATCAGAGGGCTGGAGCACCTCTCCTATGGACACAGACTGAGAGACTTGGGCCTGTTCCGTCTGGCGAGGAGAAGGCTCCAAGGAGACCTTATTGTGGCCTCCCAGTATCTGAAGGAAACCTGGTGAGGGACTTTTTAGGATGTCAGATAGTGATAGGACTTGGGGGAATGGAGCAAAACTACAAGCGGGTAGATTCAGGCTGGATGTTAGGAAGAAGTTCTTCACCATGAGGGTGGTGAGATGCTGCAAACAGGTTGCCCAGAGAGGTGGTGAAAGCTCCATCCCTGGAGGTTTTTAAGGCCAGGCTGGACATGGCTCTGGGCAACCTGATCTAGTGTGAGGTGTCCCTGCCCAAGGCAGAGGAGGTTGGAGCTAGGTGATCCTTGAGGTCCCTTCCAGTTCTGAAAATTTTGTGATTCCGATAAGTGAGTGCTTGTTTTTTGACTGACAGGAAGTGATCATATCCACCTTCACCTTCAGTCCTAATTGTAAAGTAAAAGAGGTTAATTCAAACCGTGAAGGCAGTTTCAATCTGGATGTTTGACAGCAGTAGAAAAACTCAGCTATGGTGACTTTAAATCATTCATTTTACTTCTCAGATGGCAAAGTATAAGCATCGATGTGGTCAGTTTGCACTCAGCTGGTAATAAACATCCAGCTAAGCACAGGAGCCCAGTTGCTTGGGATAAACCACAATGTAAAGACAGATTATAGATGTGTATCCATAAGAGTCTAAAATTGAAGATTATGTAAACCAGAGCCTGCCATGGGAAACATTAATTTAAACTCAGTGTAAGTGGATGACTGTGATACCTTCCCATGCAGTGAGCACGGCAGCCCTGTTAAATTGGCACAAGGACTCCGTTGAAAGTAACCTCAAGAGGTCATCTAGTCCAGCACCTCTACAGTAAGCAGGGTCATCCCTTACTACATCAGGTTGCTCAGAGCCTCATCAAGCCTTACCTTGTATTTTTCCAGGGGTGGAGTGGGCAACCTGTTCCAGTGTTCCACCACCCTCACAGTAAAAAATTTCTTCATAATGTCCAATCTAAACCTACCCTCTGTACTTTACCAGCATTGCCCCTCATCTTTTTGCCACATGCCTTTTTACAAAGTCCCTCCCCAGCTTTCTTGTAGGCCCCATTTGGCTACTAGAAGGCTACTATAAGGTCTTCCCAGAGCCTTCTCTTTTCCAGCCGGAACAACTCCTCTGTCAACCTGTCAGTACTGGCAGCTTTAATTTTTACCTTCAGCTCTTCCATCCTATTTTGTCTGTTGTAGCCAGTAGAAATGCCAGTCAAGGCATCAAGTGAGTGCAGAGACTATCCCAAAGAGACCATCTTGGCAGCAGATGCAGCGAAACTGGTAGTGCAAATGGAAAGGTTGAGTGAATGGAAGGAAGAGAACAAAACAGAGATCAGCAGAAAAATGGTATTCTTGGCTCATTGCTTCCCCACACAGTGCCAGACAGGCGGTGACACAGAGGGTCGTGGCAGAAGTAGTCTTAAGGAGGATTTAAAGGATAGTAAGGTGTCATTACTGAGGACTTCTGATGAAGGATAAACACATGAATTCCCTGCTTAAGTCAGTGGGACTTTTATTGGCATCTATCTTAGGGCTGAATGTGTCCCTTTCTGCCATCAGTTAAAAGAAAGCTCTGAAAGTGATGCACTTTAGCAAGTCCACTGGGAGATCAGTTCAGTGATGGGGAAGAAACGGGAAACTTTTCATAGGGAAAAAGAGAAAATTGCTTCATTTGCATAGGAATGTATCACAGCTGTACCCAGTGCAGAGAAGGTTTGCTCTTGGGATAGAGTGGTTTAAAACCACAGTCATCCAGCTGCAAAATTGTTTATTGCAGCAGAGAGTGGCACTAATAGTGGCACTGCACCTCTGGAGGGATGATGCTTTCCACCTTGTGTCCATCTACTGAAAACATCTGGCACAGCACTAGTCTCCAGGATGTCACCTTCCACTTAAACATTGCTGTTTCTAAACCTAGTATCTGCACAATATTGCCTAGCAGGGGAATTATCCATCTACATATGCCAGCCACGGCCCATCTTGTTTGACGTGACTGGTTGTTAGCTCCTATAGTACCATCTCCTGCATCATCAGATAGCCTCTAAAACATCCAACTTTGTGGTTTTTCAATTAGCATTTTGTCTTTGAGCCCCTTGGTTTGTAGCTGGTGCTACACTTCAGTGAGTCAGCTGTGTGTCCTGTGAGGCTGGAGTTGTAGCTAGTCACAGATGGTCCAAGAGATCAGAAAATGTGTATAAGATTAGGCTGGGGGTGTCTGGTGTGCTTTTAGCAGCATTTCTCATTTCCCATATCCAAGCAGATTAGTGTCTCCTTTATCATGTTTGCTTCCCATGCCTTAGGCAGGAAGGATCGCTGTGCCTCTGGAGAAGTAAAACGGTAGGAAAAACAGGAGGTGTCTGGCCGTGTTTTGTTGGCTAAATAAATTCTCCTGAAAATGTGAATTCTACTTACTGTTGCTGCCACCAACTTTATATCCTGCTCTAAGCCTGAGAAGTTATATTTGAGATGCAATATCAGGACATAGCCCCATTGCTGCGGTGGCTTGGTCAGGCACATTTTTTCCCCTTGTCTTCCATTCTGGCAAGATCCTTTNTTTTTTTTTTTTTTTTTTTTTTAATAAATAGCCAATTTTCACCTCATTTGTCTTTTGTGTCCCTCATAGCTCCTGGGCAGCTAAGCTCAGGCCTAAAGAATGTTGTATTGCTAACATCTGCTTGGGCCTCCCCCTGTCATTCTGTTTACCTGATGTGGACGGTTATAGAATCATAGAATGATCTGAGTTGGAAGGCATCTCTGAAGGTTATCTACTCCAACGCCCCCTGCAGTCAGCAGGGACATGCTCAATTGGATCAGGATGCCCAAAGTCCTGTAAAGCCTCACCTTGAATATCTCCAGGGATAGGGTCCCAACCACCTCCCTGGGCAACCTGTTCCAGCATTCCACCACCCTCATGGTAAAGAACCTGTTCCTAACATCCAGTCTAAATATGCTTTTATCTAGTTTGAAGCCATTGCCCCGTGTCCTGTCACCACAGGCCTTTGTAAACAGTCTCTCTCCTGTCTTCTTGTAGGCCCCATTCAGGTACTGGAAGGCTGCTATTAGGTCTCCCCAGAGCCTACTCTTCTCCAGGACTGAATCTTCCCATTTTCCTAACATCCACAGCTTCAGCAGCTGATAATTTTGCACTCAGTTACTGTGCATTGCTCCATTCTGCTGTGTCCAAGAGTACCTGACTATAACCAGCAAGGTGCCCTGTGCACTCTTTTTTATATCACCTAGTAAAAAAGAAAAACAAATGCACTAAATGTCTGCTCTTTAGCATTGAGGGTTTCATTGTGCTGAAAAAAAAAATTAAAAATAATGATCCTAAGCAGTGTTTTAGCCTAATATTCAGAAGGTTTCAAAAAGGCATCAGTTAAACCTGCTTGCTCTGTGATAGCTAACAAGTCGATCCTTCAGATGTCTGAGTGTTCCCTGGAGGTTCACATTATTAATATCTGCCTTATGACAAGGTGGCTGTGCTGATGCCAGGTTGGTCTCTTTTTTTTTTCCCCCTACTGGCATGGTTAATTTTTCTCTCTTTTCTGAGTATCTCCGAGCTAGATGCTTCTAAATGCCCTCACAGGAGTGTATTGCTGTTCTTAACCACTCCTTATGGCTTGAGAAATGCATTTTGTAGAGTCACAAAGAGCAGAACTTTGAATGCTTCCTAAGGTGATGGACTTGACATGTACAAATCTGGCTTCCCGATGTTCCTGGTGGGTTTGGAAGCATAGTGCCAGGTAGTCTGTCAGTAACATTTCCCATCTCAATGTATATTTATTTGCCTAGCACTTGACTCTGTGATTCTGTTATTCCAGTTTTTTTATCAGGGCTGGAAGTGACCTCAAGGATCGTCGAGCTCCAACCCCCTCTGCCTTGGGCAGGGACACCTCACACTAGATCAGGTTGCCCAGAGCCACATCCAGCCTGGCCTTAAAAACTTCTAGAGATGGGGCATCCACCACCTCCCTGGGCAACCTGTTCCAGTGTCTCACCGCCCTCATGGTGAGAAACTTCTTCCTAACATCCAACCTGAATCTACCCACTTCTAGTTATGCTCCATTCCCCCTAGTCCTATCACTATCTGACACCCTAAAAAGTCTCTCACCAGCTTTACTGTAGGCCCCCTTCTCATACTAAAAGGTCTCCTCATAGCCTTCTTCATATCCATGCAGAACTGCTAAAGTGTCAGGATTGCTGGTGAATGACAGCAGGGTGTTGAGCTGATATTTTGGAGAAAGCTAAGGAAGTCTGGGCTGAGGAAGAGGAGGCACACTTGTAATATATGTGTAAAGTGTTGAGGATCTTCATGCCCCACCTGGAGTAATGTGTTCAGTTCTGGTGCCCCAGCAGAAGGAGGACATTAGACTATTAGAGCAGGTCCAGACAAGGGCCATGAAGATCATCAGAGGGCTGGAGTACCTCACCTGTGGAGACGGGCTGCGAGTTGAGGCTGTTCATCTTGGAGAAGAGAAGGCTCCAGAGAGCAGAAGCCTTTAGCAAACTCTACAGCAAGTGGCTTGTTTCCAAGGAGTTTGTCCTTTTGCCACTTCTCTCTATTAGTTTTCTGCAGATAACAGATCTGTGAGTCTTCTGTATGTATCCTCAGCTGTTTACAGTCAGGAATGCATTCACCTGCATCTCAGGGGATTTTTTGGTGGAGGAAGCAAAATTCAGAAACAGGTTAGTGGTGAATAGATTAGGATTGCTTCTTTGTGTGTGTGTGTGTGTTAATAGTACATTCAGGAGGTGGATCATTGGATTTAATGGAGAAAGTCTTCATTTAAGAAGCCTAGAAAATATTGTTTCTTAATTACTTTCAGGGCAGGTTAAAATCTCCTCACATCTATCATAGAATTATAGAATGGTTTAGGTTGGAAATTACCTCAAAGATCATCTATTTCCAATCACCTGCCATAGGCAGGGACACCTCTCTCTAGAACAGGTTGCTCAAGACCTCATCCAGCCTAGTCTTGAACACCTCCAGGGAGGGAGCAGCCACAACCTTCCTGGGCAACCTGTTCCAGTGTTTCACCGCCCTCACTGTTAAGAACTTCTTCCTAACATCCAGTTTAAATCTCCCCTCTTCCAGTTTAAACCCATTCCTCCTCATCCTGTCATTACAAAACCTTGTAAATAGTCCCTTCCCAGCCCTCCTGTAGGCCCCCTTCAGAAACTGGAAGGCCTCTACAAGGTCTCCTCAAAGCCTTCTCTTCTCCAGGCTGCAGAGCTCAACTCTCTCAGCCTGTCCTCATAGCAGAAGTTCTCCAGCCCTCTGATCATCTCCATGGCCCTTCTCTGGACTTGCTCCAGCAATTCAATGTCCTTCTTCTGTTGGAGGCTCCAGAACTGCACACAGTACTCCAGGTGGGGTCTCACAAGAGTGTTGTAAAGGGGGAAAATCACCTCCCTTGCCCTGCTGGCCACGCTTCTCTTGCTGCAGCCCAGGACATGGTTGGCCGTCTTTGTTTGCAATCTAACAGTGAGAAAAGGTAGAGAATGAAGTGATGGATTTGCCAGAACAAATAGAGTTGTAATGGGGAGTCATGTGTTTACTTCCAATCTTTTTGTGGGAAGATGAGAATCATGATAGAATGGTCTAGGTTGGAAAGGACCTTACAG
Organism: Psilopogon haemacephalus; assembly: GCA_013396835.1. Classification (NCBI taxonomy): domain Eukaryota; kingdom Metazoa; phylum Chordata; class Aves; order Piciformes; family Megalaimidae; genus Psilopogon; species Psilopogon haemacephalus. Next base: position 41,797 of record VWZI01023240.1, on the reverse strand, counting down.
ATCTACTCCAACCTTCCTGCTATGGGCTTCTGGGAAGCCTCTCAACTAGACTTGGTTGCTCAAGGCCTCATCCATCCTCAGCTTAAACACCTCGAGAGAGGAGGCATCCACAACCTTCCTGGGCAACCTACTCCAGAGTCTGACCACCCTTGTACTGAAGAACTTCTACCTAAGGTCCAGTCTAAACCTAGTCTCCCTCAGCTTAAAAACACACCCCCTTGTCCTATCACTAGACACTCTTACAAAAAGCCTCTCTCCAGCTTTCCTGTAGATTCCCTTCAGGTACTGGAAGGCAGCTCTGAAGTCCCCCAAGGAGGCTTCTCTTCTCCAGGCTGAACAATCTCAGTTCCCTCAGCCTATCCTCATAGCAGAGGTGCTTCAGCTCTCTGATCTTCATTGTGGCCCTCCTCTGAACTTGCTCCAACAGCTCTGTGTCCTTCTTAGGATGTGGGGTCTCACAAGAGCAGAGTGAAGAGGCAGAATCACCTCTCCTGCCCTGCTGGCCACACTCCTCTTGATACAGCCTAGAATACTTAGAATAACATCAGAGTAAAGATACTCTTAAGAGTATCCAAAGAGAAGAGCAGAAGGTCTCCTCCAGCATCCCTTTCTGTATCAGCAGGCAACCTCAGACAGCAGGCAGCCCTTTAGCCTGCAGCAGGGTGGGAATTAAGTTAAAATTAACCTGAGTTTGGAAAACAACTAGCACCACTTTATTTGTCCATTTAATTGAATTATATGATGCTGTGTAAGTACGCTGACCCGCAGACGTAAATTGCTCCACCCTACCCATTTCCCTCCTTAATTCTTTCGTGCTAATGGAACTGATGGGAATGTTGACTGCACAGAAAGAGAGAGAGAGATAAAAAAAAAAATAGGCTGGAAATAAAAGAGACCATTTCAGCCCTGTGCAAGCCCTCCCCTTCAGTGAAATGCTTCTGAGTGTCACAGCTGTGCTGACTGCACTGTGATCTTTGTTGCCATTAAGCTGATTATATCTGCTGAAGGCTTCATCCAACTAATCCTGCAGTGCTGCAACTGGTTGCTTTACATTTAAACACAGTTAGGTTTTTTTCCCCTAAGAAATAAAAGTAATTTTGGCTACGTTGGACTTTCAAAATGGGTCAGACTGCTAGAGGAAGCCACTTTTTTGAGTGTTTAGTTTAGTTGCTTAATGCAGGAAAATGAGGCACATTAATGGGCTCCACATGTTAATGGATACACTCAGTTTGGGAGAGGTCTGTGCAGGCATTAGGACTCAGCAGTGTCTGGTGGGATTTTGGGTGGATGTGCTGCAAAGGTGCTGTGCTGTCACTAACCTTTGGCACTGAATCAATTTGTGCGTTTCCTATGTGAGCAGACCACACAGACAACAGCTTTCATTTAACATTGACCCTGTTGAGGGAGATTCTGACAGGTTGGATTGATTTAATTGATTTAATAATCAATTTAAATCTAGTTCTTGGTTATTTTTCTAAGGAAAGGTTGATTTTCATTAGTTAGTAGCCATTAAAATATGTTCATTTGCAGCTAAATACAGCCTTTATAGTAAATTTAGCCCTTCTTTCTGCTAATAAGATACATGATGTCTGCCTATGTTTACTTAATTATGGAGTTTAACCTCATTTAGTCACACTCTTAATTTTTTACATTTGAATCAGGCTAGGAAAAAAAGCCAAATATTTCTTCTCTGGTAGACTTTTATGTGTTTAGGGGTTTTTTTAATGGTTTGTTTGGGGGGTTTTGTTTGTTTGTTTGTTTTGGTCAGAGTACATCTAAATGAAAATTAGCATTCATTAATTTTTTTTTTTTAATCCTTAAGAGGAACTTTTCAAACACTTCATAAACATAGGTTGAAATCTCATTATAAATATGGTGACTTTGTTTTTTGGGAAGGAAAAAGTAAACAGAATTTTCTGTGTATTTATTGATAAACACTACATAAAGGAGATGGTGACTGACACATTCTCATTGGATGGGTTGGATTGGAAGGGATAATTAAAGGTCATCTAGTTAGTGCTCACTACATTGGAAGTTAGGACATGTTCAGCAAAATACTCAGAGCCCCATCCCATCTGACCTGGAATGTTTGCATCTACCATCTCCCTGGGCAACCTGGGCCAGTGTCTCACCACCCTCAGTGGAAAAACAAATTCTTCCTTATATCTAAGAAGCCAAGATACATTTCATCATTCATACTGCTTCAGGTGGTCTACATTCCTGCTAAAGTTTTGTTAACAAAATCAAGGATTTTAGGAGCAAAGTGAAGGAGAAATAGGAGAAAGAAGAGGTCCAAACAGGCTTTCATTCCATTGTAATGCATTTAGTGTCTGTTTTTACTCTCTTTTCTCATGCTGTCTGTTGTCTGCTCTTAAGACTTTTTAGCCTGGCTATGGCTGCCTAAGAAGCCACTGGCCATATTGCAGGTGAATTGAGAGTGCACAGTACATGTTCAGTGACATGAATTACGTAAGCGACTGGTCATTCTAGCTCCTTAGCTAGTAGGTCCAGTTCCAAAGCAAGCAGATCTGTTGCTTCTCACTTCATTGCCATAGAATGACAGAATTATTTTGGTTGGAAAAGACCTTAAGATCACCAAGTCCAACCATTATCTAACTCTGCCAAGCCTGCTGCTAAACCATGCTCCTCAGGACCACATCTACAAGCTTTTAGAATCATAGAGTTGTCAGAGTTGGAAGGGACCTCAAGGAGCATCCAGTTCCAACCCCCCTGCTGTGGGTAGAGATGTCTCACACTAGATCAGATTGCTCAGAGCCACGTCCAGCCTGGCATGAACTTCCAGGGATGGAGCTTCCACCACCTCTCTGGGCAACCTGATTGCAGCATCTCACCACCCTCATGGTGAAGAACTTCTTCCTAACATCCAGCCTGAATCTACTACCCACTTGTAGTTTTGTTCCATTCCCCCAAGTCCTATCACTATCTGACATCCTAAAAAGTCCCTCACCAGGTTTCCTGTAGGCCCATTCAGATACTGGAAGGCCACAATAAGGTCTCCTTGGAGCCTTCTCCTCTCCAGACTGAACAGGCCCAAGTATCTCAGTCTGTGTCCATAGGAGAGGTGTTCGAGCCCTCTGATCATCCTCCTGGCCCTTCTCTGTTCAGATCCTTCTTCTAATAGTGGCTCCAGAACTGTATGCAGTACTCCAGGTGGGGTCACACCAGCATGGAATAGAGAGGGAGAATTACCTCCCTTGACCTGCTGCCCACACTTCTCCTGATGCAGCCTTTAAACCCTTCCAGGAAAGGCAATTCATTTTTTAATCTATTAGAATGTCAGATATGGTCCAGTACCTCAAAAGAGTGGTTACAGGACTTTTCAGAGTAACTTCAACTGCTCAGTAGTTTGACTTTCTCTCTCAAGCATGTGTCAAGGGTGTGCTGCTTGAAAACATGCATAATTTTTCATACAACTGTAGTGATAAGATGGAACTATATCCTGTTGGGCCATCACTTAGGTTGCCCTAACTTCAGACATATTAGGGAAGTGGGGTTTATTTTAGCAGGAGTTAAAAAAAAACAAAAAAAAAAAAAACATTGAATTTAACCCCTCCCTTTTGCTTTAGCTTCATAGGAGCATCTTAAAAGAATTGTTTCACAGTTCCAAGTACAACTTCTCATGGAAGCTTTGAGGTCCCATTATCACTGGTGAAACAAATTGTCTTAATTTCCTTTGGGATTTTTGGTTTTTAACACCTAATTAAATGGCCAAGACTTGCAAAGCTGCCTACAGGTGGTCCTCAGTAAAAGTGGGGGAAGTCTGAAGACAACCATCCCAAAGGCATGTGCCATTGTGCCAGCCCAGTAGTGGTAGTTCTTCTCGGCCTTCAAGAGTCTGTGAGAGTCTTGATTTCACAGCTTATGAGTCTCAGCTTTGGGCTTTTCATTACTTTTTCTTCCCAGATTGCTAAACAAAGGCAAGATTCACACTAAACATAGGCTTATGTGAAGATAAATCTCACAATTAGAGGGAAGACCTAGTGTAGAAAAGGACAGCATATCCTGTCCTAATAATCACAGCATACTGGGAGCTCAGCATCGTGAAAACTAATGCTGGCTGTGGGCTGTGTTCCTCGTTTGACCTTGACTAAGTCAGACAGTGGGGTTTTGTGTGTGTGTCAGTTTCTGTAAGTAACATGGGAATACTATGTGCATATATCCCTGGGTCTTGCCTAGATTAATAAATCAATATTTGTAAAGTAAGCCTTGATAAATGCTAGCTGTATTAATACATGTACTTGAACCTTGCACACAACTTTGGGAATGTGCTTGCATTTCTGCCCTGAGAGTGCCTGGGGTACCTCAGAGCCCTGGTGGTCAGCAGTGAGAGAGACTGGTTTGGGTCATCTTTCCCTTCCCAAGGGACTGCCTGTAGCAGATATCTGCAAGAAGGTCTTGAATACAACTTTTCCACTTAACATGCTCCCCCATCACCCACTGTCAGCAATGAGATTAAATTCTGTGCGACTGCAGAGGACGTTGCATGATTAAAATCCTCTTTTAGAAATTAATATGTACCATGGCTCTATAGTACTGTGCCTCTTCTTGGAGAAGGGTATTGTCTCCTGAGCACTCAAGGTGTGAAAAGCCACCAAGTGAAGCTATCTATCTTTGAATTTTATGCTGCTGCACAGTTGCTCCACTGACAGCTACAACTGCATAAAATCATAGGGACTTGGGAACTTCTCCCTTCACAGGGTCACAACAGAGTTATGGGATAAGTTTTGCAGAACAGGAAATAGAATAGCAAAAGGAATGTTTGAACCAGAAATTCTGCTTACAGCAAAGTCCACACTCACTCATTCTCCTTAGAAGGTATCTCTGGTAACTGGGTATTCAGGAAAGCCACCACTTTCCCCCAGACATTGCGCAGCTTCTTCTTACCTTGCTGCCTGTCAGCCTAGGGAAAGACAGCAATTGATGCATCTTCATATCCAAATCCAGTCTTCCTTAGGCATCAGACATTGATGCACAGGGGCTTTACTTACATGAACTTTGCATTCTCTTGGTAGATACATTTAGGTCTGTAGAGCTTGTACAGCTGAAGCTCTTGAGCCATCATTCCCGTTCTGGTTTAGGTGCTGGGAGGCTTGGCAGATCAACCAGGAGGTGCAGTAGAGTGAGTTTTCTGGAGGAACCTTTCTGGAAACAGCTGCTATTTGAGTATGTTTCACACAGCTAGCAGTCTTCGTATTGCCTTGAGGAGTGCTGCAGCAGAAACAGCTAACTCTGCTAAGAGGTCTTCCTTTCCACTCCCATATCCTTGGTAGCTGTAGCACAAAGCAGTTAATATGAGCAGGTCCCACAGGTGTTCTCTGGTAATAGACCCATGAATATAATTTCTGCCTATTTAAATCGTGCAATGAACCTGATCTTCTGAATCCCTGGTTAAACTTCAGGACTCATTGAAAAGTGCAAATGCATTTGCTGGGGTGACTTACCCACAAACTGAGAAAGTGCTGTTGTTGGCAGCCCACCCCCTGGCTGAATTGGCCTACACCTGCAGGGACACTCTTGTGGATAAGGGTTTGCCTTACTAAGCTCATTTATTGTGGCTTCTTTTATTGTGTTCAGGTTTGGGTACTTCATTACAAGACAGACGTGGAAGAGCTGGAGTGAGTGCAGAGGAGGGCAACTAATCTGGGATAGGGCCTGGAGGATAAATACTATGAAGAGTGGCTGAAGGAGCTGGGGGTGTTTTATTTGAAAAAGAGGAGGCTGAGGGGAAACCTCATCACTTTCTACAACTACCTGAAAGGATGTTGTGGAGAGGTTGGTGCTGGCCTCTTCTCACAAGTAATTAGCGATAGAACAAGAGAAAATGGCCTCAAGATGGGTAGGTTTAGACTAGATATAAGGAAATGTTTTTTCACAGCAAGAGTGGTCAAGCATTGGAATGGGCTGCCCAGGGAGATGGTTGAGTCGCTGACCCTGGATGTGCTGAATGTGATTTGGATGTGGTGTTTGGGGATATGGTTTAGGGTTAACCTTGTAGAGTAGGGATATCAGTTGGACTTGGTGATCCTGAAGGTCTTTTCCAACCTGAATGTTTCTGTGATTCTGTGATTTCTGTGTTTCTTTAGAAAGAGAGCCCTTACCAGCTGGGACAGGGAAGGAAGGTAGCAGCTGTACTTTTTTTTTTTTTTTTTTTTTCATCAGTTTAGTGTTTTGTTTAGAGCTGCCTTGATGAAATTAGACTGAAGTGGTATTCTCAGGTTTGGTCAGAGCTCCTTCAGCTGCAAGACATTGTTTTAGGTTACTGTTAGCACAGATAAATCAGTGAGGAGAATATTGATATACTCCCTTTTATCATTCTTTACAATATATGTGGAAAGGGGAGGGGGAGAATTCATCTTCTTCAAAGGCAGAAGTCCTAGCTTTTATCTATTAACTTTTTTCCTAGAATATATTTAGGGGTTCATAAAAGTATGTATTTTGGGAGGAAGAAATCTCATTTAGCTGAGGTGATTTTTCATTTGAGAGTGCTTTGTTGTGGCTTTACTTGCTACTAATGTTTGCTTAGCATTTGGGTTTTAAATGCTCTTGTTAGTATACACTCCTCATGCACTGTCTTCAGCAGGTGCTAGGCAATATTTCCATTCCTATTGCCAAGGCTTTCAGAGATCTGTTAAATTAGGTTTTACCAGGTTAGAATTCTCTGGATTTTTTTTTTTAATTAAAAAAAAAAAAAAGAAATTCTGAACATTGTGAAAAAGTCTTTAAAAATATAAGGGTTGCAAATGTTTCTCTTCCCTCCCTCAGTACAAGCAAGCTTTTTAAATAGTGATCGTTTCCAGCTGTCCATCATGCTTCATCCTTCTCTTCTATAAGTTTACAGCAACCCCAAAGGGCTCCAGGGACTGGCTTTGTTCAGATCCACTGGAGCAGCAGATTCCTGTGCTTCAAGCAACCTGATCGTGTCCTTTACCTTCTTAATTTGCCTATTGCTAGTGACTGTGCTGGAGCAATGAGGTATAAATGGCATTTATGGCTCTTCAGTTGCCTTAGTCCCACTGTGTTCCCCAAAGTGAATTTGGTATGCTTTAGAGAAATGGCTGTCTTCAGAACTATGCACACTTGCCAGCTCAGGTATACAGGCTAAGGAGTACAGCACATGTCCAGATGGTAAGTTGGAGATACACCAGTTGAGGGATCCTGAACATTTTGGTGTGCTCCCTGGCCTGCAGCATGAGCTGGGAAATGAGGAGAACCTTGAGTGCTTTTTCTAAAGCAGAGTCTGAAACACTTGCTGGAAGGAAGCATTGGGGTACTTCTATTTGTTCGCTTGCAGTACTTGCATTGGGGTTCTTCTGTTTATTCCTCTGTAGTACTTATTCCTCATTTGTGTCTGATGAGTTCTCTGGAGTTAGGTACAATTCAGGGTTGCATATGGTGGCTTTAAGGCATCTGTGTGCTTTTTTTAGACTATATAGACAGTAAAGTTTTTGCCAAGAGCTGCAGAGACTGGTGCACAAGAGCTGTTCTCCTCTCATCATTCAGTTGTTGAGGCATATGTCTTCCTTCCTGCTCTCCTGACCCACCTGAGTGCTAAGCCTTGGTTAGACACACAGCCCTGCATGTCAGACACACAGGGCTGCTTCAGCTTAACTCCTAACCCTGTCCACGTCCACTGGAAGGCACACGACATGTGTCCTATTTTACGGGTGGGAAAACTGAGGCACAGAACAGTTTGGGTTCAGCTGCTGTTTCTGGCAGAGCTCCTTCTCCCCATGCTGTGCCTTCCCTGTCTCCAAAGGGAAGAAGGGCTGGAGATAACACTCTGAACAGGGCTACTTCTGCCACAGGAGCTGGATTATGTGGCAGACTGGATTTGTGCCTGCTGCTTCATGTTCTGAATGTGCGTTTATGCTAAAGCCTTTCCCTGGCTGCTGGCAGGTTCCTGGCTTCCAAGAGCTTCAGAAAGCAGAGGATGTGGGGGAATTTATAAGAACAGTAACTCAAAGCAGGCACGTGGTTTCCAAAACCGAATCTGGCTTTCCACAGCTTTTAGCAGAGGGGTTGATTTGGGTCAAAATTAATGCAAACACTTGTGCAGGCCATTTTAACGTTTAGTTTATGGACCTGTTAAGGCAGCAGGATAATCCCTTTAGATTACCCGTGTAATTCCTAGTGAATATTTATTTTAAAGTGACTTCAGTGCCCTTAGTCATTAGCAAAGGTTAGTAATGCATCTCACAGCTGCCAGCCCCAGTACGACAGCATTTGTCAAGGGAAGGGTTTTGCCTTTTGTCTCTTTTTTTTTGTTTGTTTGCTTGTTTGGGTTTTTGTTTGGTTTGGTTTGGTATTTTGTTTGTTTTGCAGGGAAGTTATTTGTTTTTTAACATTGCTCCAACTCTTGCCGGTTTAATCTCCTGAGCTCACCTCTAATCACAGGGAAGCATCCAGGCTGCCTTTGCCAGGCTGACTTCCGCTTGAGCGAGGCTAAGGAGGGTGCCTAATCCTGGGCTTTGCTCCCACTGTCTGCCGAGGGTGCTGGGTCCCCAGGCTGCGTGGGCTGTGGAGGGGAGGCTGGAGCTGGGTTCAAGGACACGCTCCTGCTTTAGTGTGCGCAGACATGCTCCCGCTGGCTCCCTGATTGGCAAGGTTAACTCGGAGAGGCTGCAGCTTTTTAAACTGATTTGATTAGACCCACTCCTTTATCCCATTCCCTCCCCCACTACTCGGCCCACCACCTCCTCCTGATCCTTTTAACGCAGCCCTCGGTCCAGGAACCAGCCGGTCTGATTTTATTTTTCTTTTCCCCCTTTTTTCCAATTTCAGTGCTGAATTTTGACATTTTGTAAAGTAGATTATGCAGCCCTACAGGGAAGATCAGGAGGCAGCATCTCAGACTCCTCAGGCTGTGTTTTATTGTGCCTAGTTGAGAGGTTGGGATTTGCCTCTTCCTCCTTGCTCTCCGTCTCTGCTCTTTTCCTGGCTCTTAATGTGGATGGATGGATGGATGGATGGATGGATGGATGGATGGATGGATGGATGGATGGATGGATGGATGTGGGGACAAGAAGCTGAGGATTCACATACCCCACCTCAGATGCTCATTACCCTCAAATTCCTCCCCTCCCTGGAATACCAGGACTGGAGAGTCAGACCAAAATGACTTAGCACCCCTGGTCCTCTTCTGCTGTAGTATGAGGACATATTCACTGTTTGCTAAAAGAGAAATTTGCAAAGTTGTGTGGACAGAGACCTCCCTTACCTTATAGGAGCAAAATAATGGTACATTTTATTAGCAAATGTTACTGCTGGGATTGCTCTGGGATGACAGATCACCCCTAACTTCCATCTTACAAGCAGAATGGCCAGAAGAAGCTGTTTTGGCACTAATGCCCACAGCCATAGGGACAACAAGTGTTAAGTGGGAACCAGCCCAAGGGTAAGGGACCCTGTTTGCTGTCTTTAGCCAGTGTGGTTTAGCACTTCCCCGTTTCAGTCCTGGGCTCTCCACCTCTGATATGCAGCTAATATTTGTCATGTTAAATACTCCAGGGGAATCTGGAGCATGTGTACAGAAGTGCCTCTTGCCAAGTCTCTTTAGTCCTCCTATTAATAAGTAAATAAAGTCTATAAATTACAGGCCCTCACAAAACAAAGAGCCCCAGCTCACTGAAAAAAACTTACTGGAAAGTGACCAGCAGTGCTAAATTTTTGGGAATCCTGGATTTATCCAGAGGAAGCCTCATCTCTGACTAGCCTCTTAGTTAAAATCGACCTGAAGTGATGTGGGCTGGCAAACAGGACCAACCCTACAGAGTCACCCTGGTGAAACAGCACAGAATATAGACAATCCCCTACACACAATGTATTAAACCTTGACATACTGCATTACTTAAGAGGTCTCAGGGAAAATTAAACCTCTTTCGACTGGGTTTTGCAATGCAGGGAAAATTTTAGTGACATTTAAAAGGTTTCTCTTGTGTTCCTCTAATGGGATAAATAAAAAAAGGCTTGTTTTAGGCCAGCAAATGGGGGGACAATCCAATTTCCCTGATTCCATCAAGACACTCTTAAAGCATTAGCTTGTGCAGTTTTAAAAAAACCCACAGCAGACTGACCCCTCTGCCTGATGGCTCTGAAAAGTGTCCTGATGTGGAGGTATTTATCCTACACAGCATGCTTCATCGAGGCACTCCAGCAACTCTCCTCAATATACTCCTTTGTCATTAAACTATTTAGGAGGACAACATGCACAGGAGGAAACACAAACACCAGTTTATTATTTACTGCAGCAATCCACGCTGGGGCTGTGCTCAGAGACTAATGGGTGATGATGTGCTCTTTAAATTTGCTCTTTGCAAGAGAAAAAAAGGGTGGCATGAACTGGTAGCATTTCTGATGAAAGACAAAACCTAAGCGTGCCCTTAACTTTATGTTTTTAAGCACAATTTTGGCTCAAAGTAAAGAAAGATTCCCCTGTGGAACATTATGTTTGCAGTTTGCTTGCATCAGTCAGGAAGATTAATGTATCAACACTTACGTTGAAGGGGACTCTGGGGATTGATAATGGGAGATACAAGGCCTTTCACCTCAAGGTCACTGATTCAGCTCTGCCCCATGTCGGTCACCTCCACCAGAACCTGCCATCTGCTCCTTCCCCAGTGGTCCCAGTTCTGGGTGCTTGGGGACAGATGTCCATGTCCCAGCAGGCTCCCTGGACTGCTGTAGTAGGAAATGGGATGGACTCACTCAGCTCAGCCCCCAGATGTGAGGGCAGTCTCAGCCTTCAGCTTGGGCTGAGCACCACCAGGGAACTTGACCTTCTGCCACGCTTGTACGGACCATGAATGGCAAACCTGTTAGCCCTGCCCTGTGCAGAATAACTCATTCAAAAAGCAGGACATCCCTGAACATAAATCTGTCTGTTAGGAAGTTGTCTGTGGTTTTCCCCGGTTGCCTCCAGCTCCTGCTGAATTTCATTAGGAGCACCTCTATTATACAGCACAAGGAAGGAGCGAGTGCTGTCTCTAGGCTTTGAAAGAGCCCTTTAAAGCGAAGATCAATCCTGCATCTCACTAAATAAGTAATGACAGACCAAACTGCAAGTACTTAGTTCAGCTTCATTTTAATGGCACTGTGGCTTCATTGAAAAATTTCAGTTGCTGATACAGTTTGATGTCCTGAGGCAGCTTTCTCCAGACATTTTTCTTTTTTTTTTTCCTTTAGTATTGGCACTTTTTAAATAGCTGTTGGGAAACCTGACTGTCTGTGAATAAGCAGTACCCATAAACCTTGTCCCTCTCTATTTATTTCTCCTTTCTTCCATCAGGGAACAGTCCCAACAATCATAGACCGAGAGGGGAGTTTTCAGAGTCTGCTGTGTAGCTGTACTTGGTGGTAGATGATCAAATGAAAGAGCAGCTTCATGCCTTATAAAATTTAAAAATGGTAAATCAGCTACTAATGCAATTCACAGAGGCTGCTAAAAGGCTGCTGGACATCACAAAAACAGCAGCCCCTGGAGGTGATGAGACGGGAGCTTCTTAAGTCAACACGTGCAGTCAGCTTCTCCGTGGCAGTGGTCCACTTTGGGGCAGGATCCAGGCTCTGCTGTCTTCCTCCCTCTGGCAGACAGCTGTGAGAACGTCCTCTCTAATTCCAGATTAGCCACAGAGAAGAGTCCTCGTCCTTAAGAAACAGGCGTGCTTGGGAGGGAAAGGCTGTCTGGGGCTGCAAGGCACTGCGCTATCCTGAGAGCCTTTGAGATGTCTGAACAACATCTCTGGAATTGGGTTTTGATACAGAAGTGGCAAAAAAAGAAGTGACTTTCATGCTGAGGATGTTGGGCCATAGTAACTCAGCTCCCCAGGCTTGGCTTAATGAAATCCAGCTCTCATTGAATGCATTCAGACCATCTCAAGGTGGAAAGTTTTGGTTTTGCATACCAAAACAGAGTCTCCAAAGTCTTTATCCTCATCAGCTTAAAAGAGGAAAAGATCACTGGGCTGTTAGCATCTCCTCTGCCCCTCTTGTGGCACTTTGCCACGTACAGTGTGGCTGTACTTCCATTGCAGTCATCATGATACGTAACTCTCCTGCCAGGGAGAACCATGGCAGGATTCTGGGGCATTTCATCTGACCCTACCTCAGCCCAAATCAGTGAAAACCAAACTGAAAGTTCAGACTAGATGCTGCTTTAGCCCACACAGGGGTGGTTTCTCTGCTCACTTTTGGATTTATGTCCAGTGACCACTTGGCTGTTGGCTTTAAAATGACAGTTTGTATGCAGAGGGCAACTTGAAATGGGGAGGTGACAGCTGTGAGTCCATCGTAGCTTACAATTAAACATCTCCTTGACCACCCAAGGTTGCATCTTCAAGCCTGTGTAGGAAAAGGAGGTTATTTGCAAAGTCCTGAATCCCTTGAAGTAGATACAAGCCACTGTTTGCCTTCAAGTCAGAAAAGGCTCAGGTGAACCAAGCAGTGGCAGCAACACTCTCTGCTCTCGCTGTCTCCTGTCCAACCTGCTAAATCTAGCAATCTCCTCAAGCTTCCTTCTCTCCCTTTATTCAGGTGTAGCCAGCGGCGTGTTGACTGGCTGGCTGGTGCTGGATCCCGCCGTGGCCGCAGCATTCCCAGGCGCTGAGCCCCATGGGCAGGGGAGCAGCGAGTCTGATGGGCCACAGCCGCAGCGCTCCCACCCACACGTGCTGCCCTGATATCCGACAGCCGGTCCCACACAGGCACGCTGCCAGCAGTGACTTTACAGGCTTTGTGGCAGAGATTATTTAAAGGAGATTAACCCTTCTAAACCCCTTAGATTTTAATTATTTCTGTATGTATTTATAAAACCTGCAGTCTGCTAGTTCCAGGGCACAACTGCCCCAGTCCCCATCCTTAACCTGGATTTGTGCATATGCAGCACAGTCATATTACAGGGCAGGGGCTGGTCTGGACCAGAGGGTCATTTGACTTATTTATTTATTGCCACTCGGGAACAAATTCACATCTGGGATGAAAGTGAAACATTCTGGTTTCAAATTGTAAAAGGAGCTAATAATTGGAGTGAGTTTAAAACACTAACAGGACATTAATTGAATTGTTTGGGTCAATGCAGCATCTCTCGCTAATTGTTTTGGTTAAGGCAGCTCAGGCATTAATGTGGGCTGTTGCCTCCCCACCGCCTGTGTTGTGAGCATGAAGCACCCTGCTTCTCTCTGAAGACGGGGCTCTCTGCAGGGTTGGATTGGAAAAAAGAATACCTGTTCTTTCAGTCAGTCTCTGAGCATATCTTATATGTGGTTAATGCTGTGAAACTATGAAGTCTGGAAAACTGTCACTGCTAATAGGTACTCTTAAAAGGGAAAAGAAAAAAAGGCTGTGCACCTTCATCCTTTCATGGTCTCTCTCCTTTTTCTCATCTTGGTTTGAGCTAGGCTAATTAATTTTTTGAAGTTGAAGACTAATGGAGGAAATGCTTCCATGCTGCATGCAAGATGTAAAATCCAAATGAAATTGGAAATGCCCTTTTTCTGTTTCAGAAAGCAACCTGGCTTACTCAGGTGATACCTCACCTTGCAGAGGTGGGGAAGAGAGACCAAGAGAGGTAGAGAAGAGGAGGCTGAGAGGCAATCTCATTAATATTTACAAATATGTAAGGGGTGAGTGCCAGGAGGATGGAGCTAGGCTCTGCTTGGTGATGCCCAATAACATGACAAGGGGCGATGGGTGGAAGCTGAGTCATAGGAAGTTCCATGGAAACATGAGGAAAAAATTTATTCACTGTGAGGGTGACAGAACACTGGAACAGGCTGCCCAAGGGGGTTGTGGAGTCTCCCTCTCTGGAGATATGCAAGATCCATCTGAGTGTGTTCCAGTGTGATCTGCTATGGGTGATCCTGCTCTGCAGGATGGGGGTTGGACTGTAGGAGCTTTTGAGGTCCCTTCCAGCCCCTAATATTCTGTGAAACTGTGAAACAGGGTTGGTAAGCCATTGCCACTGGGCTGTTGGATCAGAGAATGGATGCAGAAGCCATCTCTCCATATGGGTCCTGGCATGAATGCTGCAGCCTCTATTCCTCTATGTTCTAGGATTACTGCTGAAAAAAAAAGTCACTATTTAAATGTTTGTCTGCCTGTCTTGTAAATGCAAGTGTAAAAGGTGGCTCTTAGAAGGAAACAAAACCCATGGCATTACAAACCCTAATGATCTGAGGGGGAAAATTAATTTTGAGTACATTTCTTAAATTCAGATGCTTCTTATTTATCCTTGTCTCCCAAACAAAGAAATAAATGCAGGCAGTGCCAAGGAGTCCATAAATAATTTTTGGCTCTTGGAGAATCTCTTTAATATGCACATGGTCCTGCTTCTGTAGTAGTGAACATTTGACCAGCAGCAATTAATTTCTTATCACAGCCTTTCAATGAGGTAAGAAAGCATTAGTGTCTGCATTAGGAGGTGGAGAATGGGAGCTGTCCGAGATGTGCCCGGCTTCTCTCCCCTGCCCTGTGGCTTGCCAAGGGCTGACAGAGGGAGAGGGCATCACAGCAATGCTGGATGCTCCTTTCCAGGCAGATCTGACCTCCTAATCAGGTGGTAAGACTCAGAAAACATTCTGTATTTCTATAGGTCAAAATAAATATTGTCAGGCTAATGACTTTTCAACTGCTTATTGTGAAGTCTACAGTATTTCCTTTAAAGGCAGGTGGTAAAATAGAGAAGGGGAGGAAAAAAAAAATCAAGGTCTCTGGTATAAATCTCTTCTGTGTAGAAAGGATGAAAAGAGAGCTTCTTACAAAACCAACCTTAAAGAAGGTAACATGTGATCCTGTAGATTATTAGGATCCCAAAGGTTAATATTTCTCTTCTCATTCAAGTGGGCAGGATCTTGAAGTGGAAGTGCCAGACCCCTGCATTCAGCCCCATGTCCCAGGGAGGGGGGGACCGGGAAGCAAAGAGTTAAATTTCGGGGCTGTAGAAGCAGATTGTGTTTTCCTTCTATGATGTGGGCTGACAAGACATCAGTATTCTATTCATCTGTTGGGAATTAGGCTGTTAATCCAATCAATGACTCTTGAGCGAGCTGCAGCCTGCCTCCCCACTGGGGAACAATCGGATCAGACGGGAGATTGTTTAAGAGCACAGTGCAGTCCCCGTGTCAGGTGGAATTTCCAAGCGTTCCCTAGTGAATTGGGGATGGGAAAGCTGTCTCAGCCCATTTATCCTGCCCCTTAAATAACCAGGTATCTGCCTCAGCCACACTAAAGTGATAAAGCAATACAGGAGCTACTAACTTTTACATGGGGAGGGGGCAGGGAAGAACCCTAGGAAGACAGATTTTAGCAGCTTACTGTTAGGAATATTGTCCTGTTTGCAGCCTGAGATGGCTTTAACGTGTTTTTGTGGAGGCTGGCTCAGCTGCAGTTCTGTGACACTTGTTACAGCTCTAGCCACCAGCTCTTTCCAAACACATTTGATCCCTGGGCCGAGGAAGCCCAGAGCTTCACAACACCATTTCTATCACACCAGCATGCTTGTTTTATAACCTGAGAGGTGCCTGATGCTGAAAGTAACAAAACAGTTGGAGCAACCTATAAATATGTATGTACAAACCCACAGCTGTGCCCAGGGTGCCAGCTGCAAAGTGGGGTGGAAATACTTGACAGGAAAACAGCCCTGAGAGTTTTGGGGTTGCCGCATGAGCCACTGTGTAAGTTCAGTAGTCAGTTTGTTCTGCAATTACAGACAGTGGTGGGATATTGGGAATCTGTATCTGTGCCAGCAGCACTACATGCTGATGATAGTAGGATGTGATAAATCCCATTGAAATTGCACTTGGAAATTTAGGTACAGCACCAGTTAGAAACTAGGGCGATGAGGGATTAGTGTAACCCTGGCACGCTGAACTCCTCAGGCCGGTGGCTTTTGGGTGCATTAGCAGATGCAGGCTGCAGGAGGGAGAGACTGTCAGTTCCTGGCCGTCACATTCTCTCCAAGCTTTCTTCAATCTGCTTTTAACAGGAGCTTTGCAAGTGGAGGGCTCCTCCAAATTAGTGCACCTAAATGAACCATGGCTATGAGCTCAAGCAGCAAATATGAATAGGGAAATCCCCAGGCAGGAGGATCCCGGGCTTGGAGGCTTGGCTTTAAAAGGCTTCAGCATTCCTCTTCCCTTGATCATAATTTTGAATCAAACAAAAGCTAATGCAATTTTCTTTGCCTTTCAGTGGTAGAGTGTGCTCTAAGGGTCTGTGCCATTAGAAATGTAATAATTGCTTCTCTATGCAGATCTAATTTATCTCTGAGGCACTTAGAAGATGGACCAAATGATAGCCTGGCGTTAGGCTCTGGAGAAGGGCCCGAGGTGAGGATAAAGATCTGCCTAGCACCTTCCATCATTACAGAAATCCGCCCAACACAATGCAGGAAAAGGGCTGAATGGGAGGAAAGGGGTAGAGAAGAAAACTCTAGGAGAGGGACAGCTCAATAGAAGAAGAGTCCTTGCCAAGCATATCCATATGCATAGGGGATGGAATTTTATTGAGGAGCCAAACTTGCAGGATATCCAAGTCCTGGTCTTGTCAGCCTGTGTTGCTTTCAATCCCCAGATTACAGTGCTTGTGCTCAGTGCATGCATCTTGGTTTCTCTTCTGCTGGAGGATGCTTTGTATCCTTTCTTCCATGGTGCTGCGCCTTGAGAAGCACCTGAGCTGCCTTGGAGCTAGTACCAAGGATGCACATGATGATATGCCACAACAGCCTATGCTTAACATTAACAGACATGCCCTCATGAGCACTTCAGAAGCACCAGCTAAACAGTTACCCTCATATAAGCCACCCAGTGTGAAAAATAAGAAGACAACATTAATTCATTTCCCTAGGGCTGGAGCTGTTTGGGACTCCAGACGTTGTGGCACAAAGCCATTAGATGGTCTTGATTCTCAAATTGCTCTGCCTCTGGTATTGCTTTAAGGCTCAGGCAGCAACTAAAAACAAAAGTCTGTGTGCCTGAGAGTCCACTGTGATCTAAGGTAGAGATTTTAGAAGGACATGATCAAATTTCAAACTCAGCCATTGCTTTTCTGTGCCAGCATTTGCACACACAGCAGCTCAGTCGTCTGGCTGCTTTGACTGGACAAGCATTCATTGCACGTGTAGTAATGTATGTGTCCAAACTCAAGCTGCTGTGTGCAGAAGCAGCATGTAAATGAACATCAAGGCTGAGCTGCCTGGTGGAGTTTGGACTGGTTAAGTTAGCCCACGTTGTCTGGGTTTACATACTGGTGGGTATTAGCATGTCAATTGTGATGTTCTTTTAGCTCAGTTATCTTGGGGATAAAACTTCAGAAAGAAAGAAAATGAGGAGGTTAAAGTAAATTCTTGGGAAGTCGAAGTCTAAAGTGGAAATAAATGAGAAATAAAACCCTTTTTAAAAGTGGAGGGAGGTATTTTCTTGCTATTTTTCATCTCCTTGGCTTGAGTGAGTGTGTGTCCTGAGGCTGCAGAGATTTATATTCACAGCTCCTAAGCTCCAGTGCTTGTTCAAGAAGCTGTATTATTCCAGCCCTTTTTATTCACTCACCCTCTAAAGATGTGGTGTAAATATTTATCTTCCCTCTGGCCCATCGTGCTGCCCGGGACCCAGTGCTGTTAAACACTCTTATCACCTCATCAGTCTTATCTCCTGCGATCCCTGCCAACATTGGGAGTCTGTCAATGGGAACGAGGGTGCACCTTAAAAGGTGCCACAAATGAGCAGAAAGAAGAGATGCCAGGGAATACCTTAAGATGAAGAGTGCTACCTCTCAGGATGGGGAGGTGAAGGGGTATCTTTCTGCTTTGCTTTTCATGCTCACGTTGTCTGCTCTCGGAGGTGTGATTGGAGACACAAGGGATGAGGTTACAGTGTGGATCGGCACTCGAGGAGGGGGTCCTTTGCAGATTCTTGCAACGGGTGTGGAAGGGTTATCCAACCCCAGCTTCACCACTGATACAGGGTCTAGGTGAATCAGAGTTTACCCTGGTAACCATCTCAGTTTGTTCTTAACTATTTTTGTTCTTCCACTGAATGAAATGTGTGAGATAGAGGAAGAAACAGCATCTCCCTTAGGGCCACCCTCTCACTTAAGAGGTTCTTGCACACAGCTTAGAGAGCAAATGAAGCAGATCAACATTTGTATAACACTGTTTTGAAGCTGTCCCATGAACCCAGCACAGCCAAACGTTGGCACGTCAAGGTCTACTTGCCATGGCGGGGCAGTGGGACCTTTTTTTTATAACAAGTGCAGCCTCTCAGCAAGGCTCAGCCAAGCTCTTTCCATGTCTGCCCTTCGGTCCAGAAACCTTGTGTTAGGTTAAGCAGGGTACAGAAGTTCCCGAGGAATGAACATGGGATGGCAACACCAATATAATCCTATCAGTTACGAGACAAAATTGACGTGCGTCGGCCATAGTACCACTTAAGGGATAAGACAGTTGGTCCATCTGCGCTCGGTCCATCTTCTCTCATTTCTCTTGCTTAAATTTCTCATGAGCAGAACAAAATCCTGTTATCCAATAAGTTACCCACTGGTAGTTGGATTTTCATTGAGTGACATCTGTCGCAGACCGTGGGTGTAGGAGGTTCTGGTGATTTTGTAGCATCTTTGTTTTGATGGCTTTGGTTGATGTGGGCATTTGGTTTTATTTTTGAGGTCTTAGGGGACACTCTTCTTTCCCTTGAAGGCCATACAGCTTGGCTGTCATCCTGCCATGGCCAGCCGTGCCGGAAGGCTGTAAAAGGCACCAGGGATGGGAGAAAGCTTGGAATCTCTCCATTGTTGGTCAGTAACTAGTGTGTGTGGACCAAGCACTCCTGTGTTTAAGTCTGTGATGGTATTTGCTTTGTTTCTGTCATCTGTCTGCCTGTGTGGGTTCTGCCATTTCCACAAGCTTCTCCTTTTTATAGCCAAATACTTGCCAGTGCTCTGGAAGCTGAAAGCAAAGCTGTCCAAAATTATGTGTCACTGCACTGCTTTGAGCTTGGCCTTTTTCCCCTTCTGTGATGAAGTTCGCTGAATCAAAGCTCTGATTGCCTCCTTTTTAACCTGTCACACTGACATTATTCCAGCTGCAGAAAGGGCATTTCTTAGAGGCACCCTGGCATAGAGCAAAGCTCAAGCATTGAACCCAGAGCTGCCCATCTCTTCTCTTGCACTCTCTGACACCAGCTCCACTACTCAACATCTTCTCTTTGTGCTCTTGTCACGCTACAGAAGCTCACATTGGGGGAAAAAAGTCTAATTTCTTCTAACCTGCCTTATCACAGGTGGTTACACACTGTGATTACCTGAATTTCCATAGCTCAAAATAACTGGTTACAGCAGTCAGGGCTTTTATGTTACAGAGTTATGAATTTATTATTTTTTTAATGTGTATCAATAGGGGCTTGTAGTCACAGTTCTGTATGATTTACATTACTGTCACCTGAAAGATAAATTGGAGAGAAAAGAAGTAAACAATCATTGCAAATCCCTTGCCTAGAATACTCCAGAAACCACTGGTTTTTGTCTCATGTCAGGAACCACAGAATCAATAAGGTTGCAAACTACCTTCAAGATCATCAAGTCCAACTCACCACCCAACATTATCTGATCAACTAAATCATGGCACCAAGTGCCACATCCAGTCTCTCTTTAAACACTTCCAGAGTCAGTGACTCCACTACCTCCCCAGGCAGCCCGTTTCAATGCCAATCACTCTTTCTCTGAAGAACTTCTTCTACATTCTGCTGATGTAGAATCCAGCATCAAGGCCAGCCACAGTTCACCTTAAGACCACTTCTATGGATCTTGTTTTGTTGCAAAGTAAACGTTTCCAGCACCCAGCAGGCAATATTCATCTCACATAATTTTCACAAAGGGAGCTGTAATCCTCACTTTCACGGCCCGCTCTTGGTTTCTTTCCAAGTATGACCATTTAAGCTGAAGCCTCCACACTGCTGTACCTGAAGCCAAGCACTGTGTGCAGAGCAGCCAGGCACATTGGGTTCTGATTAGCCACAGTGCTCCAAAAAGCCAAATCAAAGAGGGACTGAAATCAGCAGCCTCCCGAGGGCGTTTCAAGGCCCTTAGGGAGTGACCACACTTGAGCTTTTTCCATTTACCTGGATTAAAATTTGTCACAGAGAAAAATACAAGCGAATAGCGTAGCGTTGGAAAAGTGTAACAAATAGCATTTGGCCTGGCTCAAAGGGAAAAAAAAAAAAAACACCTCTATCCACAGCATAAATAGTGTACACAGCGTTTGCATAACATTGGATTAATAGGTCTTTTTAAAAACCACACCGGGATTAAAGAGACAGGTTTCATATGCCTGGACTTGTGCTCTGTCTCTTTAGCCCAATAAACGCCAGAATGTACATCTAAAAGAAATTAAAAACCTCCTTGGCCCAAAGGCTGCTGCTGCTGAGGCAGCAGTGCCTTTGGAAGAGGAGCAACTGGCTGTGGCATTCCTGGAGTGGGTGTATTTTAGGAGCTTTGCAGCAAAACATTCCCATGGAGAGGGATTTTGTCGCACATCCTCAGTCCCACCCGCTTGTGGGTTTTGTCGGGTAGTTTTGAAGGTGACAGTGTGGAGGGGAGCTGGCTTCCCATCCCCCAACACACACACAGCCTGCACATTTGAAAGCCTGCCTTTCCAATAACTCGTTCCTAGTGCTCGCTCCTCTCCTTCCCCAGCCCTGCTTCTCTGTGTCCTGCTGAAGTCAGTGCCAGCCCTGTCACTCCTCTGAGCAGGATTATGCTTAAAGGACCATTCCAGGGATGTGTCTCACATCGGTTACCTTATTAGTGTGGGATAATCAATGGATGCTGCCCTTGATGGCTTCAGTTGTTTGGTTTGTGGTATCTTCTAATGACACACATTTGCATTAACCTTCCTGCGGTTTGGGCAGAAATAGGCTCTTGAAAGGAGGCACCTCCAAACTGTCAGGGCCATGAGTTTGGGCAGAGCTGCACGTGGAGGGAAAAATTCTCACCCCTTGCCCTTTGTTTGGAGAAGACATTAAATAGGTGTTTAGGCAGCTGATTCCTGTTACATCTGTCTTTTCTCTTTTGTCCCTTTTGTTCCTGTGGTTGTGGTGTTGATGTGGTGTCCCAGAGCAAAGCATGGCACCTCTCACTCTGAAACACAAGTCCATCCTAGTTCCTGAGCAAAACATAGTAATCTGGGAAACCAGAGGTCTCCAAACAGCCTCAGATGGGTTTTTTACCTGTTTTCCTGTTCTTTGTTTCCCTTTCCCCTCCAGAATCCACAGCAGGCTGTAGAATTTGCACCTTAATCCTAAAGATGATGGTAATTACAAACTTAAGTCTCCATAAACAGATGCAAATAAATTAAGGAGGCAAAGAACTGAATTAGAGGCTAATCCTGGTGGGGTAGTGAAAGCAAAGGGGCCAGTAATTCTTTCCTTCTGGTATTTCACCTGTTCTTGTGTGGCACGGTGCAAGGCCTGGGTTTGCACTGCTGGCTGTACCCTGTGGGCACCAACTGCTCACCCACAAAGCCCTGTCCAAGCCTGTGGAGTCTGTGAAGGAGACACAATTCCCAAACTATTGCAGCTGGTGCAGCAGTGCATGTGTTAGCTTGAGGAGGAAGTAGTGTGCCAGCATCTTCACATCCTGTGGTTTGCCTTGTCCTTGTGCTTCAGGTGTGTCACACAGATAAATTTGTCAGCCAGCTCTCATTCTTTAGCGTCTTGTAGCCCTTTCTTAGTCCTCATAGAGCAAGAATGCCAACAGCCCAACAGAACTTATTCACAGATTGCATTGGTTTGGAAGGGACCCTCAGAGGTCATCTTGTCCAACCTCCCTACTGTCAGCAGAGACACCTCCAACTAGATCAGGCTACCCATGCCCACATCGTGTCTGATCTTTAATGTCTCCAGGGACAGGGCCTCAACCAAATCCCTGGGCAACCTGTTCCAGTATCTCACCACTCTGATTGTGCAGAACCTCCTCCTGATGTGCACCCTAAATCTGCCCTGCTCCAGTGTCAAGCCATGGCCCCTCATCCTATCACTACAAGCCCTCCTAAACAGTCCCTCCCCAGACTTTCTGTAGGCCCCCTTCATATACTGAGATGTAGTTATAAGGTCTCCCCAAAGTCTTCTCTTCTTCAGGCTAGACAGCCCAAATTCTTATGTCAACCTTTGGTCAAACTTGCATTCCAAAGAGCAGGTACCTAAGATTTATTTAGGTGGAAGAAAAGCATTTTCCCTGTGTGCTTCCTCGTTGTGGAGAGTGCAGTGTGCTGAGCTGTGCCAGCATCCCAGTGCTTTACCCTGCTCTTGAGTAGCTGGCCAAGGCCAGGCTTGCCCAGAAGCATCTTGGACTGGAGCATCAGAATTAGCAAGGGTCCCAAAGTAAGGCCATAGGATTGAAATCCTTCATTTTTATGGGCTGGAAGTGATAACGCTATGAACTGAATTATGCTGGTGCTATGACGTGATCCATGCACTCTTATGGGTGGATAGATATTGATTACCCTTCAATATGGATTGATGCTGGAGGATGATTCAAGGCCTAACTGCCAGGTAGCTGGGTGTCCTGGGCTCTTTATCTAGTCAGTTAAAATATTGCTGTGACCCAGCTTATTTATGTAAAACTGGGGTTTGCTCCCATCCCCACAATCTTACCTGTACCTTTAAAATCAACTCCCTCTCTCTGTTTTTCAGGATGGAGAAGGCCAGACTGCACTCCACTACGGTAAGCTGCCTTTCAGCTTGGTTGTTCCCTCTTAACAGGATGGATTTGCAGATGGATAAATGGGCTGTGCACAGAAAGCAAATTTCAGCAGAAATATGAGCAGGGAAGCTGGATTTGATTAATCATCAGCGACCTCCACCAGCAAATCCCAGCATGGTATGAATAGGAGCCCTGAGGACAAGCGACAGAGGAATACTGCTGCCCTCTCTTCATTCTCCTCTGCAAATATCACCCTAAAGCTGTCCTTTTCCCCCAATTACTGAAGCATGTTTCATACATTCATAGATTCATAAAATGGTTTGAGTTGGAAGGGACCTTAAAGATCATCTAGTTCCAACACCCCTGTGCCATGGGCAGGGACACTTTTCTACTAGACCAGCTGTTGTTCAAGGCCTCATCCAGCCTGGCCTTGAACACCTCCAGGGAGGGTCATCCACAAGCTCCCTGGGAAACCTGTTTCAGTCTTTCACCACCCTCACTGTAGAGAATTAATTTCTGATATCCAACCTAAATCTCCCTTCCTCCAGCTTCAATCCATTTCCTCGCATCCCATCACAGCAAGCCATTGCAAAAAGTCCCTTCCCAGCTTTCTTGTAGGCCTCCTTTGCACTTCTAAGGTCTCCCCGGAGCCTTCTTTTCTCCAGGCTGAACAGCCCCAGCTCTCTCAGACTGCTCCCACAGGGGAGGTTTTCCAGCCTTCAGATCATCTTCCTAGCCTACTCCAGACCCACTGCAGCAGTTTGATGTCCCTCTTATGCTTAAGAGCAGCATAACTGGATGCAGTGCTCCAGGTTGGGTCTCATGAGAACACCCTGCTTGTCACACTGGTTTTAATGCAGGCCAGCACTTGGTTGCCTTACAGGCTGCAAGTGACTGTTGCCAGCTCGTGTTGGGTTTTTCATCAGCTGACACCTCTAAGTCTTGCAGAGTTTGTCCTGTGCACCTACATGCCTCGAGGACGTGGTTTGCACAACTCCTAAACCCAGGAGTGGATCCGATTAGGGGACACTAAGGTTGAGAGAAGGGTCCATAGTGGCTATAACAGGTTACACAGGTGAGGGGAAGGGGGTGAGCAAGATGACCTTCACCTCCACGTGACCTGCTGGATCACAACTGAGAGAGCAACAGCTTCTCTGGCATCAAAACCAGCAGAGCAAAGTTGCAATTCGTGTCCCTCCTTCAGTCACATGCGAATTAGAGATGAGATTTTGTAGCAATCCTTTTAATTGAAAGATTATTCTGTCTCCAAATGGGAAAAGTAGAGGCTGAAGTGACACATGCAGAGAGGATGTGCAGGGAATAGGAAGAAAGCATCGATTTAATCTGTATCACCATTTTCTCCAAAATTAAGACACACCAGTTCCTATATTATACTCTCTCTTGACGCCTGTCACCATGTAATTAAGAGCACACTTGTCATTCTGAAGTGTTTGTCTCTTTTTCTCTCTTTTTGATCTCTCCACAAGGACATTAGAAGGATAGCAAAATTGCTTTGCAGACCGACAGTCCAAGGCTCAGTGCTTGGATCTGGATCTGAACTGCCAGAATCCACAGCCCCTGAACCAAGACTGTAATTACAATAATGTAGGATTTCTCCCCATGTCATCTTTCCTTGTGGGACACTTTGCTTTTCAAATTCTTGCCCTTTTGACTGAAGTAGCAAATCATAGAATCATAGAATGGTCTGGGTTGGAAGGGACCTCTGAAGGTCATTTACTTCAGTTTGCCCTGCAGTCAGCAGGGACATCCTCAACTAAATCAGGCTGCCCAGAGCCCTATTGAGCCCCAGCCACCTCCCTGGGCAACCTGTTCCAGTGTTCCACCACCTTCACAGTAGAAAACCTGTTCCTAACATCCAATCTAAATCTGCTTTTCTCTAGTTCGAAGGCATTGTCCCTTGTCCTGTCACTGCAGGCCTTTGTGAACAGTCTTTCTCCACCCTTCTTGTAGGTCCCATTCAGGTACTGGAGCCTTCTCTTCTCCAGACTGAACAACCCCAGCTCCCTCAGCCTGTCCTCATACCAGAGGTGCTCCAACCCCCAATCATTTTCGTGGCCCTCCTCTGGACCCATTCCATCAAGTTCATGTCTTTCCTATATTGAGGGCTCCAGACTGGACTTAGTACTCCAGGTGAGGTTTCACCAGAGTGAAGAGGCAGAATCACCTCTCTGGATCTGCTGGCAACGCTTCTTTTGATCTGTCACTTAGTGCTGCAGAACGACGGTGCCCCTCTTTCTGCCCAGCTCAGTCTACATTTTGGGCTTCCTCTCTCCTGGGCAGATGCTTTCCCCTGCTTCTCACTCTGCCACTGGCGTCTGCCTTCCAAAGGCACAGAGTAAACTGTGCAGAAGCCTAGCCCATGTGTAAGGTATTCAAGAGCACCTGCTTCAAGCAAGTCCAGGGTGTGAAAGCAGAGGGTGAATGCATCATCTCAGTGTAAGTTATGTGCAGGTGAATCCCTCTGGCTGGTGACTGAAGCAGGTTGTTTAACACAAGCAAACAAACACAACCTTTAATTAACATCACCCTGCCACCTCAGACCTTTCCATAATGACAGTTTACTAGGTTAATATTTTGAGTGTTAACATTTTTCCTTCTCCTTCAGTATTATCCCATGTCATCTCTGGAAAAGGCTCGCTTGGGTCACTGGCGCACAGATCTGGTGTGCCTTTGGGTGCCCCACTGTCCCTGCCTGACCATCACTGCGCCCAGGCTGTCCTCATTCCCTCAGGTAGCTGATCTGGCCATAAGTCACCCCCATCTTGGAAACAGCTTACTAAATGACTGAATGGCTGTTGGCCTGCAACTGGAACTCACTGAGAATCTCCTGGTATCATCTCAGCACTTCTTAACCAAGCCATTAATTGCAGCAGAGAGGCATAAGAGCTCGTATTGGAACTGTCTCTGATGGTGCAGAGTGCAGTGGTGGCTCCACAAGGCACAAAAGTACTTCCCTGTCGCTAGAGGTTGTCAGGTAAGGGTTAATCCCATCAACAAGGCCAGGGAGGCAGCCACTGCTTTTAGGGTGTCTCCATCCCTTTTTATGAGGCAGCGTGGCCTGACAGCTGTCCTTGTGGTGACAGCTCTCCTGATTACAGCCAGTGTCAAACTGCATCCTGCTGTGGGTTATAAATCCTGCCTCCTTCCGATCGGCGCCGACCCTGGGTTTAATCGGAGGTTAAGTGGAGGCCAGCTGGCAGCACGGGCCGAAGGCACCGGCAGCTCGCCGCTGGGACCCTCCCACGGACCTGCTCTCCTCAGGGCTGGAGGCAGCACTTGGTGCAGTCATGATAGGGATGAGCACAGTCTCCCTGCTGAACAGCTTATTCTGCTCCTCTCCATCCATCCATCCATCCACTCACCCATTCACCCACACACTGGGAATACTAAAATCATCGCTGCTGCCTCTCCCGGAGGAAATCAAGGCTGGTGGCCACGTGGCCGTGGAGTGGGCAGGCTTCTGTATCCTCATGGGCGCTCTGGCTTTCCTGCAAAGCACCATCTGTTCAGGTCTTTCTGTGCTGTGGGAGGGGATGCTGGAGGGAAATAATAAAAATTTTAAAAAGAAAAAAAAAAAAATTCATCATCTGAACCCTGAGGATTAATGGAGTCGGAAGGCAAACTGCGCTGGATGGAAATTCATCTTCACCCGTGCCAGTGTCAGGGCTGCCACTCCAGCCCTTGACAAATCGAGGGTCCCAGGGTGTGATAAATCCAGCTGCTCTCCTCGTCCCCAGGGATGTCCCCAGCCTGCTCGGGGACATTGGCTGTGCTCACCAGCAGCACCAGACAAAAGGAAGCCACTTTTCCCTGTGCTGCCACAAGGAGCTGCCAGCTTGGCACCGCTGGAAGTCTGCTTTTCGCAAGGGTGCTGTGCTGTCACCCCAGGACGTGCTCCCCCCAGCCCCCAGCCCTCACCCACACCTCCTCCCAACCCTTTCCCCCTCTTTTTCAATTCTTTCTAAGTGTAAGCTCCAGCCACACATCAAATTTATTCTAATTAAACATTGCTGCTTCTCCCTTCAGGTCAGTACAAAACTGCAGAATGATGCAAAAGACACTAATTGCTACATTGAACAGAAAAAAAGAAAGAAAGAGTTGGTTTTGTTGTAAAAGTACCTGAAACAGAATCAGATCTAGTAGCTACCAATGCCAGAGGAAGTTGCTGGCCTTATGTTCTCATAAGGCAGATGTGAGCTGAGACAGGTTTTGCCTTCACTAGGATCCGCTTTGCCTTGGGCTTAAGGGAAAATCCAGGGGCTGGGCCAAAACCAGCTCTTCTGTGTTAAGAGATTCCCTGTTTTTCCTGATTTTTTGGTTGTAACATCCTTAGGCAAGGCTAGAGAGGAAGCTCTTACATTCTTGGGACAGAGAAGAGCTCAGGTCAAACTTGTTTCTATCTTGGCAGAACAAATCAGGGTTGAAAAAAAGTTGCTGGTGTGGACGTTAGTTAGAAATGATGGTGGTCTGCTGTTACCCACTGTCTGTGGGCATGGGCATGTGCCCCTAGAGCTGGTGCTCAGGGAAGGGCTGGACAGCAGCTAAAAATCATCCAGATTTTCCACAAGGAGAAATGATGGATGAAAGTCAGTAGTGATGATATCCAGCCTGGGATATGCTGCCCGTGGAGCTTTAGGAGGTTCAGCAGGCAGGTGAGGGGCAGAGGCAAATAAATGTGTTAAAGATGATAAATGTGTTATTAATTCTGGGTACAAAAGCAGACAGGGGAGGATTTCCCAGGTGGCACCTAGGGAAGTGCATCATCACAGAGAAATCCATTATGGTTCTGTTCCCAGACCTGGATATGAAAGAGCATCAACCAAAGTGTGTCCAGGCACCCTGTGCATCATCCCTGCGAACCACCCAGCTCCTAGTGGCTCTGGCTGGGCTACAGGGGGGTGGCTGCACCAGTAACACCCCCTCAGGACTTCTGGCTCTTCATTGCTTCCACTCTGCCTCTTCTTTTTCCTTTGCACCATTAAACCCAAAGGCAAGTGATACATGGAGTCCTGACAAATGATCCACTCCGCCTGGCCAGGTGCTGAGATGGCATTTCCTGCTGGCACACGCATGGGAACTCACCGGCTACAGCTCTGCTCCAGAAACGCCCCTCCCTCGCTGCCACCCCGGGTCAGGATCCCCAGGTTAACCCTTCCCTTTATCCCCTCCAGCTGCCGCCTGCGAGTTTCTGGACATCGTGGAGCTGTTGCTGAAGTCTGGAGCTGACCCCACACTGCGGGACCAAGAGGGCTGCCTGCCCGAGGAGGTGACAGACTGTAAAGCCATCACTGCAGCTCTGCAGCAGCACAGGGGTGGCAAGGCCTAACCCCGCTGCGCTGGTCAGCGGGGAGGACAGAGGCGCTCCGCAATAACACCCCTACCCTTCCCTCTCCCAAATGCCATCGGGGTGCCAAGGGCAGCTTTTAGATCACAGCCTCTGGGCAAGCTCTGCAGCACAAGGGTTGGCTGGCTGAGCACTTGTCCTGGGCAGGATGGAATCAGGGTTTTGCATGCTCTGACATTTATCAGTATTTTAGGGGGGGGAGGGAGGGGAGAGAGGGCCTGGAGAAGGTCCCAAGTGCTGTTTCAAGGTATTAAACAGAAGTACCGCACAGAGTGTCTCACCAGAGCAGCCTATGCTGGCTGCTTGGCTCCTCCATGGGGAGCAGAGGGATGCCGGGCCAGGTGAGGGGCTCATCTCTCCCATTAAAGCTCAGTTGCAGATTTAGGTGTTTTTTCCCCTGGGTCCAAACAAAACATTATGAATAAAAGCACACTGTTGGGACAGAGCCTTGTTGTGTCATTCTTGCAGGGACTGACTTGATTCCTTGGAAGCAGCAAGGGTGGGAGATAACCTAGAGATGTTGTAGCCCTTGGAAAGCTCTGCTGCAGCTCTTGCCCTGTGGGGAGAGATCTATAGAAGACAGCAGGGTCACATAGCTGTCTGTCCATCCTTCTAGTTCTCACCTAGCATCTAAGACAAGTGCTTTATGGCTAACCAACCTCTCCAAGCTGGCAGGACTTTTCACCACATCACACAACCTCTTGGATGAAATGAACACCATTAAAACCCCCACCCCCATCAGCAGCTTCATGTCCTCATGGTACATGCTGGTCCCAGGGGTAGCTCATTGAGGGCTGAAGTTTTATAGGAGCTGTGCACAGACACAAACTTGCACTCACTCTGTCACTCCTGTGGGCTTGTCTTGGACACTTCATGGTCCTCTCAGCTGGCCAAACACCTAGAAGATGGAAAAGATCTGCCTCTTGGCAATGCATCAGGTGCTGGAGTGAGGTGGGCTGGGTGAAGGGCTTTCTGCAGCCTCATCAGGATCCTCACTGGGCTGTGTGATGAGTCAGACCAGGGGAGCTGCCACCTCAGTGGGCTGTGCGATGAGTGTGTCCAGGAGAGCTGCCAGGGATGGGTTTTTACTTAGAGCTAGCTCCTGACTGGGAGGGAAGCTGCTGCCTTGTCCCCACTGTGCCTGGGCTGGATGTACAGGGCAAGAGGAGTCCATGGCTTCCCTGTGGCTCATTGCCATGCCACTTGCTTTTCCTCAGGCAGAGAGATGTACAGCCTGAGGGGAGCAGAGGACATCACTCTGACAGGAAGCCACATGCCACTGAATCCTTTTGCAGCACATCCAGCCTCAGAAGAATAAGTAGGAATGTTCCCTCTGCTAAGGACTGGCTGGGCTGGAAGTTCATGTGGTTTTGGCCTCCTCATAGTGGCTGCTGGCTCCTGCCAATATTTGCTGCACTGGTTGAAGGCCGCCAGCAGCTGCAGGCTTAGTGGTGGCAACAGAATGGCTCGGGCAAGTTAACAGGCTGTACAGGTCCTTATATTGACCACATCAATTTATTTTACCATTAATATTGGAAGGCTTTGATGGACTGGGAAGCTGCTGTGATGGTCTTCATGAGTTCAGGGCGAAAGAAAAACACCAGGCATTTTTCTGAAGTTGGTAAGGAAAGGTGACCTCTGAGCCTGCTCTTTATGAATGACCCAAAGAAATCACCTTCCTGCTGCAGGAAAATACACCTTGGACATCTCAGAATGGTTCAAAAGGACCTGTGAAGATCATGAAGGCAGGTTCACCTGCAGAAGGTCACACAGGAACTCATCCAAGTGGGTTTTGAATGTCTCCAGAGGTGTGGATTCCACCACTTCTCTGGGCAGCCATTCCAGTGCTCCATCAGCCTTAAATTAAAGAAGTTCCCTCTCATGTTTAGATGGAACTTCTTATGTTCAAGCTTGTGCCCATTACCCCATGTCCTGCCACTAAGCACCACTGAATAAAGTGCTGATCCCATCCTCCTGACACACCCTTTAGGTATTTATGAGCATTTATGAGATTCCCCCCCAGTCTTCTCTTTTCCAGACTAAAAAGACCAAATTCTTGTACTCTTTCCTCATAAGAGAGCTGTTCCAGTCCCCTCATCATCTTTGTAGCCCTTTTCTATACCCTGTCCTATTTGAACCAGGGTCACATCACAGTCAGTCAAAATGCAATGGGTGCTGATGCCAACACCGGTGGCTTTTGTGTCGGGATGCAGATCACAGAATCTCAGAGTGTCAGGGACTGGAGGGGACCTCGAAAGCTCATCCAGTCCAACCCACCCCTGCAGAGCAGGATCACTGTCCCAGATCACACAAAAACACGTACAGGCAAGTCCTGAATGTCTCCAGAGAGAGAGACTCCACAACCACCTTGGGCAGCCTGTTCCAGTGTTCCGTCATCCTCACAGTGAAGAAAATTCATCCTCATGTTTCCATGAAACTTCCTGTGCCTCAACTTCCACTCATTGCCCCTTGTCCTGTCATTGGGCTGATCAGAGCCTGGCTCCATCCTCCTGGCACTCACCCTTTACATATTTATAAACATGAAGGAAGAATGAAGTAAAGATGCCGGCTTCAGTGCTAGGGTGATCTACACAGAACTGGCTTGTGGTGGCATCAAGGTTAGGGACAAATGAGGCCATACTTAATGCACAGCCACTGCCTGGCTTGATAGACACACCAGGCAGTAAAAAAAAAAATCTCTCTTAAAGCAGGGATGAAAAGCAGTGACCATGATGCCTCTGCTTTCAGCAAACACATTTAGGAGCTGAGATGTTTATAGCACTTTGGGGCTATTTGTGAGGTTGGAGCCTTTCCAAAAACAAACAAACAAACAAACAAAAAAACCCCCAACCAAAATACAAACCCAAAACAACTGGGAAGTGAAGGAGGGGGAACAACACACAACAAACAAACAAAAAAAAAAAGCAAACAAACAAAAAAAAAGACATATTATTGTTTATAATCTGCTTTATTCAGTCCAACCTTTTTCCCCCAGCAGCCTTGCAGATTGCTGTTTAAATCCCTTGGTGCCTTTAGCTACCGATACAGAAAGTGGTTAATGTGCATTTGCCCTAAGCTTGGCATCTACTCCAGGAAATCACTTTAATTGAGAAGCATTAAATGTTAAAATGATTAAAAAGATAGAAAGCCAGCACACCGGTGCCCATAGAGGGGTTTGGACATACACCCCCCCAACTCGGGCATGGCTCTTCCATCTCACCTGGTACAGACAGGGTGCCAACACCAAGTGACCCACAGGCACCCATCACCATCACTGCACGGTGGTAGGAAAGCTGTGGGCATTTTAGGACGCCTTCTGACAGGGAAATACCCACCCCCCAAACCCACCCCCATCTCTCCATGCTCCCCCCCAAGAAAATCCAGAGCACAATAACCAATGTCCCATCCTTCAAGTCATAAAATCATATAGCATGGCCTGGGT
>VWZI01023239.1:0-65497 GCA_013396835.1 Psilopogon haemacephalus | reverse complement strand
TGATGCTAAACACATACAGAAAAGGGCTCAGTGTGAGTACAGCTTCCAGAAGGATCTCCACAGGGTTTTGTTGAGGGAAACCCCTGGGGCAGCCCAGCCTGTAGCATCAGAGTGAAACCAATGTGTCAAAACATAGTGGTACCCAGTGGCAAAGGACCAAGCAAGGAAGCTCACTGAAATGCAGCCGAAGTTAGTCAGAGTCAGTGTCTCAAGCACCACCCTCCCTGATGCTCACCACATCACTAGCTCAGGGAAAACCATGCCAAATGTTCGTGATGTGCTGTGACATCCCACTCTGCCCAGTTGGGGGTGTGGGGGGGGTGGGGGTTAGAGCCTGCCCAAGAGCCTGCCCAAGAGGAGTGAAAGCTCTGTGGTGGCACACATGGCAGCGCTTGGAGGGAAGGATGCTCACCCAGTCCAGAGCACAGCTGCCCTCAGCTAGTGTGTCACCTTTCTGTGCCTTCATTTCCACCCTGAAATGTAAACGAGGAAGAGGTTTTTCCCACCCGTAAAAAACTGGAATGGCCCCTCAGGAAATGTGTAGGCAGGGGGAGGGAAGTTGCTTAAAAATAGAAGCAATAAGACCTAAGAAATATGTTAGGCCTGATGGATCCTTATGAAAAATAGTGATTTTTCAATAGTCTGCTGCGTCTTAACCCCAAAACTTCATTTTACCAGGAAAACCTCTTCCAGCTTATCTTGAACCACTAGGAAGAGAACTGAGTTGCAGGAGAAACTTGCCCCATTGCAGTTCACCGAACTCCAAAATTTGCTCCCTGCAATGAGCAGAATCACCCATGGGGTAGATCCTTTCCCTACCCACTCCATCCCCTCCCCTTCTTTCCTAAATCAAGTGCCAACTCTTAAGTGCATTAACCACATCCAGGCCCCCACTGCCTCCAGCCACCTGCGCTCCTCAGCCTCGTGGGGCAGGGGCCACCATCCCCACTGTGTGGTCCCCAGCCAGCTGTCTGCTCTCCACAGAACACAGCTTCTAGCCAAGGGGTGGAGAAAAGCAGGTCCCTAACATGGATTTACTGCAGAAGTTTAGCCAGACATGTGGACATGGAGACAGACGGACATTGCCTTGTGGCCTCTCTATACCAGCACTTTGCATTTACAACCTATTTCCCTAATTATTCCACTGCTGCTGGGAGTCATCTCCATCCCTCCCTCTACAGCACACTGATTTATCTCTCAGCCAGGATAACAGCTCCCCCCCACCCCCTTCTCCCCCGGGAATTCAAATTTCATTCATTTTTCTGCATTGCCTGATTGATCCAGCCCCCTCTGCCCTGCTCCAGATCACTCATGGCTGTGGTGAGCAGGCAGAGGGAGTCACACAGCACCAAGTCTTCATCTCAGGGGATCATCCTGGCTGCCACCACGAGTGTCCACTAAAAAAGGAACCCCACCATCATCTTCCTCTCTGCTCACTTTCAGCTTGCTATATCTTCCCAGTAGTGCCTTCATCCTTTCTCTGCCTTGTAGTATTGCATTGTCCTTCTCCATCCTTTCTCCTGTCCATCCCATCCTCATGGTGATGATATTTTGGTCTCTTTTAATGTTGGGGTTTGCTTTTCTCAGCACACCACATTATCCTGGCATGCAGGGTGAAGAACGGGGTGCAGGGGGATACAAACTGCTGGCCGACCAAACACCCTTGTGCCATCTAAAATGCTGCCAGATGCCAGTGGTGCCCCAGGAAGGGGATCACATGCAGTAAGTGTGAAANTCCTCCAAGAGCTAAAACAGAGCTATAGGGTGGTGGTGATCCATCTGCATGAGGTGAATGTAATGATTTTCATCAGGCTGTATTTTTGGGGGGGCTCTGGCCCCACAAAGATGCCCCACTCCCTCCTCTACCTCACCGGAAACACTCTTCTGGCTCTGCAGCCAGATGAAGGCACCAACAGAGTGACACAAAGATGCAAAACACACAGACAAGCAGGGATGGTGCTCCCGCACCTTCCCTGCTGGTCTCAATTAATTAACACACTAAAAAAGCAGGTAAACCCCAGAGCCTTCTCCAGGACTCCAGACCCAGCCTCTCTTCATGTGCTCCAGCCCTGAATGTGCAGGAATTTGAGCTGGTCTGGGCTGTGTGTTACCAAGAGGAGCAGTAGTGCATTGTTCCCAGGTTCAATAAGAGTGTTTCAAGGCAGAATTAGGGAGGTGTAAGGAAAACCCACGCCTGGCCCCTGCGTGGGGACATGTGAGCGCAGCCATGTCCTCCATCAACACATCCTGAGAGGTCTTGCAGGTGCCGGGGACCTCAGTCAGCAGTGAGGCTTCATGCCACCAATGCAGCGAGTCTGTTAGATCTCAGCCCAGATCTCACAGTCACCTCATGTGACAAACCAGCTTCCCCAGCCCAAGGCAGAGACAGCCTTATGGGGGTCAAAGCCACCTTTCGGCATGGGGCCACCTTTCCTCTGGACAGCCCTGACCGTAGCACCCGGAGCCCTCCTGCACTCAGACCACTCCTTAATCGCCCCGATAATTACCTGTGACCCCATCCCACAAAGCTCACTGTTGCCAGGGCTGTCTGGAGCGAAGACAAGTACGGCGAAACTCAAGTACTCACCAGTAGCTGGAGAAAGCCTCTCCTCTCGCAGGCGCTGCCGGACAGGGCGTTTCTAATTGTGATTGAGAATTACTCTACGTGAAGTGAACCCCCGCTGGGTTTATGGCTGAAGCATGGGCAGGGCAGTCGGGCGGATGCTGTTGGAGAAAGGCTTCGGTCCGTGCTGAGGAGGGAATCGGGAAGCAGGGTGAGGCAAGAGGAAGCGAGTGCCGAAGGTGGCTGGGTGTGCGGGGGGTGCGGGGGGCCGGCCACCGGCCTCGCAGAAAATTAAATTGCACTTGAGGGTAAATTGTATTAGGGCACGGCGGCCGCCTCTCGCCAGCCTGCGGCCGTTTGGGTAATTAGCCATAGGGACAGCCTGCCTTGTGACAGCACTGGGAAGGGCACCTCACCGGCCATGGAGCGTGTGTGTGGAGCGTCCCTTCGGGAGAGCCCATCCCGCCCGTGAGCGGGGCTACGGCACAGTTTGATGCCCTCCCCGTGATAAGGTTTGGGCAAGGAGTCGACGTCCCGGTGGGGTACAGTATGAGGGACCCCACTCTGGGTAGCACTGAGCCCTGCAGCAGCCTCCTGCATGCAGTGGGGCTCACCAGGTGCTGCGGTGGGGAACGCCCCAGAGCCATGGTCAGGGAGAGCTGTGGCCAGAAGGATTGAGGCTGCACCAAACAGGATTACGGAAAGTCTATTTACTGGACTCTCTTTTTCATGTGGGCATGGTGGCTTTAGCTCCCAGGCCCTGTCAATCTGTCCAGCAGTCCGGTTGGGGATGCTAATCTGGGCAGCCCTGCCTGCTCACCTCCTCCCACCCACCCTCCTGCCCCAGCACCCACCACCTCCACCAGAGCACCCACCTCTCCAGCCCTAACTCCCTACATCCTTCCACTGCATCCCCCAATGCATTCCCACCTACTGCATCCCCCTGATACGTCTCCCCGTCCATTCCCTGGGGCCCTTTTAGGGCTAGGGGTAGTCACGGGTAGCCCCCCTCAGCTGAGCTCTTGGCCCTACACAGGGGAGCAGCTGGCAGGGAGGGGGTGCATGGGCAGTTATTGATGTTGGGGATAAACCCCCTAGGGAAATCAAGGAGGAGGCAGCAAGGCTGTAGTGATGAGACCTTCCTCATCCATCACCTGTCAGTGGGCAGGACCCAGTACCACTGTGGGGGATGCAACCCCCTCTCCACACCAGGATGAAGCCACTGGGAAGCCAGCTAAGGGATACAGTCAAGATCAAGCGGGCCTCTGGTGGCAGGGCAGGGGCACCAGCCCCACATGCCACAGAGGTGTGACCAAGCACAGACACCAAAGTAGAAGAGGGAGCAGAAAAATTTATTCCAAGGGCAGGTGAGGGGGGAAAGGCTGGAGAAGTCAGAGCCGGTGCCTGAGGGAACAGCAGAGCCAGCTGTCCTCCTTCCCCATCCCCATCAGCCCCTCGCCTCCCACCTGGGCAAAGTGAAGATATCAAGAAAAAGGCTCCAAATCGGATTGACACCCCCCCTCCCCCTTAATAAAGTTTATTATCGGACGGGCTTTAATCCTTTTAAATCCCCCGCGCAGGGGGAAGGGCCAGGATTAGGGAAGGGCAGCGTAATCCCAATGAATTTGTTACAGGGGGATTTAGGCAGCGCCGGGAGAGCAGATGGCCCCGGACCCGGCTCTGGAAAACAACCATTTTCCTTAATGATTCCTAACAAGGATAAAAGGGCAGAGAGAATCGGGGACAGGCGCCTGCGGCGGTCCCAGTCCCCGGGGGGATGCTCGCGTGTGTCTCTCTCTGCTCTGGACGACGGGCAGAGCCAGCATCAACCTGCAGCTCCTTGGCTTGTGCCGACTTTTGTCCGGCAACCTCTCTCCCCTTCACCCGGCTTAAGAACCCACCCCAACCGTGGGGACATGTCAACTGTATGGCCGTGAATGTATCCAGCAGCAAAAAGGAGAAAAGGTACAATAACCATTCAAAATATTTAAACCAAGCCAGCACTCATCTCAAAGCAATGTAGGAAACCAGAGTGGAGGACAGTCAGAGGTGGGGGGACAGCAGGGAAGGGAGGTTGTGCCCACATGCCAGGGACCAGCTCACACAGCAGGGCCGGCATCGTCAAAAATAATTTATTCCACTAAGACAAGCAGAGAGCGAGCAAGAGCATGGGGAGGGGGCAATGAAAGGTGGAGACACACACACACAAAGATGCAGATGAACCCACAACTGCCACCCCCCTGCCCAGCACTGCTCACTTTTGAGGGGGCTTAAACCCTACCCTCCTGGCCCCACTAGTGGTTTGACCCCAAAGGACAGCTCCCCACCACCGAACTAGGCTTTCTAGTTAGAAATCAACCCAGTTCTGGAGAGCTCCCAAAGAGCAGCTGGATACTGAGACACGAACCGCTGTTGGCATCCCTAAAAATGTGGCACTGGGACCAGTAAGGGAGGTGCTCTGACACCTCCTTCTCCCCAGAAAGAGCCTTCCCATCCTCCACCTCCCACCCTGGGTGATGCGATGGCTGCAAGCGGGGCAGCTCCTGGGGGACAAACCCCTTCCCACTGAGGAACAAAACCCTGACCCAGGGGTGCCCTGGCTCAGCAGGCAACCCAGCCTGGGGGCAGACCCTGTCTCCTAAAAGCTCTCAGGCCAAGGGGAAGCCGAGGCGGCCTTTCCGGGCACGGGTGCGGAGGCGGAAGAATGTGTACATGCCCAGGAGGCACATGGAGGAGAGGAAGTACAGGGCGACACAGAGGCTGATGTCCAGGCGGGAGAAGCCCAAGCCGAGCACCCGCAGCCAGGGGCTCCTCTGAATGACCCCCTCGGCCACCTCCTCCTCCTCCCGGAACAGGAGCCCAGGAGCCCGTCGCCGCTCCCGGCCCGCCGCGGCATCCCGGGGCAGGGCGATGGTGTCCCGTTTGCTGAGCCGCCGGCGCCGCCCGGCCGCCGCTCGCAGAGCTTGGCTCTTGAAGTGCTGCTCGCTGAAGGAGTCCAGGTCCACGATGTCCTCGCTCACCTCCCGAGGCTTGGGGTTCAGACGTACAATGCTGGGGCGCCGTGGCTCAGGGGAGCCCTGTCGCCCCACAGCTCTCACCTCGCCCTCTGCCTCCTTCTCCTCCTCTTCCTCACCCTTCTCCCTCTCCTCTCGTGGGCCCTCGGTGCCCAGCCTGGCATCCACCTCCTCCCCGGCCGCGGGGACGGGGTCAGCCATGGCGTAGTCCAGGTAGACGTTTGCCGGGGAGAAGTGTGCCTTGAGGAAGGCGAGCACGGCCGACTCATCCCAGGCGTGCACACCCCGCTCCTCCTTGTGGCATTGGGGACACATATCTGGCGGAGGCCACTGCAGCTTGGGGAACTTGGGGTCCTCCGTGTCACCTCCTGTGGGGACCAGAGTCAGTGGGAGGGTGGTTAGAGGGGACAGGCAACAGAGCCCTCTGCCTGGAAGTATAAACACCCTACAGCATACAGCAGCTGAGGATGGTGTCGGTGAGGGAGACATTTGGAGGAGCTGTCTCAGGAGGATGGGTCCTCTGAGGGCATGCAGGGGCTCTGGGGAGCTCCCTGTGAGGAGCATGTAAGACTCAACTGCATCTCCAGGGTGGTGTGATGCTGCATGACCAGCTGCTGTCCCCTCCTATGGGGAACGATGACAATGGGCTGTCCCCACTGCTGCACTTAATGCAGTCATTAGCCAGCTCCATCCAGGAGGGATGCTACTCCAGCACCTTGCCTCCCTCTTTCCCTTGGGAAATCACCCTGGTTTCCCTCTCTGTGGTCCCCATTACCTGCCAGGCGAGCATTGACCTCGTTGTGGTGGGACCAGAGCCAGAGAACGGCTTCCTCCCGGCTAGCCACCTGGTCCATGGACTTGGCTGCCATGGCTTCAAAGTGCTCAGCACACTCTTGGCAGCCGAAGAAATTCCGGATGTAGCAGCGTATGGTGCTCAGCACCTCCAGTGGCAGCTCTGGAGAGGGAGGCAGAGGATTGGCAGGACAGAAGGATGAGTCCAGACCCCACAGAGCCAATATCACAGCCCTACAGCTGAGGTAGCAGTCCCACACCTCAACTTTGCAGCACTTGCTCTAACTGCAGACCTGCCCTGGGGCAAGACAAGTCTTTCCCTATACATAGCATCCCTGCCTGTGCCACGAGTATTTGGACACCCCCTCCCTGAGACTTGAACTCCACCAGGGATGTCAATACCTTTGTTGGGGCCGTTCTGGGCAGCCTGGACAGTCAGCAGATGGAAGAGGGTCCAGAGCCCACAGGG
This sequence comes from Psilopogon haemacephalus, assembly GCA_013396835.1. Taxonomy (NCBI): domain Eukaryota; kingdom Metazoa; phylum Chordata; class Aves; order Piciformes; family Megalaimidae; genus Psilopogon; species Psilopogon haemacephalus. The sequence continues at coordinate 58,659 of VWZI01023239.1, read as the reverse complement.
GTAGCCACGGAAGTGGCGTTCACTGCCCTGGCAGCCCACCCAGGTCACATTGGTGGGGAGCATGGCGGGGTGGGAGGCCTGGAGGACAGATGGACANCAGGGGGTGAGGTCCCCATGGGCACCTTACATCTCCGTTATTCTTCATGGCCTCCTTCAAAATGTTGCGCGGCAGCTCAGGCTCTGTCCAGTTCTTCAGCCAGATGTCCAGGGACTGCAGGTAGGTCTGCACACAGGGGCGCCCAGGGAAGTACTGCAGAGGGGGAAGAGGGGTGAGAAACTCGGGCCAGGAGCAGCAGGGCAGGTCACCAGCACCCTCAGCTTGCTGGGATGGGCTCCAGACAGTGTCAGCATCCTCTATGGCAGCACGTGCCAGAGGGCAGGCAGCATGATCCTGGCAAGATTTGAGTGTCTGGCATTGAGGGGCTGGGGGTCAAAGCATGTCCCCTCCATGGTGGTGAGGCCCCCGTGTGTGTGTTCAGGCTCCGAACCATGGCCCCATCTGAGGAAGGCAAAAAGCCACTCTGACCATAAGTCAGCACAAAGCCGATTAGCAGCAGCACTTTAAAACCGTGGGCAGCCTGCCAGGCTGTGGCACTGGCACATGGACAGACAGACAGACTGACCTACTGGGAGGATGAGGCCATAGAATGGTTTGGGTTGAAAGGGACCTTAAAGATCATCTAGTTCCAGCCCCCTCCCATGGACAGGGACACCTTGTAGTAGACCATGTTGCTCAAGGCCTTAGTCTGACCTGGCCTTGAACACCTCCAGGGAAAGTATAAGCAGCAGCACTCAGGAGAAGTGACAGGGCAATGAAAGCAAGGAGCATGCTACAGAGTCTGTGCCCTTCTCCCTGGGCTCATAGGGTATCATTCCAAAAACCCCAGACTCAGAGGAATGAGTCTTAGTACTCATCCTGAGTACTGTGTTCAGTTTTGGGCTCCCCAGTTGAAGAGGGACAGGGATCTGCTGGAGAAGGTCCAGCAGAGGGCTACGAGGATGATTAGGGGACTGGAGCACTACCTGATGAGGAGAGGTTGAGGGACCTGGGGCTGCTTAGTCTGGAGAAGACAAGACTGAGAGGGGGTTTAATAAATGTTTATAAACAGCTGAGGGCTGGGAGTCAGGAGGGAGGGAACAGGCTCTTTTCACTTGCTCCCTGTGATAGGGCAAGAAGTAATGGATCTAAGCTGCAGCACAGGAGGTTCCACCTCAACACAAAGGGGAACTTCTTTACTGTAAGGGTCACAGAGCACTGGAACAGGCTCCCCAGAGAGGTTGTGGAGTCTACTTCAATGAAGGCTTTCAAAGCCCATCTGAATGCGTTCCTCTGTGACCTGAACTAGATTGTATGGTTCTGCTCTGGCAGGGGGGTTGGACTCGATGATCTCTCCATGTCCCTTCCAACCCCTGACATCCTGTAATCCTGCGAATTTCATCTCCCATCTGATGTTTCTGCTGCAAAGTGCAGCCGCTCCTTCAGTTGGAGGCTTTCCCACACAGTCCCCTGCTTTCCCGGCACTGCTTCTTCTCACTTTAGGATTTTTATCTCCTTGCCTTAAATACCTCTTGGGAAGGCAACAGTTAAGGCTGGGAGCTGGTGGCTGAGCTCGCCCAGCCGGGCCGGCAGCAATCCTGGGGACACTGCTCCGTCCTGTGGATGAGTGTGGCAATGGCAGGGAAGCCCCAGCACCCAGCACTCACTGCCCAGTGCCTGCTGCACACCTTCACCTCCTTTCCAAATCCAAGTTTGCAGGGAAGAATTACAAACTGATCAAATAAAACCTCTGCTGCTCGCCACCAGCCCAGCAAACTCATACCCTCGGTGAGGGAGCTGGTGCCATGGGGGATTTATTTCCTGACTCCGTGAGATCTCATTAAAAGAACAAATAGTGAGGGTGATAGCTGGAGGCAAGAAGAGAAAAAGCCACATGAAGCTCTGAACTGAGGACTCCAGGCTGTTTGTAGCAGTGGCTCATGTTTGGGACTCTTTGATAAAGAAGAATGGAGAGGGGTGGGAGCAGGAGGTGTCTTGCACAACAGTGAGGCTTATGCAAGGTCTGAACTGAGTGTGAGAGCCAAGGTGACAAAGGAAGGAGCAAAAAGAAAGGACATGGCCAGGGGAAGATCTTCCAAGGACCCAAACTGGGACAGGGCTCCTGTAACCCCACTAGTGGAAACCTCAGCCAAATTGAGAACTCCATCACACACAGAAATTCAACTTCCTGATTTTGCCTGTTCAAAGCTCCAACACTTCAGTCTCGCCAAGCCCAACAGAGAAGAAGAAAAGAGACCTTAAACTAAGTTCTTGCAGAGACTGACTCAGTGGGAGTCTCTTTTCCAGACTATCAAAGGAGCCTGCAGAGATGAGCTCCCCAAGCCAAGCATCCAGCTCAGGTGATCAGAGTTACAAACCTCTCTGATCATCTCTGCCACCCCAGCAGGTGACAGCATCTCCTCTGGAAAGACCTTCTGTGCCTCAACACCTCCTGCAAGTGCTGATCTTGCTCTGCCCACCAACACCTGCACCCCACGTCTTGTCTGAAACTCTCAGCTCCCACTGGAGCTGGGCTGAGTTTGGAGATCCATGGGGAGGGGGACAGTCTCACAGTGGCTATGTGACATGCTGGGCACCAGGACACAGGGCTCACATCTAAGAATGCCACGCATCGCTACCTGTGAGCACTGGGACGTGGTGGCCTGCACCCTATGTTTGCATTTCACCGTATAAACAGTTACATGGAGGTGTGGGCAGCTCCTCTCCCAAGAACAAAAGCTCCTCACCTTCACCAGTGTGGCCACATAACACTTGAAGGCAGCCAGATGGGCTCCTGACATGGTGGCAGCACGGACAGCTTCCACCCGCAATGAATAGTGCAGCGTGGACTCCAGGTCAGCCATGTACACCTTGGAGCTGGGGAGGGCAGCACAACACCACAGTCCATCAGCTCCTTAACCCACATTTTCAGGGACCCAGCCACGATTTGGGCTTTTTCCCAGTAGAAAGGCATGGTTCCAGCCTCTTGCCCACCCCTGGCCATAGCACCTCCCAGCCTCCCACCCTCACAAAACTATGGAGGGGGAGGTCTGACCGGTCAGCGCGATTCAGGTGGGATGTGTTGGTCTCGTTGGAAGCACCAAGGGTTGCATTCAGCTTGTAGGAGCCGCGGGTGACACCCGAGAGCGTGCGCAGGTAGTAGGTGTAGAAGGAGCGCGCCTCCACGTGCCTGCAAGGAGAGCGTGAGCAAGACTCGCTCTTTGCTCCACAGAGACTTCAGCCCCAAAGAGGAAACAAATGAGACTAAGGACTTAGCCAGACCAGCAACTTGGACCTGGGGAATGAGTGTGGGGTGGTCTGTTCTCTCCACCTGCTTCAGCAGTGGCTGTCCTAGCACACAACCCAGAGAGAAGCTGAGCCCCAGGGAGCTGCACTATGCCACCTCCAAGCAGGTGTTCCTTTTTGCCAGCTACAGCCCAGCCTGCAGCTCCATTCGATACCCACCAGCATCACTGTGGTCCTTGCCACACTGCCTGACCCAGACACTCACTCCTTCCTAATGAGCTTTCCACATTGAAAGGCAAAGTGGAGAGATGGGGCACAAGCTTGTCACCCCATAGGGGTCTCCAGACTCACCCCCCAGGTCCTGTACTCACACAGGCAGCCGGAAGAAGGAGCCGTTACGGAGGAGCAGGTAGCCAGAGGGGAAAGTGGTGACACCAAACTTCTCAACAAGCTCTTCCTCAGTGCTCAGCACCCTTCTCACTGCCACGTTCTCATACTGCAGCATGTCCAGTGCCACCTACAAGTCCAGCAGTCCCAGGGTTAGGTCCCAGCCCCACTGGGAATACAGCAGGGCTGTTAAGCATCCTGTGTAACACTTTGCACCTGCAAAGCAGTGCACAAGTTGACTGGGAAGGCTGCCAGAAGAGGATTTCCCTGCCAAAGGCACCCAGGAGTTATCAGAGACACTGGCTTCAAGAGAAATGGGGGATAAATGCAGCCTGCACCCACCTCTCTGCCCACAAAGGAATTGCTCTTCTCGAAGATCAGCGCCAGGTACTGGTCCTTGTTCCTTTGGAAGAATGTGTGAACCTCCTCTGCACTGCAAAAAAGAAGAGGATGGCAGCAGGTGCCTCATCATCAGCTGGATGCTCTGCCCTCCTCCCCAAAAGGAGCTCAGCCCTCATCCCTAGCAATTCAGCAGGAGGATGCCAGCATGGGTCCAGCTCCACCCAGTGAACAACTTCTCCACAGTGAAGTTTCCAACCCAGTTTCCATTCCAGTTCACAGCCTTTGAGCAAACCCATTGGGGTCAGTCAAGGAGATGGAAAACAAAGTACAGGCAGGGCAGAGGAGCAAAAAAATCAGTGAAGTTGAAGCAGGGATGTTAGGGGGGTTTTGGCTAGGACATAGAGGCACTCGATCCCCCAAAGCGTGTACCTAGTTTGACCATCTCTTTGGGAATTCAAAATATTCCCAGCTGGGACAGCAGAACAACTGCCTGTGTCCAGCAAAGGCTACTCAAGATCCTAATAAGTTCATACCAAATCAAGAAAAGCCTTTATCAGGGCAGGAAAAAGCTGCTAACCAGTGCAGCCTCACGCGGCACAGCACAGCACTGCCACGGCCCCGGCCCAGGCGCTGCTTGCTCTAATTAGGGCTGATGAGCAGGTTCATTAGGAGATGAAACGACATGGCTTGTCTCATCCAGACCACGTAAATGGCTCCAGCCTGGCCAGCTCACGTGCATCTCCCTGGGACATGGGTGATATGGTGGCTGCTCATTTTTGGCTCACAATTTCCCCAGAAACCTGCTCTCCACAGGGCACCAGAGCCACCCCCTCTCACGCCACCCCTACCTTGCTGGCTCTAGCGGAGGACAGGCAGGTGGCCAGTTGTCTTGGCTCTGCTCAAGGTTGGTAATGATGGCATGGCGCAGGTCCTCAACGCTGGTGCTGGTTTCTGCAGGGTGACAGGATGCCAAGGCATCAACCCTGGGGAAGCCAGTCCCACAGGCTGAGCCAAGGAAAGCTCTTCTGAATTGCCACCCCCAGGCTTCCCAGGGTCCTAGTGCATGATAGATGTTAATAGAAGTCCCTGTGGCTCTGAATACTCACTGGTCATCCTTATCCCATCCTCTGTCTTCTTGCTAAAAGCTCGGAAAAACTGAAAGAGAAAAAAAGAAAATGCAAGGGGAGATTGGAGTGAGACTGTCCGGAGTGGGACAGGGACACAATGCAGCCCAGGAGGCAACAGCTGCTCCCAGACCACTCCTGCTTCAGTTTCCCCATGACATTACAGCACACTGACCAATGCCAGCCACCACAGAGAGAGCTCCCAGCAATGTTCCTGCCCTTTGGGATAGAAAGAGGCTTGGGCTAGCAATCGTGTCCAGCCAAGGACTGAGTGCTGGGAAGCTGCAAGCCAGGCACGTCTGGGTGTCCCAGAAAGGCAGCCAGGGCCCTTCCAGACCTGCAAACCACTGCCTTCCTGCTCCAGAGCCCTCACAAAATGCCAAAAGGGGGCTTTTCCCCACTTATGCCCTCCCACAGTAGCTCAAATGCCCACAGTACAGGAAGAGCAATGAAACCAGGTTGTGTCAGACAGGTGTTTGCTCTGCAGGCTAGGCTGGGAGCACAGACTGTTTGCAAAAGGTGTTTGGCAGGGACAGGACAGAAAGCAAATGACTTGGCACTGCCACATCAGCACACCTCTCTGTCCCAGGAGATATTTCAGTCAACATCTCACGAGCAGTGGGTTCTCAGTGAGCCCACAGGACTGGGGCACAAGCAAACCCACCTGGCAAAGCCCTAAATCCAACCCCACCTTGGGCTGAGCCTGTAAGGTGGGACTGAGGACATGTCTGATGACACCCTTATCCACCCCATTCCCTCTCAAGGTGATCCTGGCTTTTGCTGCTTACACCTGGACTGCTTCAGCAGTCTGGAGCCTCCATTATAGGAAGGACATGGAACTGTCGGAGAGAGTCCAGAGAAGGGCCACAAAGATGATCAGAGAGCTGGAGCACCTCTGCTATGAGGACAGGCCAAAAGAGTTGGGGCTTTTCAGCCTGGAGAAGAGAAGGCTGCCAGGAGACCTTATAGCAGCCTACCAGTATCTGAGGGGGGCCTCCAGGAGGGCTGGGGAGGGACTGTTCACAAGGTCTTGTAATGACAGGACGAGAGGGAATGGGTTCAAATTGGTGGAGAGGAGATTTGAACGGGATGTTAGGAAGAAATTCTTCACACCGAGGGTGGTGAGGCACTGGAACAGGTTGCCGAGGAAGGCTGTGTCTGCTCCCTCCCTGGATGTGTTCAAGGCCAGGCTGGATGAGGTCTCGGGCGACCTGATCTAGTGGGAGGTGTCCCTGCCTATGGTGGGGGGTTGGAACTGGATGATCTTTGAGGTCTCTTCCAACCTAAACCATTCTATGATTCTATAATTACTTGTGTTGGAGCAAGGCTCTGTTTGCAGTAGGAAACACTACAAAATAGGATATTGACACAGCTAAGGGACTGGGCACAGACCGAGGAGGAGGGACAGCAACCTCGCCAGTCACTACAGGAGGCTCCCAGAAGAGCTCCCCTGGAGCCTCCTGCAGCATTCCCATACCCTTCCCCAAAAATCTGCACTTGCAGCTGCTCTCTGCCTCCCAGCAGCTTTCCCCAGGCATTTCCAATTCAGATTTCAGACTCCCTTGTCCTAAGAGAGACCCAGCCTCTATGTTTCACTACAAAGCAGCATTCTGGTTTTCTCCTTCATTGCTGCTGCATCATCAAGCAGTTGTACACAACCATGGCTTTGTTTAGGGAAAGGGGAAACAGCTCCAGCCTGCAAAGCCTTAGCGGGGACTTTTCGGCGTAACAGCACTATCAGCCACACTGAGGAAGAGAGGAACAACCCAAAAGGCAAAGCACAGCGAGACCAGGAAGGCGCCTGGTGTACACAGCCCTTACCTTCAGCGTGGGGAAGCCAGTTATCCCAAAATCGGAGCACACTTGCTGGTTGGCCTCGTCGGCGCAGTCGATGGCTGCCAGCACCACTGCAGGTCTCCATTCTGCAGGGACAGACAATAAGGTCTTGTCTCAGCCCCTCTGCAGCTCTAAAAAACACTTCACTCCTCATAACCGCTGCAGGGACAGCAGGGATCTCTTGTTGTGCCAGCTGCATGGCTCTTCCCAGCCCCAGAATCACAGCTCATCCCTTGCAGGAGACCAGCTGACGGTTTCCAAGCCCCAGATACCCACGCCGTGGTCTGTGGTGATATTTGCTGCCCTACTTTCCGTGCAGCAGCAGCAGCATGGGGCAAGCCATGCAAGGTGGGACTAAGCTTTGCACACCCTGCCCACCACTGCCTGCCTGGCTGGTTCTGCCTGCCCAGCCTCTGCCTCAGCAGGAAGAGGCTGCTAGGAGCAGGGGAGGGATGGTGAGCTAGAGCCAACAGAGAGTAGTGAACATGGGCTCCTGCTTGTCTCACCCCAGATCAAAAGCACAATCGATAAAGCAAGAGGGCACAACCCAAAACCAGTGGCTGAGGCATTTTGGTAGAGCCTGCCCAGGTGCTGAGCATCCAGTCCCCTGCTACAACTCTCCACCAACACTGCCTCCCTGGGGAAGATCAGTGAGTCCCTGGGGTAAAACAGAGACGAAGAAAAAGGGGCATGGAGACATTTAAAAGTAGTAGGCTCTGAAATCAAACAGCAAAATGGAGGTAAAAGCCCTGAAATGGCTTTATGCATAAAGGACAAGCTGAAGATCACTCAGACTCTCTTTCAAATAGGACAGGGAGGGGCACAGCCCTGGCACATGGAAGGCACCTACGCCAGAGATGAGGATCTGCTGAGACTATCCTGTGACGCAGGTGACAGGGCAGACAAACCACTTCCCACTACCCCAGCAACACTGGTATGGGACAGCCAGTGCCAGTCCCTGCTGCAGGGAGCCAGGCATGCTCCTGGACTCATCGGCACACGGTGCCTACAGGTCACTCCAGCACCGGCATCCTCCCCATCCCAGCCCACCCCTCCGAAAATCCACCCGTGGGAACAGTAGTGAGGATGCCAAGTAGCACGGGGGTGGCTTCCTTGCCCTGCCTCTGCAGTCCAGCCTCCGGAGCAGGGAGCACGGGGGTGACCCTGTTTTGGAGAGAGGCCAGGAGAGCTGGCACTCAGCCACAGCGCCCGGGCACGCACCCCATTCCTCACATCCTGCCCCGCTGGGGAGCGCTGACGGCATTCCCTGGGAAGAACGGCATCCCCTCGGAGGGATGGCATCCTGACTCACGCCGCACACACCGCGCTCTATCAATTACCGCAAGAGCAGGGAGAAATCCTGCACGCCTCGGGATGCCGGGGAGGCTGGACCGAGGGCACCGGAGTGGGGTGCGCGGGTGCCCCAGCAGGGCTGGGCACCGGCCAGACCAGGAATCAAGGTCAAAGCTGGGAACAAACCAGCTGAGACAAGCACCTGGCACCAGCGCTCTCCCTGCAGGCACCAGGGAGGAGCGGGGCTGACGAAGGGCTGGGGGAAATGCAGGACTCCCCCGTACCCCGGACACATTCGGCCTGAGCTTCTCCCAGCTAAAGGGGCTCCAAGGACGCTGCTAAGCCGGGCCTGGCCACTGCCGGGGGTAGAGGGAGGCTGGGCCTACCCACCAGGCTGACGTTCCAGGGAGGCTGGGGCAGGGACAAGCGGGATTTAAGGGTGCTGATGGAGGGCAGGGTTGGGGAGTGCTGATGGGCAGGGTGCAGAGGGAATGCGGGGGAGCTGGGGGAGGCTGAGGATGCAGGGGCGGGGATACACGGAAGATTTAAGAGTGCTGATGGAGAGGAGGATGGGACAAGGACACAGCAGGGATACAGATGCAGCGATGGAGGGGTTAGAGGCACGGGGAGGATTTAGGAGTGCTGACAGGAAAACAGAGAGGACTGAAGGGGGGATTTAAGAGTGCTGATGGAAAGGAGGAGGATGGGACAAGGACACAGCAGGGGTACAGGAGTAGTGATAGGGGGCAGAGGCACAGGGAACATTTAGGGCTGATGACAAGAGAACAGAGAGAACACAGGAGGGATTACAGGGTACTGATGAGGAGATAGTGTCAGAGACACGAGGGAATAAACGGAGTGACGACGGGAGAAGACAGAGACAGGGATATAGGAGGGGGAAAAACAAGGTGAAGGGCTCAAGGAGGGTTTAGAGATTCTGAGGGGTTGAGGTGCGGGGAGCAGGCAAGGATAGGGGGCAGGAAGGGAAGCAGAGCAGCCGTGTCAGGGACTCACCGCGGATATCGTGGGCCAGGGCCCGCCATATGGGCGCGAAATGGACGCAGTGCCCGCACCAGGAGGCGAAGAATTCGACGGCCCAAGCACTGGGGGAGCCCAACAGCTGCCCCTCCGCCCCCGTCCCCAGCAGCTCCAAAGGGTCAGTGGGCGAGTACAACTCACGACACCTCGCTGCCGGCAGCCACAGTGCCAGCACCAGTACAGCCAACGNCAGGCCGCCCGCCGCCGCCCGCCGCCTTTAGCGACGCCTGCACGCCCCGCCCACCAGGGGGCGGCACCAGGGGGGCGGGGGCCAGGCCGCCCGCATTGCGGCGCCCCCTATGGGCGGCGCAGCGCCGCACCCCCCCTCCCGCTTCCTCCAACACCCCCAGATCATTGGGGTGCCCCAAATGCTTGTCGCACTCCCTAGCCCCGAAGCACCATTCGAGTAGCGCTGGGCAAGGGGGGTGAGGTTGCAGCACTGTTACGGTTCTGAGAGCACAAAATGATAAAATTCTGGTAAATAAAAGCAGATGATTCAGGCTTAAAGGCTGCGATGCCACCACTGGTAACATCCCTGGGGGGAACTGCTGGCATCAGGGCAGCGCCTGGCTCAGGCGCCCCAATGCCACCAGAGCGTCTGTCAGGACACCCTGTGGGATGGTGACTCTGGAGACTTGGTGGTTGCTCTCTTGCCAACCTTGTCAGGGATGCACAAGAAGGATACCCAATAAAGCCCTCAAATCCTTCTCTTCACATTAAAAAAAAAAAAAAAAGCAGTCTTCCATCCCAGGTGGCCCCATGCCTGGCCACAGCCCAGTCGTGACACTGCTCACGCACACATGCACCCACGTCACTGACTCCCAGGCGGAAGGTGGCCACTGCTCAGTGCCCCGGGGCAGAGCCGGGTACTGCGGGGTTGGATGTGGTCCTGAAATCCATCTCTTCACTCCCTCCCCAGCCCTTGAAACCAGGAGGCCCCTGGCACTGTGGTAGCCCATGGCTGTTGAGGGCTTGTTGTTGGCTCCATCCCCAGAAGGCCATTAGCCATGTTGGGCTCCACCTAGCTATTTTAAGCAGACTTGCCATGCTAGAAAAACAAGCCTGCCAGAGCCAAGCCTTGCTGTGGCACTGAAGGGCAATGGCCTTCACACAGGGTATGGCTCTGGGGGAGCTATGGTGCTCCCCAAGGTGATAGGGCAGAGAGCCTGTTGGACGTGACCCCTTGTGGGACTGCTGCCACACACCTTCTGTGGGTCCAGGCTGATGCGAATGGTGCAGAAGATGGTTTGCTCCAGCCCCACTAGCTGTAATTAAATGCTTAAAGAATTATCACACCTCCTTGTCCAACTATGAAGAAGAGAGGTGCAGCCCATACAGGGCTGCTCTGAAAAGTGGTTTCTTGCTATTGCCAGAGCCCTTGCCCCAACTTGTCTCTATCTGGATGTTGATTAAAAGACAATAATCCCTGTGCTTAGGGTTATCATCACCGTTATTTTACTCTGGGCTAACATCTTTAGTTTAAGGGCTTGATGAGGTTATCAACAGTGAAGGAGAGGTGCTCAGCATCAGCGTAATTGCAGGCATCCTCCCCATCCAGCTCATCCCTCCTGCCTAGACAGCCCAAATTCCTTGAATCCTTTTTCAGATGCAAAGCAGCACCCAAAGGCAGAGAGCTAGAGTCTGACACCCTGGGGCTTCGGCTCCTTTTGAGGTGAGCCACGCCATTGCTCATCTGTGGAAGCCCCGAGGTAGGGATGCTCCTGCTTCCGGCTGCCCTGGTGCTGCTGAGGTCCTTACTGCCAGGCTGGCACCATCCCCAGGAAACCACTTCCTTCACCGGGCACCGATGGGGCTTTCCATGCACAGAATTGCCCCAAAAGCCTTTTTATCCTTTCAATGCTGCTGCAAAGCCAGAGATGAGACTTTACTTCTGCCTCTAACTGGGAAAAGCCAAATTTTCATTGCAGAATGCCTTGAGACAGGGCATGGGAAGCCAAATGTGGAAACAGAGATTTTGAAAGAATAAGATGGATTTGACAATAAGTAAGATGGACTCAGGAAAATTAAAAAAAAAAAAAAAAACAACCAGTAGAAGTCTGGAGAGGTTTTAGAAATGTCCTCCATGTGTTGCCCATCTTTTCTGTCCTCTCCTGTTTTGCATCTTTCACTGCTAGCAGAGCCTTCATGCAGCAAAGCACAGGGTGACCCTGGAAGCCCAGCTGCTGAGCCCCCACAACCAGCCCTAAACCCCAGTTTTAGGTTATCCTGGTACATTTAGGAACCTACTTGGTTTACAGGTGTGCTGCACAGTGAAGCCTTCAGTGTGCACTGTGGCATCCTTAACTTTGGGAAAATATATGCTTCATTCCTTCATAGCAAGGCCATGGGATAAGGACTGCTGTATAGATGTCCCTGTGTTGCACAAGTCCCTCTGTAGCAGCAAATTGGTGGCTTTAGTTCATTAAACTCATCAGCTCTTAAATCTCCTGTCCCAGATTAACAGCCAGCAGGAATCTCCTTGAAGTCAGTGAAAGGAATAGCAATGGGTTAAGAGCCTCAAAGACCACTAAGATCTCACCAAAATCATTTAAGCCCTGCAGAACTTGTTTTGTGTACCCAAAAATGTATCATTTCTACAGACACAAAGAGCTACTCTGATGGCCTCCATGATGAGTTAGAGAGGAGACAAAAAAAAGAGCAGCTAGGTCTTTATGCATTCAGCTCTCGAAGCGCAGGAAAGGACTGCAGTTGAGAAAATGGAGAAAGGCTTTTGTTATCTACCTTTATGGTCATAAAGCTGGCTGCAAAATGGCAATAGCTCAGAATGGCCAGGTAAGCTGACCCAGGACCTTCTCACTTCCGGTTAGGTGTGGAGGTATGGGGACAGGGAGATCCAGAAATGAACTTTCTTCCTTGAAAATTAAAGAATGCATTCCTACCTAATTGTGTGATTCCAGGAACTGACTCCAAAAAAAACATGCAGCCAATGCAAGACTCATGGTACAATCACGGCAGCTCTGTCACCCAGCCCTGGCATTTTGGAGACCATTCAGAGAGGTATGTATCCAACTCGTCTGCTTACACCTTGGAAACTGGAGGTTCAACAATTTTCCTCTCTCTCCAGCCTTCCTTCACAAGATGGGACTGATGAACTCAATGAAGCCCTCCTTGATCTGGAGCACAGCACTGATTGAAGTGCTGTTACTTCTCTAAATAAAAGAAAAAATGCTCATTTTCTCAATTAGCATCTTCAGACAGCCTCAGAGAGCAAGTGAAAATTGTGCCACCTGCTACCTGGCAGAAGTCAGCTGAGACATTCCTATCCAGGTGGCACTTTTCCACTGGTGGCACCAGTCACACCTCCGCTGAGACACAGTGTCAGAGAAGACCTTTAGCAGTGCCTTTGTTGTAAAGCTGCCACCTCCTGCAGCTTTTCCAAGAGAGGGAACAGGTGTGAATATTAACATGAAGCGGCTGTGATCTCCAACTTGCCTCTGATGGGTTCACACCTAGTAAGATCAGGAGAGGCCTTTGTAGCCCACACTGGTAGCTGGTAGTTGCAGGCTATGTAATAGAGGCTGGGTTTGGTACAGTCAATTTCTACTTTTCAAGCTCAGCCAGCCTGTAATAACAACAGATGTAAAAGAAAATCCAGGGTGCATTCTCAGGATGTGATGAATGTGCTCACGCAGTCCGTGTCTGCAGAGAGAATACAGCAGTACCAACCCTTTTCTGCTACTCACCCTCTGCTGATTCATCCCAGCTCGCCAGGACAGCAGCGATGTCAGCCTTACTCTTTTAGAGGGACCTGGGGGCACTGGGAGGAACTGGTGCTGTCTTTGGTATGAATGGGTAGGAAACATTACCTGCAAATTTAAGATCTACTTAAAGCCATAAATCATTGCTGTGACCTAGCATGCACAGAGCAGATGTTTTCCACTCCAGCTCATCTGCTCAGTTTCCAGGAGCAGATCAGAGGAGGCCACACCACTCAGATTTGCCACATCATTATTTGGCAGGTAGCTTAATTGCAGTGCATGAAACTGAGAATGCCACACAGATGACAACGGAGCACTCCTCTCTTGCTGTGACACTCAGTAGTCCTGCAACACAAACAAGGTTTCACCTACCAAGACCTGGTGCCTAATCACAGCTTCACAGAGCAGCATAGAGAAATACAGCACAACGTGGACCAGGCTCCTTGATAAGCTCCGCAAGTCAAGCAACATGAAGGGTGGGATCCCTTTCAGCCTCCTTTATTTTGCTGAAATAAAAGAACATGGCTGAGGCAGTCCCCAGACCCAGCATTAATGCCACCTCCAGCAAATTCACAGACAAAACCCTAGATCGAGTTAGCCTTGATCTCACAGGGTGGCGACAAATAAGTCAGCCTGAAAGAGGAAGCCACCTGAATCCAACGTGAGGGAGGGAATGCAGTCCAAGGTCTTGCACACCTAGGGCAAAGGGTTGGAAAATAGAGGCCAAGAAAAACATTCTGAGCAGGAACCAACCAGACCTGCTCCAAGCCATCCTCACACAGCACACACTTGGCAAGCAAAAGAAGGCATCTTCGTTCCAAATGCCCCTTCTTTTGCTCAGCTCATGCCCAGCCCTCAGCCTCCTGAACTGATCTGCTGCTGCCCAATAGTTCTATTCTCCTCTTTCCCCAAAATTTCTGCCAGATCCTGTTTAGGAAGAGGCAGGAAGTTGCAAGGCTGGGGTTACAGGTTTTGGTTGATCCAGTTTCCAGACCTCACAGGGTGCTTTTCCCTCCCCCATTGGACCTGCATCCCAGCGGGTGCCCTACTCTTTCAAGCTCCATTACTTCTCATCAGCATTCCTGCCTGCCAACGGCCCATGCTCTGGGCTGGGTGCCAGAGGCTGGGCAGCTCCCCTCCTCTGCTTCCTGCTCACTGGAGAGAGCTGCTGGTGTTAGCAGCTCCCCACCAGCTCCTCTACTTGAGGGCTGTATTAATGAGAGCCTGGACATCACAGAAACCCTTGTGGTAGGCAGGGCTCAGTGATGCCTGGAGCAGAGTCAACATTTCAAGTGCCCCAGCACTCTAGCAGGCATTTTAGGATGTGGGATGGCTGCAGCTGGCACCATCTCTCCAGGGAGGCACCTGGAAGTGGGTGGTACCTGGGAAAGGAGGCATTAAAATAGTCCCACTCCATCCAGCGTGCCGTTGAGAAGGCAGCTGCCTGCCATTGCCCAATTAGAGAGTTTCAACAAATGCAGCACTGAAGTGCCTGTGGAAGGCAATTGCACTCCGAGGGTTCTGGGAAGAGTTGCACAAACGCCACCGTAGAACGTCAGTGCCAAAGTGAAGCAACGCAGACTTGCAAATAAGGAAATTAGAGCCTTCACCAAGCTGGTTACTGGGCATCCAGGACAAGGACAACAGTAGCAATGCAGCAGTTTGCTGTGTCACTTGCTGGAGTGCTGTGGCAGCATTCCCACTGCTTGAGCTGTTTTAAAGGGAAACCAGTTCTTCAGACAAAGCAGCACAGATCAATTTTTCTTTCAGCGTGAAGTGCACTCTAAGTCACTTCCAGGGATGGATGGTGATGGCTACAAGTAAATCACTGTTCAAAAGTACAGGACTCGTGAAGTACAATTGCTGCAGGGCAAGGAAAGCAGTGCCACAGATGCTCTCCTGCTGCTCAGTAATGAGAACACAGAGGCTGTAGCACCACTCTGTCTGGGCCCTTTAGGCATCAAACGACCCACCGCTGGCTTCGGCTGGTTCAGCCTTCTGAACTCAAAAGACTGCTTCTCTGAGGGATATGGATGATGTTAGCAGCGTGCTCCAAGGACTGGCTACCCATACCGCAAGGTGGCAAAGCTGCTTCCATAATGAAAGTTCAACTGCAACAGGTTCTCCTCCAGGATTGAGATACCTCTGCTAAGGAACAGGAATCAGCAAGCGTGTGCTCAGCACAGAACACCATCACCATAGTTTTGTTCACAGAAGCCCACCAGTTTGATTCATACACCTTTCCCAGAACAGAAGAGCAGTGAGGAGCAGGCTGCATCCTCCAAGCTGGAAAGATCAACACTGAATTTTACAGATGCTGGCAGTTAATGGAAAGTAAAGCCTCTTCTGCTGGGTGGTACCCAAACACAGTAGAGGGGTAGGAGCAGCAGAGGCTGCAGGCATTGAGTAGACTCGATAAGAGAACCTGGTCTTACAGTTTTCACACTGCCACTTGCTCACCACATGCCCATGTGCTCATGGTTTGGCACTGCAAGTGTTCAGCTGCTCCAGGGCCTTTCACACATTAAAGTGGTGGAGTTGGCTGGGTTTTTTTTGTTTTTTTTTTTTTCCCCCTTTCTTTCTGGAAAGGAACCAGGAAATATTTAGTAAAATTCCACCTATACATGAAGTTTTCAGGGAGCAGTGCTTGCACCCTTGGTGAAGAAAAAGATTGGTCCTGGCAAAAGCAGCATTATAGAGCTGTAACAATTTAAGAGCCTGAGTGATACAAAAGAATGTCTCTGAAGAATACAATTCCAAGGATGTTGTTCAGCATAAAAATAGCTTCCCCTCTAAAAGTTTTAAACCATGAGTTTTTACTTTCAGCAAACGTGTGCAAGGATAATTTTTGTTCTGTGGATCCTGCAGAGCACTCCTGCAGTTATTACGCAATGCTGCTTTCTGGGCTTGCTTTTATCAACACTTGGCTTCAGTAATGAGGAAATCCTAATGATGTTATGGTTATAATTAAGGCAACTCTAATGGGATTTTGTGGACTGTGATTGGCATCCCAAGTACAGCATCAGACAGAAAAAGAGAAATGTACAAGGGACAAATCTTCAGGGCACCTTTAGAATTAGCAACCATTTCGGTAATTATAAAGCCCCAATTTTAGAAAGAACCAGGAAACAAGATTAAGTTATAAATCAGTTTATTTACAGATTTTGTTCTCTTAAAGTACATTTCAGTTACCAAAGATATTTACACTGGTGTACACAGGGAGCACCCTGGTTATTTTACAGTTCTTAATTACAAAAAAAAAAAAAGAAAAAGAAGAAGAAGAAATAAAACCAACCCAAAACCATCAGCAAACTAACCCAAAGCCTCCATAACCTTGGGTCTGTCTACCGTGCAAAGCTGCTCTGGATGTGAACGTGAGCTGAAACTGGCCCAAACCCCAAGCTACCAGGTTATTTATACATATACAGTAAACAGGTTTTCTTTTCAGTATCTCCACATGGTGGGGAGACAGAGCATCCCAAAAGGTGGCTTTGCAAATGTGTATCAAAAGGCTCTGCAAAGTCGAGGAAGAAAAAAAAAAAAACAAAACCCAAACATCACAACCCCAAACTAGTAAATGCAAGTTAATTACAGTATTCCTCTTTCATCTGTATAGAATTTTTCATTTAACAGTTTTTAAATTACAAATAAGTTCAAATAATTTGCTTTCCCCCATTTCAGTCCATTTGTAAACACTTCAGATGCACTAAATACCTTGTAAGATCCAACTGTTTGTCTGCTGAAAAGTACTTTTGTATTCTTAATATTAATAAGGTAGTAAAGGGATATGAAAATTGGGACTGCACACAGTCCTGCACGGAATAGTCACTGAGAAGGTCTCTGTCACTGTGCTACTGAAGATCTTCGGCAGGTACACACTTATTCAAGTATTGCAAAAAGCTAAGGCCACTTTTGTTTTGAGAAAGGAAAGGGAACAAGATGGGATTTTACAACCCCTCATTCCACCATGTGAGCAACAAGCCTTTTCTGAAAGGCAGAAGTACTGATACTCCACAGCTCGGCTTGCAGAGCATCCTGCTGTAGGAGAGGTATTCTCCTTGTTCTTTGTCCTCACAAGTCTGGGCTTTCCCACCTGGCACCGAGATCTTTCTGAAGAGGGAACTGCACCTCCCCAGTGGTGACAGCTGCTCACAAACAGCTCATGGGTCTCAGAAAAACGAATCTTCTGGCATGGTTACACCAAGATATATCATCTTGTTCTTAGAATGGGAAGGCTGGGGAGAGGAGAGAAACAGAGAATGTAGTCTCTACTTGTGACACTCCAGGCTTCCCCACGCTCCCTTGTCACCCACACAGACCATTGCTTCATCTCAGTAATCATCAGCCCACAAGTACTCAACACACTCGAGGTTTTGAAAATAACACTCAACTCAAAGCAACTCAACACACTTGAGGTATTGAGAAGATAATTCACATGTGTTCAAGTCTTTTTAGGGTTGCTCATAGCAAGGATTGCTACCAAATTAAATGACGATGTTTGCAAAGGAATAAAGCCATCACTTAGACACAGCTTTCCTCTGCCCAAACAGCTGTAAGAATAGTTACTGCTTCTGCTGGGGTATTTGGCTGGTGCTATCCAAGCTAGCAAGAAAGCAGGCACGAGATCTCCAAAGGCCCCTGGTACCATGACAGGTCAACTGTACAAGCTTCTGCCTGCTAGAGGACAGATCAGAGAAGCTGTGCCAGCCCTGCAGAACAGCCACAAAGCCTTGAGATGCAGTGATCAAGGATACAGGACAACCTTCTTAACACTGACTGTGGTACCTAGAGAACAGGAACTAACTTTGTTTCTCTGATACTCCAGCCCCAAACCTACACCATAGGTTTCTGCCTTCTTCCCATAATTGCTACCTATAAAAATAGCAATCCTTGCTGTTGAGAAAGATACACCCAGGAAAGGGAATCTGAGGTGGTGACCCAACCAGTGACACCATGCTGGTTAAATGTAGCAGCTTTAGTATGCTTCTGTCTTTAGCATTCAAGTATTTCCTGGTTCAGCATCATGACATTTTATGTGGACAAATGAATCACTTAGACAAAAAAGCTGAACAATGCTCCACCATGGTCCATTTGACTTCAGCCAGCCAGAACAGCCACTACTGCGGGACTGACATGAATGTGACTGTTGGAAGTGTGCCTATACAACATTATATCCTCCTTACTCTTCACTTGTTAAGCTCCCATGAATATGGCTCACCATTCACTCACAAGTGAGGTGCTGGCAGTACTACCTCTGAGAACCTGCATGGATCTCTGACAAATCCAACATTTCCCAGTGCTGTCCCTGAAGAATTACCCGCTCTGTGTGCAAAATGCAAATATTCCAATGATAGCTTCCCAAAAAAAAAAAAAAAGAGAAAAAGAAAAAAAAAGGTGGAAAAGAGAAAATAAAATGGAGCAGTAGCAGAGGTATGCATAGCACAAAGCCCAAGAACCAAGCAGATGAACGAAACGGTAGAGATCTCCCTGCAGTGCCTATTGTGGGCTGCAGCATCTTGGGAGCACCTTTGAGGGCTTCAAAGTATCCTTCTGCACTCTAACATGTCTGAAGAATCTGACTCTCCTTTGGGTCTCATCCCAGGTTAGCAATCAGAGACATCCACTATTAAGGCATCAACCATTCAACCTCAGATGGTCTGCGTTCCTCCAAGAAAAACACAAGAATGGGAGGAAGAGGTCAGAATGAGCACTCAGCAGAAGGAGAATACTGTTGAATCCAGCAACAAGCCAATCACTTAGCAGCTGTCCACAGCCTAGAACTTCTGGGAAAAGGAAGCTGACAGATGGAGCAAGGAAATGTCATATAATTTTCAGCTCAGGCCCCTCAACTCTCTGTTGTCTCTGAACCAGGTGTGGTGAGGCTCCATTCCTAGTCCTGCCTTTGCATCCCACTCCTGGTCACTGAGATTTGGTTCTTCTTGCCTCCTCCTTTCCTGCATCTGCCTCCAGAACTGGGAGGTTTTGTGGGAAGTATGCAGGGTTCTGGGAAGTTTCCAGAAAAGCTGCTTTCTGGAGTTCGTCTGTCTCAAAACATAGGATAGTGCAGCTACCTGCACAGGACCTCTCTCTCATAACCCACTTAATAAATAATCTGAAAATAAATAAAACCCCTACAAGCACAAAACATGCAGACAGTCGCGTGCTGGACACTCCTTTCTTTGGTGAATACATTCTCTTCTCTATGTTGTTCAAGTAACAGCTCCTCCCATTTATTAGGTGACAGCAAGGGAGGAAGCTGAGGGAACGAAGGCCAAATTCTTGTGAGGAAATATTTTTCACTCCTGCATGTCTCGTGCCTGAGAAAATCCTGAGTAACCATTATCTGGGAGCAGCTGGTGCTCCAGGAAGAGAAGAAGTGCTACAAGGTAGAAGGAAAATTGTCCACAGGCTCATCTTTCATGCTGGACATTAGGTGGCCACCTCAGGACTGAAGCAAATTACATTGGAAAAGCAGCATGAATTCTTGACTTGAATGTAGAAAGCAGCATCATCTGATTTCCCTGGACTTGCTGGCACCATACCTGGCAGCACATCAGAGAAGAAAGATGAAAACCTGCTTCACAGAGAAGGGAATTAAATGGGCTCTGTAGTGGAAGATGCACATTGTTAGGGCCGCAGAAGAAGAGGTGTTAGGATTATAAAAGAATTAAGTACAGTAAGTCTCTGTTTATGGCTAAAAGTTGACCAAACACCTCAAAAAAGTTGATTCAAACCTCTGAAGCTGGAAACTAATGGCTGACAACCATTCCAGCAGAACAGCCAATGCCCCAGCTTAAACCAGTTCTTTCAGAGAACAGGCTGAACATGCCACAGCCCCAGACAGCTGCTGACAGTTATGTGGCATAACTGTGTTGGCGCACCAACAGTCTTGAGCACTCCATGACAGCCTTTAGTGTTCCAGACAACAAATCCAGTGGGAGGTCTCTGGTGGCAGCAGATGCAAATCCAGGTTCCTTTCATCACATCTGAACTGCCTTGAAACCCCACATGGGGAAGTCCATCAGGGTAGAGAGCAGGTCAGGAGTCAAAGGCTTTTGAGCTGGTGGTTCCACAGCTGTGAGCTCATCGGCAGTGCGGTCAGACCAGCAGCAGCCTGCGTTTCTCATAGATCTGGTTCAGGACATCAACAGTGTCTCGGATTAAGGCCTCAAAGATCCCATCTGCCAGCTGCATCTTTACACACAGCTCATCCTCATCGTAGTTGACCCACTGCGCTTCTTCCTCGTGAAGTTCTTGCACCTTGAAGGGTAGAAAGGAGAAAGCAATACAAACATCACAATTCTGTTGCTCAAGGTATAATATCCCCTGCAAAGTTCCAGAAAGGCTCCAAACCAACAGATCTGCCAACAACGTATCTGCCTTTGAAAGAGATTACAGGAAATGCTTGGAATAGCACAACGGACACAGACCTGTTTGAACCAGGCTATTTCACTGTGGCAACACCTCCCACCTTTTTCTGGAGTATCTATTTTAAAGGATTTCACATTTCTGCACATTTTTTTCCCTTGGAAGAACTCAGCTAATGGAATATCTCTGGCCAAGAGCAAAAGCCCAATTAAAAAAGTCCCTAATTATGTATTTGCAAGAAAATGACTCCATGCACCTTAAATTGGTAGAAATTGATTCAAAGGCCTTGAACGGAGGAAGGAGGAAAGTTCATCTGAATAAGAATTACAAAACCTAAAGGCACTAAATAACTTCTCTCTTCCTTCAGTATAGGAAGACAAAATACTGGCACATACTATATGACAGTATATTTTTAGTTCAGCCTGGAGAAGAAGAAGTTCCAAGTAGACCTTGTAATGGTCTTCCAGTACCTGAAAGAGGCCTACAAGAAAGCTGGGTAGGGACTCCTTGCAAAGGCTTGTAGTGATAGGACATGGGGGAAGGCATTTAAGCTGGAAAAGGGTACATTTAAACTGAAGATTAGGAAGAAATCCTTTACTGTGAGGGTGGTGAGAAACCGGAACAGGATGTCCAGGGAAGTTATGGATGCCCCCTCCCTGGAGGTGCTCAAGGCCAGGCTGGATAGGGCCCTGAGCAAGCTAGCCTAGTGGAAGCAGGGGGATTTGAACTAGATTGTCTTTAAAGTCCCTTCCAACCCAAACCAATCTATGATTCCATGACACTAGGAGGGTGGCGGAACACTGGAACAGGTTGCCTAGGGAGGTGGTGGAGGATCCATCCCTGGAGGCATTTAAGGTCCAGCTTGATAGGGCTTTAAAAATCTCATTCAGTTCAGAATGTCTCTGCTTACTACAGGGGATTGGACTAGACAAGCTCTAGAGGTCCCTTCCAACCCAGTGCATTCTATCATTATAACTGTTCTCCTGGTCACTGTCAAAAAGTGTTTCAGTGACAGACAGAAGTATAAAATGTCATTCAGTAAATCAGATCTTATCAAGAGTGTCTCCAAACTGGACATCCCCAACTAAACTCATTAAAAATGAGTGGCTACTTCAGAATTACAGATACATCCTAATAAAGCCTAAACGTCTAATAAAAGAGTGGGTGGCAACATTACTCTCATTTAAAATTATAAAGAAAACTGCTGAGACCCCTTTCTTTGCTCAGCTTCAGCAGAAATCTTCTCTGACCATGAATCCTACACTCTGAACTCAAAATACATTTACACTGTCCTCACAAAAAAGTGGGCAATGAACACAGACACTGCCAAAATAAAGTTAAAACATATTGAAAATGCACTAATCCAGTATCAGCATGTAATAGTGTTGTTATCTGAAGGGAGCACAAGAGCTATAGCACCAACACCCTTTCCCCCTCCTTTGCCTGAAGCTAAACCACCCAGAATCACATCAGTTTTAGAGGAGACAGCTGCTGCAGCACAGTGACAATTCAATAATCCAAACCCAGCGTGAAGCCCAAGAACAGGCTGCTACAGGAGCCCCAGAGAACTGGCACCACTTCAGGGTTTGCAGCCATCTGTAATGCCTCAGTTAGACATGGAGTTTCACTCTGACAGCTCCTTTCTCCCTCTCTTAAGGGAGGTTGGGGAGAAGGCAGGGATGGCATCCTGCAAACAGGTTTCGAAGAGTCACAAATCTCTAACGAAACTTACAAATCTCTGCACTACCACTGTGAGCACTCCTCTTTGGCACTGCCCTACAGCTGTCAAAGGCAAGGAGCTAATGGTTTCATTTATACTTCTTGCTAGTAAGAAAGAAGCAACAACATTGGCAATCAAACTTTGAACATTTTCAGTGTTGTAGGTGAAAAATAATTTAAATTCATAGAATGGCTTAGGTTGAAAGGGACCCTAGAGATCCTTTACTCCAGCCTCCCTGCCATGGGCAGGGATGTGTCTCACCTAGGCTTGGTTGCTCAAGACCTCATCTGACCTGGCCTTGAACACCTTCAGGAAAGGGGCATCCACAACCTCTCCAGGCAACCTATTCCAGAGTCTCACCATCTTCATACTGAAGAGCTTCTTCCTAAAATCCAGTCTAAAGCTACTCTCCCTCAGCTTAAAACCATTCCCCCTTGTCCTATCACTCACTGGTCACCCTTACGAGAAGTTTCTCTCCAGCCTTCCTGTAGGTTTCCTTCAGGTGTTGGAAAGGCAGCTGTAAGGTCCCCCCAGAGTCTTCTCCAGGCAGAACAAGAAATTGAATGCTTAACAAGTGACACATCTACACACTTCTTGAACACCTCCAGGGCGGCAAATCCACCATCTCCTGGGCAGCCACCTCCAATGCCTCACCACTTCCTCAGTAAAGAATTTTTTCCTAATATCCAATCTAAACCTCCCCTGGCACAACTTAAGCCCATTTCCTCTCACCTTGTCACTAGTTACTTGGGACAAGAGATCAACACTGGCATCACTCCTTCAGGTAGTTGTAGAAAGATCTCCCCTTAGTGTTCTCCAGACTAAATAACCCAGTTCTCTCATCCACTCCTTGTACATGCCCTCCAAAATCCTCACCAACCTCACTATTCTTCTCTAGACACCTTCCAGGAACTCAACATCTTATACTGTGGCACCCAGAACTGAACATAATACTCAAGCTACAGCTTTACCTGTGGTACAGGGGCACCATCACAGAATACATCTGGTTAGAAGAGACCTTAAAGATCATTTGGTCCAACCTTTGATGCAGAACTGAAGGGTCAGCACTAAACCCTACTCTTGCTGCTTGCTGCTTGCAACTGCTATGGACCGGTTTTAAGTTGTGATAAGGGCTGGACTAAACAACAGCAGCACACCTCAAGTCCTTCTAGCAATACAGAAGCATAAGATAGAAGCACCAATGCAGAGGCTGGCCATGTGTAGTGTGTCTCTATCACAGGATATTTATATGTGGAAAAGTAAGAGATAGGGGTCAAGAGATAGGGGTCAAAAGACAAAGTGGTAGTGCCAAGAAGAACAGTTCTTAAAAAGCAGAAGAAAGAAAACAGGAGCCTCACAGGGAGAAGCTGAGGATTCTGCCAGGAGGAAAGATCCTGGAAATGAAGCAGGTGGGTGGAGACATACCAGCCACCTGCTGGTTCCAGGAACAGCCTGGAATCTTGACCGATGACACCCAGAACTGGTGACTGAGAGCAGCTCACAATACCAACTGCTGTGATTTTCTGTCTGAATCTTCCAGTCTAGCAGTGCCCCCCCTGCTGGGAGCGGAAGCTGAGACCTAGTAAACCCAACACTGAGCAGGGAAGCAAGTAAGTAAAACAATCAAGCAGGTTAAAAGCTCTGATCTAGCTGGTTCTTAAACTTCAACATCCTATTCCACACTTAGCTGCTATTTATTCTGTCTCACCTGCAACAATGTGATTGGACAGATCCTTTGCTCAGTTCCAGAATGAAAAAGTGATGCTTGGGATAAAGAAACGCAAGTAAATGGTAGAGAAAGCAGCAACCTGATCCAGGCAAGGAAAAGGCTGGATGCTGAACAGCAGTGGGAAGATGAAAAACGAAACACAGCATCAGTTTCTTGCCTCCTTCCCAGAGGCACGGCGCAAAATTTCCTTTGGCATTAGGAGAATTTCCTCAAGCATACTTCTGGAGAACATAGAGAACGTGTGGTTTGCAGCTGGAGGTAAGTGTTTATTTTACAGTGTGTTCAGAACGTGTGGAAACAGCCATGCTGTTTTGTAGTCCTTGGTGCAGACATCTGAGCCAGGGCAGCTGCAACTGCTTTGTTTGGGAAACGTTTGATCCGACTGCTGTATCATTACAAACTGTGGAGACCGTGGTGGCTGCCACGGCAGCAGGCTTTGCATTGTCCTCAGCACATGCAAAGTGTTTAAAGTCTTGTACATCCTCATGGCAACAGTAAAACTCCACATATTTGCTACCAGTAAGTAAGGCCTTTACCTTTACCAGAGAGAAACTGCATTTGAGCAAAGTCCGGAAAAAACAGTTTGAATGAAAAGGAATTCCATCCTGCAGACAAAGATCATTAGAGTTGTTTCAGCTGGAAAAGACCTTTAAGATCATTGAGCCCAATCATTACCTAACTCGACTGAGTCTGCTGCTAAGCCATGTCCCTCAGCACCACATCTCTGTGTCTTTTTAACAACTCCAGGGATTAGGGGATTCAACCACCTTCTTATGGAGGCTGTTCCAGTGTCTGAGAACCCCTTCCATATGGAAATTTCTTCTAATATCCAACCTAAACCTTCCCTAGTGCAACTTGAGGCCATTTCCTCTCATCCTATCTCGTTACTGGGGAGAAGAGACTAACACTCACTTAGCTCCAACCTCCTTTCAGGAGACGTAGAGAGTAAGGAGGTCTCCCCTTAGCCTCCTTTTCACCAGACTAATCAATCCCAGTTCTCCAAAAGAATGACACACAGATAAGAAGTGACAGGAGGCAGAAGCCCATGTGGCATGGTTTTCTTCCCATGTGCGTTTTTCTGTATGCCTGCTCAGAGTGATGACACCTGAAAACACCACTTAATACTATCTGAAGGAAACTCCAGAGACTACTTCAGTAAATTTGTATTTCTGCAGGTTCCCATCCAAACCCATGAATATTTCTGAAAGAAACTGCATTTGAAGAATCACTAGATCATTCTGGAGACAAAAAATAAAATCTGTATATAAACTAGTATCTCAAGAGAACGTCAGAAGAAGGCAGGCAGGCAGGTGCATTCTCACAGCTCTTCACTCTCAGAGTACCTGATAATCTTGACACACAACCGTGTAGATAAGAAGTCTTTGGTTCTCTTCTTACTGTTGCACTTCTCCCCTAGGATTCAGGTCTCAGGTGCTGCAGAAGGTGGCTTTCCGATTAAGCCAGCTTGACAGGAACAGCTTTTGCTTTGTTGCAGTCTCTGCACAGAGAGAGACATTCTAGCTGTTAAGTCAACAGGTCAGAAGATCAAGTACTTTTCAGCACTCTGTTGGAAGGCTTCTCAGGTGTGAAAACTGAGCACAGAGGTTTGTCAGTAGGACGTGAGGTTTGCTTTCTTAAGCTTCATATAAAAGGGAGGATGGGGGGGTCTCAGGGAAGGCAATGGCAGAGTTTGTTCCAGCTCCATGCAAACAGATCAGCACAGAGTTTTGGCTGAAGATCCAAGAGGAAAAAAACAACAACAAAGGAAGAGTGGAAGCAGTTTGTTAGTACCTGAAATTAAATAAGGAGATAGGAGGGTTCCTGCTGTAGTTTAAAAACAGGTTTTGAAAGGTGGAGGCAGCCCTGATGAACTGAAATGCAGCACCTCAACCTACACGTACATGTGAGAACCTCTCACAAAACACAGACAGCACAGATGTGAAGAAGGTGCCATCATAAAGGGAATTGAGAAGAAAAAAAGCAAACACGTGAAAGCTCCTTTAAGTTGGCTGTAAATGAAGTGGCTTTTCATAAATGAGAACTTCCTGTACTCATCTACTGAAAGCTAAGACTGGTTGCAAATGTCAAAAACCAAAGCAACTGTACAGTAGATCAGACAGGTCTTTTAAGAAATCCCAGAACCCCTTTCCTAGGACAGAAATGCTTGATCGAAGTTAACAGTGCTGCAAAAGAAGAGAGCAAGAATTTTTTTTCCACTGCCAGAAAAAAACATGACTGATTATATTGGTGTTGATATCAGGAAACTGCAGATGAAAGTGAAAATGCAACTAAAGATGCAGTGACTGGTGGTAGCAGCAAAGATCAGGGCACAGCAAGGGAGAGAAGGACTAATCCATCCTGTTCTCCCTTTAATTTCCAGTAGGCGTGATGGTTGACTGCAGTCACCCATGGGACTCAGCATCAAAGACAGTAACAGTGCAGCACAGGCTGCTTCTGCTGCTGTGCCTCTTGCCCATAAGGCTGAACCTTTGTTGGAGATAAGGACCACTCAGAACTGGGTTGGTATGGTAAATCCAGGACACATCTGGGGATACTTGGAGAGAGAGTAACCTGGGCAGATTAGTCTGGAATTTGCTTAATACCTTCAGAAGAAACAAAAGGAAATTCATTAAACAGCCCTGGCTCCAGGTTTTACTGCTACTTGACCATGCAGGCAATATCACTACCTAACAGTCACTATTAATATACTGGAAGAAGTATAAAACATTCTCCTTTCTCTGTATTAAAATCCGTGCCCTAGGGGTCATCTAGCTCCTGGGTCTGATGTGTTGAATCTCTCTTGAAGTTACCAAAAAGGCATAGCTGTCTCAATAGAAAACTCATTTAAAGGTTAATTTAACTTGAAGGGGAAATGAGGAAGCTGGCAAGAACCTGTGCTTAAAAAATCCACACAAAAACTCACACAAAGCCTTTTCCATTTCTAAATAAGCTTCTACAGCACCTTAAACTTACCAAAGAAGTCTCAATCTCTCCTTCAGAAGATTGCTGTCTTGTACTTGCACCACTTGAACGTTGTGCTTGTTTGAGCTAACTGGAGGATTTGAATGAGAAATTAAGACTATAGGCTGAGAAAGGAAAACATTCCAGTGTCTCCTTTGCTCATTTGTTTACTGAAATGTTATAAGATTAGATCAAAACAAAGATAGGACAGACTGCTTTGTGCCATGCTGGCTGCTGTATCTCTCTCCCTGCCTTCTTAGCTGCACCTGAATAACTTCACTAATTACTTTCCTGCTGCTAATCCCCCTGCCCGGTCTACCTTTGCTTATCTGACATGTAAGACAGATTGTGAGATAAGATTGGGAAGTGGGGGAAGGTGGTAGGGTGGTTGAAAACCCCTCTTAGGGACTCTGATCTCTGGGGAGGGGTGTGGTGTTTCTGTATTACCTTTGCACTGTATATATCTGTAAATACCTGCTTATATATTGTGCAAAGCTGTAAATATAAAGCTTCATTTCCTTACCTTCCAGCCATCTGAGTCTAGTCTGGGTTATTTCAAAGTGGGGGCGGGGGGGAGAGGGAAGAGGATAACTGCCAAACAACCACAAACATACTTTAAACAAGATCTGAAATCTCCTAACACGGATCTCTCAGTTGAGGGCTACACCATGAGTTACTAGCAAAGAGCAGATCTTACACAGACCTGTATGTTCCCTTAGGAACTTGATTTCACATTATCACAGATTTAGCAGAAGCTTAAGGAGTCTAGAAGCCAGAGAAAGCTATCTAGATACTTCATGATATATAGACATTGTAATAGAAGAAGGTAAGAGAAACTGAACTTTATCTCCTTAGGCTTTCAGTTAGACGTTTCTCTTACAGCACCTCACATTACAGTACACATTTGCTAGCAATGGCACTGAGTGCCTTATTGCTAAAGGACGGCATGCTGCAGCCTTCAAAGAGTTATTCCCAGCCTTCAGCTAAAATGTCATTACCATATTCTTGTGAGAACAAAATAAAATTAACCACAGTATTTACTAAGCCAAACTTACAAGAGCTCCATTAACCTTTGATGCCTGCGTCTGCATTGAGATTGCAGACCACATTGTCTGACCTTCAAACTTACTCCACCTAAAGCACTTTGGATACCTTCAACTAGACACAAATTCCAGTCAGGAATCTTTCTAGGTACGGTTCAAAGAAATTAGGAAGCTGGCATGTGTATAATAGCTGTACTACTAGTTCTCTTGGGGATCTAAAGAGAAGACTCTTCTGTGCATGCTTGAACAGCCTCCATATCCCAGAACAAAGCATACAAGGACATGCAGGTCCCACACATGGATATTGTTATTTACATACAACTAAACCCTTGGGAAAAAGGCTGTGTTGCAAACCTTCCACTGATGGGAAATTAAAAGACCACACACGACCCATGACTCCAAGTTACTTATACATGTGTGTGTGTGTGGAATCAACTTCAGGTACAATTAAGTGAAGCACAGTGTTAATGATGACTCTTATTCCCAAGCAGAACCTTCACTACCATTATAGCCAATAATTGTCCTGCAATACAAGCCAACAAGGAACTTTCAAAAACTAATACACAGCCAGACATGCTCTATTTTAAGCATCTTTAACACTGAACTGCCTCTGCTCCAGTGGCAGGTGCATTCCCCAGCTCATGACAAGTACCACAGGACCAGAAGCCTTGATCCTTGTTTAGCTTTGAGGAAATGCTTGGCTGTGGAATCATCTGGCAGACTGGTTACCTTGTACTGGGGACTCTCACGTCACACAATCACTAAATCATAGGGGTTGGAAGGGACCTCTGAAGATCATTGAGTCCAACCCCACTGCCAGAGCAAGCTCACCTACAGTAGATCTCATAGGAACATATCCAGATAGGCCTTGAAAGTCTCCAGAGATGGATACTCCAACACCTCTTTTGGGCAGCCTGTTGCAGTGCCCTGCCATCCTCAAAGTAAAGAGGCTCCTTTTCATGTTTAGATGGAACTTCCTATACTCAAGTTTATACCCATTACCTCTTATCCTGTCACTGGGGAACACTGAGAAGAGTCTGGCCCCATACTTCTGACACCCACCCTGTCCCATATAATCTCTTCAAAGTCTTTGCTGTTCTAGCCCAATGACTTCTGCAACCTTGCAGTTGAATCTGGTGAGCAATATGGTCTACAAAACTCTCAGTATCCCTGTCTCCAGTTAAACAGTATCACTTCAAAATAAAAACTCTGTAAACAAAGTAAGAATTAACACATATTCCCTTCAGAGAGAAAAAAATTTGCCCTCCTTCAGGTCAAGTATTTCAGTGTTTCATTCTTCAATTTCACACTTTAAATTTCTGGGAGGGGGCAAATTTACATCCTAGTCA
The DNA here is from genome assembly GCA_013396835.1 of Psilopogon haemacephalus. NCBI lineage: Eukaryota > Metazoa > Chordata > Aves > Piciformes > Megalaimidae > Psilopogon > Psilopogon haemacephalus. The sequence continues at coordinate 29,467 of VWZI01023239.1, read as the reverse complement.
AATCAGCAAGCATAAAGAGAGAATTCGCTCAAGCCACCTTACTTCACTGGCACCAAACTTCTGGTGTGTCAACTCAAATTCCTTCTATCAAGACCTCATGCACACCTTGTGTTCTTTGCATTCTCATTTCTCAACTGGATACATTCCTCATGACCTTTTAACACCCAGCACAATCAAATATTGAAAAATACAGTGGTATGCCACACTGCAGTCTGGGAGACAGTATCTGACACCAGTTTATTTCCAGTCACTGACCAGTATTTGATCCACTCGGTCTCGTTTCTTGCGGCCAAATTTCATCATCTTCTGCCAGTCTGTTTTGTGATTTGGCTCCTTCCTCAGGCTGAACAGCTTCAGTACTTCAGCAGCAATAAAGCTCTAGGGAATAGTAAAGGTGAGATTTACCACATCTGAGTTAGGGTATTAAATGCATGCACAAAATACTTGCCCTAAAAAGTCACTTTATAGGATGCATAACAGCCAAGACGTACATGGAATATGCATGAAAGTTACAGTGAAAGTCTTTGAGACAGCATTACACACGCTGGGCAATTATTAAACCCAGAAGTGGGGGAAAAAAAGATCACACCCACTGCTGTAACAATCTTGAGAACAGCAACTTTCAATTAAACAGTACAACAAACAGCAGATTATCATCTACATCATTTATGTTATGAAAGGAAAGCAGGTTGGGAGGTTTGGTGTCCTCACACCGTGTCCCCTGCTCTGCCCAGCCATGTTTTGAAAGTCTTCTCAGCTAACAGAGTGATCTAGATACTATTTCTGTCTTTTCTAGACAGCTAACTGCTGTGTCTTCAGCACATTTATCAAAACATACTCACATATTCCCAAATTTCAGAAGAAACAACACAGGTGGAAGTCTCATTTACGTCCTGATGTCCCATGGAAAGTTCTAACTTAAGTCCAGTCAAGCTTTTTTGGGGTTTTGTCTTTTCTTGAGCACTACCACCAATAGCAGACCTCCTCTGCCTTGCCAAACACAACAATGCCCTCACTAGACAAATTTTCAGTCCCTCTGGGCAACTCCCACTGCCCTCAGTGAGGCTAGCACAGGTGTGTCTGAGTATAAAGTCCAGCTCATCCCATTTAGCCCAACCCTACCCTTGGATGCATGCCAATCTACTCAGAGAGTTCCACTGGAATCTGCTAGAGCAGCAATCTGTCAGCACTCTAATTTTACAAGATCAAGGTCATTCTGGCAGTTCTGCACAGAGGAGTAAGGTTTAAAAGCAACCAGCACCACCCAAAATGGACAGGAAAGCAAAACTGTTGAGGAAGAAAGGACCATTCTGACAAACTTCCTCATTTCTCTTTTCAACCCATCTCTTGCTGGAAACACCTGTTATCATCTTGTAGCACTCAGGCAAATACCAATACAACATTTTTCATCTCGTGAAAGATTTCTTCCTACCTTGATTTCATCCAGATTGTTTGGATCTCTTACTCGGCGAAAGTAAGCAGATGAAATCCTACATGGTTTCATCCAAACAGGCTGATTTAGATTAGGATCCTCAGCAAAGATCTCCACAAAGATCTCTCTTGTTAAATCGAATACCACCTTCACAAAGAGAGAAGCAGAAATTTAGGCTGCACTTGTCCATTGTGAACACTCAAAGGGGAAGAATAAAACACCTGAAGACTACACATACCTTTTTATAAACTTGCTTGCTTATCATGTCTATGTCATGCTCTTCAGGGTTACTGTCAAAATCCGTGTGAAGGCTGAAACTTTGAAGATCATGACCCAGCTCTTTCAGTTTCCAGAGTTCCTCAGCTGCTTCGTGCACCATACCTTCCACCTCCTCCGCAGTATGAGGGACTGCCAACAGCTCCTCACATGGCTTCATCGGCACCTTCTGTGGTTCTACCTCGGGCAGCACTGCTGGTTCCTCAGCTTGCTTCTGCTGGTCCTCATGGGAACTCAGGCCATAGTCCTCATCAAACCAGTCTTGATCATCTCCCAGCACACTCAGGAACTCCCGATTCAGCTCCAGTTCTGCCAGTCTCTTGGCAAGCTCTTGCTGACCACTGGCACCAAACACTGGACTCTCCTATGAATTAAGAGAGCCATAGAGTAAATCTGAAAGCACACACTGCTATGTAACTCAGCTTACAGTTGTATGCACAAATACTAAGAAAACTAATAAAAAACCACAGTAAAATCAGAAGTGTTTTGATTCAAATACTTGGGGTTTCTACCACTCCTGATGAATGCCTTCGGAGTTCCTACAGACCTTTGAAGACTCTGTGTCTTGCCCACTGCCTAATACTCAACTGTTTGTGAAAAGCTGAGTGGTTTCAAAACTAACACTGTGACACAACTTTTCAATTCATTTACCATCAGTCTCAGACCTAAATCAACTGCCTAAAAGCTTTCAGAAAGTGATGGCAGTGCTCATGCCGGTGAAATGGGCTGAAGCTTTCTGTGCTGATAATATAAGGGGATCAATGGTAAAGCAGATAGGTTTACTGGGATCTTCAGAGAAAGGCCAAGTCCTGTATCTGTACCATTAATGGTCATTCAGAGGAAGCATTAACTCCTCAGGATATGTTAGTTCAGTGGACAGAGCAGTCTGACACTTTAATGACCTGCACATCAATTAATGTTGTTTGAGGATGATTATTTTCATACCAAGCCTAAAGAGAGGAAAGTTTACAGTCTATTGTATTTTGGCACCTTTAGAGTAAAAACTGAGGGTAATGATTCAGTACAAACATGAATGTTGAACCTAAACAAACTCTTTTTTATTGTGATGTGCCAAAATAATGGCTTTTGGTCTGTAGGACTACCAGAATGAACTGAGATATTCAAGGACACACACGTAAGACACATACCTACAGGCAATCTTCACAACACCTAACAGAATTTGGGAGAAACCAAACTGCTGCCACACTGATTGTCACCTCAGATTCAATCATATGGTGCCACAAACATCATCAGTCAAAGGAACAATCAGCTCTGAAAATCAGTGCAAGATGTCTGTTACTTACTGGTCTGGGACACATGTCTGGAGAGGAAAGTTCTTCTTTTTCATCATCCAAATCAGAACTTAGGAAAAAGTTATCCAGTCTTTTGGGAATTTGCTCTTCTAGCTGCTGGGATGGGGTGCAGGATTCCCCTTTCACATCACAGAGCTCCTGGTTGCTGAGCTGGATTTTCTCATTCTTGGCCTTCTTTATTTGTTGTAACTGACTGACTGTGTCTTTCAGAAAATCTCCCAGCAGCCTGTCTGTCAGCAAACTGACCTTTTCCAGTTGGTCTTTTGACTTTTTTTCTTCTTGAAGCTGGGTTTCTAATTGGTTCTTTTCTTTTGTCAGCAAATCTAGAAGTGGAGTTTCAGACTTCTCTGCAACCTCAGGAGAGAGATCATCTAACTGTTCGGCACATTCTTCCCCCAGTGTCTTCTGTCTCTCCAGTTTTTCAGAAAGGATATCTGCAATGTTGTCCAACTGAACAACAGTGGTCTCATCCACAACATCAGGAAGAAGAGGAGTAATGTTGGCCTCCTCTTTTATAGCATTCTTCAGATAATCCACTACTGATTGTTCCTGGGCAAGTGATTCAGCAGATGGAGAATTCTCCTTTATGCTGCTTGCTTCAGAAGGCAATTCCTCATCAATTTCTTCCTCAGATGAGGCTTCTGAAACAGCTGTGTCCACAGGAGCTTTAGCCTGGGAATAGCTCTCTTTGCTCTGGCTTTCATCCTCTTTGCCAGGTTTGGAGCTTTGTCTGTCCTCCTGCTCAGCTTTATGTTGCTTCTCGAGCCTGTCATCGAAAAACGAGTCTTCATCCTTAGTTGCGTCCAAATAGTTATCAATACTTTCTGTAAGGCGAGAGATTTTTTGAGGAGGAGCAAAAATCCCATGCCTTTCTTTGCAGTCAAAATACTTAAATCCATCGTAAGTTCCATTATTGTTCCCTTCAGGTTTATCTAACTCCACGCCAGCCCACAACCCTTTGGCAAATTTAGTCAGACCTTTGAATCTCAATGTTCCAGGTTGGACTTCACTCACAAGTACTCTATCACCAATGTTGAAATCTGGCATACTATCTGCTTCTTCTGTGACAGAAACAGGGGCCCACAGTGGTGACTCGGTGGGGGCCTGTTCTTGCTCCACATCGCTGCGTTCAGTGTTTTTGATAAGTTCTGTTGGGGACTTAAGTTCTAATAACCTCTCTGACTGCACGCTGCCAGAGAGAGAGGGGGACCTGTCACTGAGGAGTTCGCTGATTTCATCATCGCTGCCAAGGCTACTGGATCTGCTTCTGCTGCTCTGAGTGTGCAATGACTGCTCTGCCAGCAACTGAGCATCCCCATTTGAAGAGAGGGCAGATGATTCAAAGTCATCCTTGTAATCAGGAATCGTTTCTTCGACTGATGCTTGTTGTCTGCAAGAGGATCTTTCAAAGTCTTCAAGGTATGATGGCTCCTTCTGGCTGAAGAGTTGTTCAGAAAGCAGATGATCTTTTTCCTCCACTGATTTGCTCAGTTTGTGAGAGGACTCTTCTACACTTGGGCCAGTTACAGCATCTTCATTTGCCAGTCTCTGTTCTATGAATTCTTCTGTGCCGTGAAGACTTTCCACAGCCAAACTCAAGAGCTCCTTCTGAGAGGAGAGGTCATTTTCAGAATGGAGGATTTCCTTTGGAAGAATGTCAAGTGAGATCTCTTGTTCTTTCTCTAACGTCAGCAAGACGTCAGAAGTCTCCAAAGGCTTAACATGAGAACCTTCAATCTCATATTCCTCAGACTTTATGTATTCCAAGTCTTCCTGTATCTCAGATTTATGACTGAAGGCAGCCTCATCACTGGATGCTTTTACCACATTGTTCACTGACCCATGGGATATCCTGCTAATGTCTTTTATATCTTTGAGAAGAGATGAGGGTTCAATATCCAATGAATTGGCAGATCTTTCTCTGGAACTTCTTGGTGACATTAAATCAGAGGAGGATGTTCCAGAAGGTTCTTCTGCATGAACATCTGTCACAGCCACCTTCCTGGTGTGCACATATTTCTCAGTTCTTGATGACACAGCATCTTGAAGGGAAACAGAAAGTGAATTAGAGCAGAATGTACAGCCTGCACTCTTTATCTGAAAACTGTGGAAACAGACAACAACACATCAAAAGTTTCTATGCTAAAAGAAGATACAAACTGGTGCATTGGAAACAAATTTCTAGCTGTCCTATGAACTTGAGCAAGATTCTTTCAGTTTCAGGGTTCAATTTCTTCCCTTGTACCATTGTTTCATAATGCCATACAATAATGAGACCAAGGTAAGGGCTCAGTTATTTGTTTGAAGGCCAGAAATGCTACCAGTGTTAGAATGGTGGACAATGATTAGATAATAATCAACAGCAAAACATTGAAAAGTACCTCAACCCCCCCCCGCCATTCCTAAACTTTTGTTTCCTTACTTTCCAAAAGTGATTTAAGGAGCAGAAGAAGTTGTCATGTAATTATGGTTTTGCACAAACCTCAGCAAGAATAAAACTAAGTATTGAATACAGAGAAAACAGTAAAAGCAGAAGCCTGCTAAATAAAAATAACAAAAATTATAGCTTGATCATGATGGCTTTATGAACTTTGCACACTGTGTTAAAAACCTCTGCTTGAATCAAGATTAAAGAAGTTTAAACCAGTCAGTCTTCAAGATCTCCACCTGCAGTAGTTACATACCTCCATCCTCTGAAATGGATTCCAAAGACGCTCTGGAATGCTCTGATTCAGCCAGAGATTTCCAGTTTTTAGTTTTCTCAGGCCTAAATGTGAAAAATCAAACTGCGTGAATCATGGTTATGCCAAAGAATCACAGATACAACAAGAATCTGTCAGCTTGGTTTTTTTTCAATAGATAAAAATGGAAATACAAGGACCAATGATAACATAAATAGTTTGCTTTGTCAATGTGCTGTGACTTTTGAAAACAAAAACAGGGACATGTGATGAGTCTTGGAAAGTAATTTTTTAAAAGACTAATCGAATTTCAGACTTTTCTGCAGCAAAAGAAAAAAGAGGTTTTTTGTTTGTTTGGTTGGTTTTTTTTAATACACTAGAATTGCACCATCTTCTGGAGAAAATGAAACAAAAAGACATCAGGAACTGCAGAAATCAGTTTTAAAACCTATGATCTAAACCAGATTTAAGTTGCAAAGATGAATGGCTTGTTCCACACAGCATGGTAAGTAAGCATCATGAGTGATCAAAAAAGGAAAAAAACCAGACTGGGCAGGACAAAGAATGAGATGCGTAAGATTACAAGGACAGTACATCTTATGTATTTTGGGTCTCATGACACCAGCAAATGGATCAACAGGATAGCTGATCCATTGTCCAGTGCCACTGTCCAGTGCTTTAAAGAAGAGCTGTTATCAGCTTTCTCTGTGCTCATGGTTTCCGATTAAACAATTCACCACAGTTTCAGAAAAAAAATAAAAAAGAAGCAGAAATGCCAGCTACCTATGGAGTGGTGGTGCCTCGATCTTGGGTTTTTCAGCTGAGGACAGAGTTTTAATTTGAGGTTTGGCTGTTGGAGATGCCTCCAGATCTTGGCTTAGCTCTGCTTCAGTCTTCTTGATAAATTCATCATATGACTGCTCACGGAAAACAGTTAGAGTTGTTAGTCTCTTAAACTCTAACTACAATTCATCAATCAAATGCTTTCTAATGAATACAGAATACAACTGGTTTCTCTGTAACTAATTATTTGGCTTCCTAAATTTCTACAGCTTTAGGAAATTCTAGAAATTTTAATTATTTAATTTCAAAACCAGATGACATGGGCATCGCTCTAGTATTGTATCCCAGCTTAGATTAACATGTGCATAAAGATATATGAGCCCTCTGGAATACTGCTAGTAACCCATTAAAGACAGATACTGGAAGGGAATGGCATCTTCACCTCGAGGTTCACTACTGAAAGCAGTTAAACTTCCAGAATACAGCAACACTTCTACCACTATAATGTGCCCTTCACAGCTCTTGATACAATACTCTGCCAACAACATCCATATTATAATGGCCTATCCATGGCTAACAATCTTTTATTTCACCCTTCTTTCTAATGCTTCTAACCTCCAGTTGTTTGATCAGACTGGCTTCCTGGGCTTTCAGTCTCTCCTTTTGCCTTTTTTTCTGTTCCTTTTTCAGTTGGTAAACCACAGACTTCCTTTTCCGTAGTTCATCCTTCAGGGCTCTGATCCGTCCTTCAATGTCACTTTGATCAGATGTGGTTTCTGAAAGAGTTTAGGTTTAGTTTTTGTAGGCTTGCACCTCACAAAACAGTTTTATACAAAGAAACGAGCAGTTATTTCATAAAGACAAATTGTAATCCAAGCAAGAGATCAAAGAATATTCACGTTAATATTAACATAGTTATGGTCCTAAGAGGGATCTCAGACTCACACCACTACCATATACCAAGTGAAAAAGTGTTGCATCTTCCTTCATTTAGAAGGGAAAGGCTCTGAGACACAGTAACTTTTTACCAAACTTGTTCACATCAACTGCCCATCTTCATGCTGCTACCTCCCTAACTACTGATCACAGCAGCTGCCAAAAATTGGTTGCTTTTTTTTCCTCCTGACTTATTTGAAAATATGTCTGACTTATTTGAAAGTATGAAAATAAGATTCATATAAAAAAATATATCTATTTCTTCACAATCACAACACACAGCTTCAAGGCACAAGATACACTTCATTGATGAAAATTTCATTTGGAACAGTGGACTCCTCGAAGTTCCTGCCCCATTCAGATTCCTAGCCACCAAAGCTAAATCCGTCTATGAAATGGAGAGCTGAATGGTCATCAGCTGGAAGGAAGGGCAATTTGAACAATGCAGAGATTTTCACAGTTGTCAGGTCTCAGGAAGACAATTTACTCAGGGTGAATGGGGGGTAGAGACAAGGTTAGAGATAGAATCATAGAATGGTTTAGATTGGAAGAGACCTCAAAGATCATCCAGTTCCAACCCCCCAACACAGGCAGGGACACCTCCCACTAGATCAGGTCTCTCAAGGCCTCATCCAACCTGGCCTTGAACATCTCCAGGGAGGGAGCGGCCACAACCTCCCTGGGCAACCTCTTCCAGTGTCCCACCACCCTCACTGTAAAGAACTTCCTCCTAACATTCCATCTAAATCTCCCCTCTGCCAACTTAAACCCATTACCCCTTGTTCTGTCATTACAAGACCTTGTGAGTAGTTCCTCCCCAGCCCTCCTGTAGGCCCCCTTCAGATACTGGAAGGCTACTCTAAGGTCTCCTTGAAGCCTTCTCTTCTCCAGGCTGCAGAGGCCCAACTCTCTCAGCCTGTCCTCATGTCTAACTTCAGTGAAGTGCTTGTGTATGTTAATGCTCTTCATCTAAAAATCATGCATGAAAAGCAAAGTATCTTTTTCAAACCTGGGAATTTCTGAATAGCACACAGGCTCTCAGGACATAGTGCCAGACACCAGCATGAATCTCTCCACTGACTCTGACTGTCACCAGGACAAAGGAACAAAATTCATAGAACGGTTTAGGTTGGAAAAGACCTCAAAGATCATCCAGTTCCAACCCCCCGCCATAGGCAGGGACACCTCCCACTAGATCAGATCACTCAAGACCTCATCCAGCCTGGCCTTGAACACCTCCAGGGAGGGAGCAGCCACAACCTCCCTGGGCAACCTCTTCCAGTGTCTCATCACCCTCACTGTGAAGAACTTTCTCCTAACATCTCGTTTAAATCTCCCCTCAGCCAATTTGAACCCATTCCCCCTCGTCCTGTCATTACAAGACTTTGTGAATAGTCCCTCCCCAGCCTTCCTGTAGGCTTCCTTCAGATACTGGAAGGTTGCTATAAGATGTGGTGCACTACTCAATAATAGCTTATAGAAAGCTACTGGGTGTACCTTTGGTTCAAGTTTAAATTTACAGATCCTTCTATTGCACCATTACTGACTGTAGCTATGCTTTACCTAAACAATTTTCTTCTTCATCATTATTCTTTGTTATTACCAAGATCTCCTCCCTTCATCTCCATTCCCGGAACTACCTGCAACCTGGTTTTCTAGCCCTTATGACAATGTTCTACCTCTCTCCATTGGGATAATGTCCCCAGATACTGAGATCCATTCTCTGCTACTTTCATTATTTCTGCTGTAACAACCTTTTGGTCTCTCAGACTTCTCAAGACTTTATAAAAGGACTGCCTCAGTCCCTCCTCTTCATTCTTTTCCACCCACCTGATTATGCCCACTTATTTCTTGTTTTAAGTGACTACCAACACAGTGCAAAACAAGATCTTTGTCACAGATTGGTGCGACCACAATTATGTATCAAAGCATACAGGATACAGTCTTACAAGAGCTCCTCCCTGTGGCTCATACCTCCCCCCTCCCTCTTCTATAGCAGGGAGGAGCTCAGGATCTTGGCTGGTTCGCTCTTTTAGGACTCAGTATTACCTGTCATGTTTTGTGGACCAAAAGGCTTGGATGATCATTAAAAATGTTTGCTTTATTGATCACCTTAGAAACCAAGCCATCAGTGCTATTTGGTCAGCTAGCAGGAAGAGCTGGACATTCTGCTCAGTCTCATTTCTCAACGTAACAACCCATCACAATGAAGGATTTAATGATCAACAACAGTCAGTAAACAGCAGCTGTTTTATTTCTCTGTATTATTTTTCCATTAACAACTGCTGTAAGTCATTAAGAAAGCTTAAAAAAAACCAGCCTGGCACAAAAAAGACTGGAATCTCACTTGCTAATCAGGAGCACTTTATGATGCCAGTGTAATTAACAGCTCCTCCCAAACAGTAAGTGACCACTGTGTAATTATAGCTTTACTTGACCAACTAATAAGGGAAAGATCTGCACATGCTTTCATCTTTGATGATCTTGTCTACATGTGCATCAGACTGACACCGCAATGACTTCATTACTACTCAGCAGCTCAAGAAGATTTATCTCTTTACAATGGAATGATTTATTGTGAAATCAGCATTATCCCAGCTGGCTTCTCAGCTCTTAACCTTTCTTCAGTGTTTGAATTCAAAGACGGCAAATACTTTAAGAAAGTGATGCTGTTGCCTGTTCTGCTTTTTAGAGTTTATGTGGTTGCTCAGTCAGAAATTTAAAATAACTCCATCAAGCTGCTTAACGCCTCAGTGTGTTGCAAATTGCTCTCCAGAAGCAACCTCAACACAAATTACTCAGTGAACAATTAACTGAAAATTACTGTTTCTCTTGCAGTTACATTCATATTAACAAATAAACAAACAAAACAAAATCCCTCTAATGGATTATTAAACTTGCTACATCAAGTATCACAAAGACTGGATGTGTACACAGAGAATTACAGAATGTTAGAGGTTGAAAGGGACCTCCAGAGATCCAAGCCCAACCCCCCTGCCTAAAGAATGCCAGGAAGTTACCCATCTATCACAAACGACAGCTAGAACATGCAATAGAACCACCTAATTTAAGGGTGTTGTTATTTAGGTAATTAAAAAAAAAAACAACAAAACAAGCAGGGAAATGTTCTCTCCTTTGCTAATAGGTATTTTATGGTGCTGTAGCAACTGTGTTGCAGAATACAAAACACTTTAGAGACTACAAGCACTGAAAGGTTGAAAATAGACTCTAAACATAGCTCCTGATGGTGAGTACCTGAACAGTGGTTCAAGAAGTTTCAGAATCCACAAAATTAACAAACTACAAGTGCACAGCAGGGAGAGGATTACTCTGCACCAATTCACTTCTAATAGTCTCTCCCTTAGCATTTTCTGGGAGCCAGAATGGGTACTGGAGGAAATAGTGTAAAAAGCGTCAGCATAGTAGATCTTTTATTTTATAGCTCAAAATGCAATCTTAGACCCTATTTCACTGTGCACAGTTCAAATCCCACTCAAAAGTAGAAACATACGTCCAGAAGTATCCAATCATTCTGCACGTGTGAAATGTCCCATGAGCTCGCTCATACTGCCATGATATTTTTGGAGCCAGGTTGTGCTCAGAAGCAGGATGATCGTGTTTGTATGCTGATGAACCATATTCTGTTATCTTAACAACATGAGATGTCGGGTAGTGTCAAGTGCTAAAAAGCACAGTTAACCTTGGCATTTCTAAATTCTAGGATTACCTTAACTATTGCCTCTTATCTTCTTCATACCTGTTTGCAGGAACTGCATCACTTTCCAAAAGGATAGCTAATATATAGATCTTTTTACATTAACATCAGTTGAAGTGATGGGAAAATACTCTCCCAAAACCCCAAACATTAGCAATTTCCTGGAATTTCTGCCTGCCTCCCCACATTTATTTCTGCATTTCAAGACTACTTGCTAAAAAGCAAAAAGCTTTGAAAAAGCAGTTTAAGCCCAAGCAGGTATCACACTTACCTGACTGTGTCATAGATAAAGATTCATCAGACCAGCTGTGAGATATCTGAGATTTCACAGGTGAATGCAGCTGTCCTTCAGTTCTGTGGCTGCCTTTGCTAGAATCTTGCTTTGATACAGATATGTTGCTTTTGGGAGGAGACTAATGGAGGAGAAAAGGACAAGTAAGTAATTGCATGTGAAGCTCAGTTTGAAAGTAGGAAATCCCTGTCACCTGGACATAGTTACAAGGAAAGGAACATGTGGAGCATGACCACAGAACATCTCAGAAGTAGTGGTAACTATCTATCTAACCTTCAGAAGAATTTAAGCTTAGTTTGCTAGACAATAAAAATACCAAAAGCAGCAAGAGCTGACTGCTTGCTTGGCGCCTAGATTTCAGTAAGCCTGCTTAAGCTACTATATTGCCACTTAAGTGAAATGACATGTTTCTGACTCACAGGTGTTCAATACCTTTGTGTATTCTTATTGGTAACAACCAGGGCAACATGAACTCTTAGCAAGCGTATCTCTGAAGCAAGCCCCCATAAAGAGTGTAAGATGACATTCTAAATCAGTAAAACAACAGAGTTCTGAAGCTAGGCAAATCATTCTAAGTGCAAATACTTTTCTTTCAAACTTCCCAAGAAGGTATTTGTATTTAGTTTAGATGAGCAGTTCTTTTACCCCACAGACACTGCATTTTCTGTCTCATTGAACACAGGGCAAAGTTGCCAGGATGAAACAGAACAAAATTATCAACCAAGCAGAAATGGTAGTTAGAGCAGAAAAGTATGGCAGAATTAGGTAGAAAGCAGACATCATCTTAAACCCAAAGGATTGGGCTGGGGTTACAGGTCTGCTTCTTCATTCTATAACTACACTTTGGGATACATTACTAGCAAATAAAGTGGAAAAACAGAGCATAACTTCCATGGCCTCAAAGTATTTATACAATGGTAACGAACTGGCCTACAGCTAATACGCACTTGTAAACTGGGTCAGTGTTCTGCCACTTCATGTTGCATACCTACGCCACATACGCAAAACGTTTTGCAAGACTACCCACAAGTGTAAAAATATATGAACTCTGAGCTGAAGCAGTTTTTCCTCAAGACTGCAGAGCACAGATCTCACCACAACGTTTATTCACAGCAATGTAAAATTATATTGCAAACACAGAGTAGTTTAATCTCTGCTTTGACAACTCCGACAGCTTTTAATAAAAAAGAAAGGGGGAAAAAAAAAAAAGGATAAAAAGTTCACTCACAAGTTTGCTGGTTGAGGTAGAGGACTTGGACTCTTCAGAATAAACCATTTCTTTATTAGCTGTATTCTGATCTGGGCTTTCTGGCTGTACATGGCCCATAGTTTCTGATGGGATAGACTCAGTAGCTGGACTGCCAAGATCTTCTGGGATAGAGCTTTCACCATTCAGGTGAGAGAAAGAAGGCACTGTAGAGTCTTCTTCACTAGCTGTTTCTGAGACAGAATAATGAGAGAACAAGCACATGAGAATTTGCACTTACTTATTTGTCTTCAGATATACTGCTGCCTGATGTAACTGCTACCAATATGTGTCAAATTGGCAAGTGTTATTTAATTCACACCAAGGGAGGAATGTTTAGCAAAAACAAGCACATTTACCAGACAACTAAAATTTAAGACAACCCAATGATCTCAGTGGTCATTGAACGTCTAAAGTAAAGATGTTTCCAGGGTATTCTAACATTTTCCAGACAACACACGAAAACTCCATAAAGACTATTGGGGAAACCTGTCCATCTAGTTGACTCTACTCCAACAAGAGTCACTATTAGTTTGAAGAAGTCATGGAGGAGCATATAATCTGCAAGGCAGATCTTCAATGTAGAATTGATTGCTTCCTTTACAGTAGCTGCAAAAAACATTTTAATGTTATGATTTCACAATGAGTCTCTCAACTGCCAACAAGTAAAATAATAAGCTGGGTTTGTCAATATTCCTGTTTACTAAATTCTGCAGGAGTTACCAAAGCAGCAGCCATGGGGAACTATTCAATATATGATCAAAGGAAGTTCTTCTGAAGCAGGGTTTTGCTCCAGTGCTTACTAGTAGATACAATTAATAGAAAATAAGTGGATTTTCTCATCTATTGATGAGAACTCAGCATTCATGCTGAACTTCTTGTTGGAATTTACTGACTCACACACATAGCATCTTTAAAATGTCTTACAATGCCTTAAAATCCATGTGACTGTTTTCAGTAATGAGTGCAATAGGGGCTAAGTCAGAATTTTCTTTGCACATTCAAAAGGCATGCTGCCTGATTTCAGCAAAGTGGGAGAAAACCCAGGAAAATGGATTATTTCTAGAACAATCACTGAAGTTTCATTATTTTTTAACTCTGCAATTCAGTTCTCTCTGCTTCATGCTCAAAGTATGGTGCACTTCAGACAGACAAGTAAAGCTGTAGATCCCAACATCGAGGAAGTTATTTTTCCTCACAAGAGCATAATTTATACCAGTGACATCCTACCACACTTTAGCGTGGTTACAGGTTTCAAACAGTTATACTGCATTAAAAACAGAGGGAAGAAAAAAAATGCTTTCCATGTTTTGAGAACCCAGACACGTGAAAGCAGTCCCTGATAAGAACAATCCTCACCATCAGTAATAAAGCTAACAGGACACACTTAAACAGGAGAAAATGGTTCTAGTGGAGTAAGTTCAGAAGACATGCAAGAGAGTAGGCAGTATCTTATTAGAGAAGACAGAAACTGTACGTAGAAATGTCCGAAGTGAACAGAGAAGCAAAGAGGCAACACATTTAACCAAGGCGTAAAATAGGGCTAAAAGAAGGCGGCAACAGTAGGCAGTAGAGAGTGCAGAAACTGTGATTCCAAAGAGTATCCAGAGAAGAACAACCAACACCACCCAAACATTGAAAAAAGGAAGAAAGCACTGATGCTTTACTCTTGTCATTTGCATCACCTCCCCCCCTCTCCCTATTACCTTTGGGCTCAGTTCTCTGATCCCCCAGGTCTTTCTTGGCTGTTTTGGTTTTGAGCAGCTCTTTGTCCCAGGCAGCTAGGGCCTGCTTTTCTATGCGCCGTACTTCTGCCTCCTCTGCATCCAGGCGGCGTTTCCACTCCAACAGCTCTTCCGCGTGTTGCCGACGCTGCATCAGCTTCTGTTCTCGCTTAGTTAGGAACCTGACAGACAGAGCAGAGGACAATGGGAAAACTGCCAACCACACTCAAAGGTCCCAGAACCCAGATGCTCTGTTACCACCATTCCCAAATTGTTTTCTAAGATGATACCCACAGTAACTACTATCTCCTAGACTTCTGAAGTGCTGCTGGAAAAAAAAAAATAGCCCAGCAAGTAGACTTTTTTTTTTCCCCTTTGCAGTAAGAAAAGTCTACAGCATACTGTGAACATGCTGCTTACATTTTGAAGACCTTACAAATAATTTTTAAAGATGTTAATTATTTGATAAAGTGAACAGGATAAGTTTCCAATTTCAGGACGCAAAATTTTAGTACCTGTGGTATTAAACTGGAACCCTCAAGAAAGCAATGTCTGAAAAAGGAATCCCTCTGTTTGTCAATCCCAATGACAGAAAAATTGCAACCCCAGTTGCTCCACAGTTCTTTCCAAATACATAATTACAAGAGAAGGTGATTCTGTATTCATAACTCTGAATTACTGAAGCTTTCATCCTTCTCCCTTTAAGCATTATCTGTATGGATCATCACACCCAGAATGTTAATTGTGAGCTGACTGCATCAAAAGGATAAGGATGCAGGACTTTTTTTCCCCCCAGCTATTCTCATGTCTGGCTGTTGGTTTAGAACAGGTAAAAAGTAAAGCAGATATTTTCTTTCTGACAAAGATTTCTTAGGTTTTTCTTTCCATGAAGCCTTAGAAATGAAGAAGTTCTTATAAAATATCATAGGTATGAACAGGTTTGTGTGCATACACTAATTCTCTTTGCCAGCTCTTGAACAATACTACATCTGGTCTTATTTCTAACACTTTAAGCTGTTTAAAATGTCACAGAATCACCCTGTAGAAAATATATGATCTGCCAGCTAGAGTGAGAGTTCATCATTGGTACAGAAGGTGTGTGCCTAACAAGGCAGTCTTTAAAGAACTGTGATATTCTGCCTTGCAAATGCCTTTATAATTTGTAATTTTCAAGCCATCTCAAACATTTAGAATCAAAGTTTTAAAGCTGCAAAGCAGATAATAATTTCCTTTTTAATCTCTCATGTTTCAAAAAAGCTCTTTAATTTACAGAAAGTGGAAGGACCAACTGACTAATCTGCAGCTCTTGCCTGCACAGGAACATTTCTTGTTTGCTTACTCAGCATTCATTCTGTCCCCTGGAAAAAATGAGCTGGCAGCTGATCAGAAAGGTTAAAATTCAGGTAAGTCCTCCTCTATGACAGATTAAGGTAAAGGTGGACAAGATATGATGTGAAGATAAAAGTTTCAGAAGCCAGTAAGACATGCCCACGACCTTCTTCACTGTGATCAAAACAAGTGCAGGTATAAACTAGACACACCTCGTAGTCTCTGGAACACCTGCTGCCTTCAAGCTGACAGATCCCACAATTTTCTGTGCATTACTTTATAACTTTCCATAGACAAACATCAAACATCATCTGTTCTTCAGCAAAACTGACAGATTAATATATTTTTGAAAAATCAGACTGTCAACAGTAACTGCATTACAAACATGACACGGACAGTCATGTCTATGTTGTGTCTTTCACTGGCACTATCCTATTTCACCTCTAACTTTCAGATACACATCAGTTCAGTCTAAATGATCACATATTTGGAACTTCTTATGGAGGTCATTATTACAATGATCTCAATGTAAACTTTTTCTTCTTTCTTCACTCACTACACCAGAATGTCTGGATCTTGACAGCTTGCTGGATGTTGAGGCAGGCAAGAGCAGCTGAAGTGGAAGAGAAAGACTGAATAAAGGGTTCCAAAAAGAGCAGGACTCCATGAAAGCAGATGTCAAATGAATTAACCCAGAAGGCCACACACACAGCAGAAGAATTGACTAAATGACCATGAAACTAGTCACCACACAATGACTACTTCACAAGAAAGGTAATCCTAAAGAAGTGATGGGAGAGAAAGAGGGTTCCAACATTCAGCCTACAGGAAGAGGAGTAAAGCAGCATGCCTTGAGATGCAGACCCTTGTTTTATAACCCTGGAGTTTAAAAAGTCAGAGCCACAAGGTAGCATACACACTAAGTTAATATTAACTACAGCCCAGAGGGTTCCAGTTGCAACACCAAGGGTACACATTTATATCCTCAAAAGCAGGGGCATCTTCACAGAAAAAAAAAAGCAAACCCACATCTGGTATCTGTGAAGCCAGAAATCTGGGGGAAGCAAAGCAGCAGCAGCACTCAGATTAGACTGGCATGATCTCTGAGTCTTAACTGTTTCTCTGGTGCTAATATCACACATTCTAACCACGCGTTGCAAATATTGGGAAGCATCAACCTGTTGCTCTAACCTGTACTTGTACATTTACATCCAAGGCATAATGACTTTAAGCCCAAACTAAAGTTTCAGCAGCTGTTCTGAAGTAGTGACCAGACAGTGGGAGCAAAGTGAAATATCTGCCTGCCACTCGGAACACAGTAGGGAGAGAAGATTAAAATCACAGAATGGTTTGGGTTGGAAGGGACCTTAGAGATCATCTAGTCCAAACCCCTCACATGAACTGGGACACCTTCCACTAGACCACGATGCTCTAAGTCCCACCCAGCCTGGCCTTCCAGGGATACAACATCCACATCTTCTCTGGGCAACCTATTCAAGTACCTCATCACTCTCATCATAAAAAGCATCTCTTGTATTTCATTTAAACCTATCCTCTTTAAGTGTAAAACCTTTACCTCTTGTCCTATGACAACAGGCCCTGTTAAAAAGTACTATTTTTTCTTAGTGAAAAGCCTTCTCTTCTCAAGGCTGAACAATCCCAACTCTCTCAGCCTGTGTTCAGGGCAGGGGGGTTCTAGCCCTCCAATCATTTCTTTGGCCTTCCTCTGGCCCTGCTCCAACAGATTCACATCTTTCTGTGTGGAGGACTCCAGAGCTGGACCTAGCACTGCAGGTGTGGTCTCACCAGAGCAGAACAGAGGGGGAGATCACCTCCTCTGACTTTCTGCCCATGCTGCTGGGGGTATGGACACGGATATGATTGGCTCCTGGGCTGCAAGTGCATATTGCCAGCTCATGTCCAGCTTTGAGGATACTGGTGGACAAGAAGTCTCTCTCTGCAGGGCTGCTCTCAATCCACTCATCCCTCAGTCTATATTAATACCGGCGATTACCCTGACCCAGGTGCAGGACCTTGCACTTGGCTTTGCTGACCTTCATAAGGTTCAAATGGACCCACTCCTCAAGCCTGTCAATGTCTCTATGGATGGCAACCCTTTCCTCAAGCAGATTAGCTAAGCCGCTCAGTTTAGTATGGTCTACAAACTTGCTGAGGGTGCACCCACCCCCACTACCTGTGTCATTAACTGGAAACAGTTAAACTTCACTGACGAAGAATCTCTTGCCTTTCTGGGACAGAACAGAGCATGCTCTATCAAGGAGTCTATCACTTGAGAAAGATACAGTTACCTGACCAATTGGTTGTAGATATACAGCTGGAATTTGGGGTGTAGGTTGGGAAAACAGACACTGAGAGAGGCCCAGTGGTGAGACGTAAAGACAGAGAAGAAGTAGTGAACAGGAGAGCAGTGTCTACAAAATAAGGAGGAAGAGTTTAAAACTAAGATAGCAAAAAAGGCAGAAAGACCAAGAAAAGGATAGCACCTAGCAAAGAACTTTAACATTCATTGCATTTAACATTGTATAGTTATTACCCAGCATCTGAAGTAGAAAAACTATACACTGTTATGCAGAAAGTAACAGAACACACACTTGCAACACTTCATTTTATGTTAGTTAAAGGCAAGCTACTGACACATTGCTGCATTTTCCTTTAATGTTTGGAAGAAGTATAATTACTTTGATGCAGACTTCCACATGCACTGGTTAACTTATCTCCACCTGACCTTTCTGCAACTCCTGGTACTCTGACTGTTTAGT
Source organism: Psilopogon haemacephalus (assembly GCA_013396835.1). NCBI lineage: Eukaryota > Metazoa > Chordata > Aves > Piciformes > Megalaimidae > Psilopogon > Psilopogon haemacephalus. The sequence continues at coordinate 10,960 of VWZI01023239.1, read as the reverse complement.
ATATTACTGGCATTCCATAGCATGATGGTCTTGTGATATCAACCTTTGCTAGGTTGAAATTTAAACAAATTTTCATTCACCTGGTGAAATCTTGGTAAAACTACAAAGGCAAAACACCAGTGAAAGGGCAAAAAATGAGATTAAAGAAATATATTTTTAAGAGAGGACCAATTCCAGGAAAAGTCTGAGATATACCTGCCATGCTATTTTGTTGTGGTGGGTGTTTTTTTTTTTTTTTTTTTTTTTTTTTTTTTTTTTTTTTTTTTTGCAACAAAGTGCAGACTTGGCTTCAGAATATTCACATTTTTCATTTGAGGTATTAATGGCTACTGTTAAAAAAAAAAAAAATCTACATGTATTTATAGCTGTGCTTAAAATGGTTATTCCCTAATTAATCACCATTTTAAGCTAATTCCTAATAAATTAATTATCATATTCATAGAAAAATACCATGCTCCACACAGCTCTATCAACTACCATGCAAGCTAAGAAGCATATTAAAGAAAAGCAAATGAAAATTAGCATATAATCAGTTCTCCTATTGCACAGATTATCATTAAAGTTGCATATGCAAGAAAAGCAAGGGGAAAATGGTTGATTCTCTTTGACAGAGCATGCTCCTGTTCACATGCAGGCTACACAAACTCATCAATTAAGACTGAAACAGAACTGTTTTTTTATTCCCCTTTTAGCAGAGGAGAAATATTAACACTGCCCCATAAGGAAGGAGGCCAAAAGGTTTCTGCTTTGCTATGGAGCTGAGCAAATCCAGCAGAGCAGGCTCTCCAATTCCTTCCTCTAGTTCCTCTATACTTTGTCACTGCCTTTCCTTTTGCCACAGCTCACAATCTGAATGATTCCTTTCAAATGGCAGCTTCCTATGATGACATCCCAAACCAAAATGTCTTACTCTATTTTATATAACATTATCTTCTGTACTTTACAAATAATGACATTTAAAAAAAAGATACCAAGTCAGCACTGTATTTCAATCATATGCACTATCACTACCAATATACCTGCAGAAGGTCTGCAAAAACTACAAAGAACCATTTATGTTTACACAAAACACTACTTCCTGTGAACATCTACAGCAATCCAAGACAAAAACATAAAATAAAAAATACATGACCACATACATTACAACAGACAATTTCCACTTGTTTCACCTAAAATCAGTTCTTTCAGCTGAAATTTTGCTATCCACCTTTCGAGATGTATTCTCTGGCGAACGATATTTTGGATTGACTAAAATACCTTGAAGTGTAGAATGTACTTTGTGTCTCCTACCATCCCTTTGAAGAGTAAGAACAATTATTTAATTTGTATGTAATTATTTCTGCAATTGTAAGTGTTGCTTAGAAATGAAGATATTTTGAAGAAAATAAGGTATCAAACCCAATATTGACAAAACCTTATAAAAATTGGCCAAGGAAATCCTGAATATAAAAGTGTATTTATCATCTCTTAGAGTGTTAGCATTATAGTCAGTAAATTTCATGACCTATTAGTTGTAATATAAGCTGTAACTTTTCTATCACCATTTAGAATTTTTATGCTGAATCTTGGGTGGAAAAAAAAGACACAGACCATCTTTTAAACAAAATAATTGGATCAGAGGGAAAAAAAAACTTCTTTTTCTTGAATTCCCAAAAGTCAGCATGGCCTACTGAGAACATATATTTCAAGTCCCAGTCTTAAGCCATTCACCCATCTGTAAGGCATACTTCAAGGAGGAGTTTGGTACTATAGTGATGGAGTAGTTGTCACATGATTTGGAATGCCAAGAGTTTGGTTTTGGGAAGAGAACACTTCAGAGACTTAAAAAACCTTTCGCTGTTCAGTTTATGCAATCCTGCCACAAAAGTCTGAATAAAATAACAACCAATACAGGCTAAGAAGACCATCTAACTGAAACATAGTTTTGGATTTTGCCTACTTACACCAAACCCTCACTTACTACTACTGGGTTCTATCTTTGTCATATACAGCTACACGTAAGTGTGAAAATGTGCTTCTCAAACGTTTGAGGCAAACTGTGTGCTGAGGAGCCACAACCAGCTTGCCTTTCCAAATGACAGTTTTACTTTGTGAGGTTTCATCCAGCTGTTATGAGTCTCCAGAGAAAAAAAAAAATACATTACAAAGATCACCCCTAGGGACTAAGCTACAATGAGTTGCCTTGGTTATAAGCTGAAAAAAACAGTTTAAGTGAAGACTATTTCATATGGTAACTGGTAGAGGCCAGACTTTCAATGGGTTAGTCTCAAATAAGTACTTAAGGCTTCAAGCTCACGAGCACATGCTTGTAAAGCATCTGGGGAGTTTAGTGCAAAGTAATTCCTAGACTGAAAAGATGCAGAAACAACTTTTTTTATTCAAAACAATTTAAAGAGTGAAATCTACAGACTCTATCTTAGTTTTCAGACCCAGGGACTGCACATATACTTCACTGTTTCCTTTGAAGACTAATGACTGTTTTCAATCTTTTTTTTCCCCAATTTGTGGACCACACAGGAGCAAAGTAAAGGTCTTATAAAGTACCTGTCTTCTCAGGCACAACATACCACCTCTATTAATTAAGAAAGTACTTACAGGATTCATCCCTAGCTGATTTTAATGGAATTAGAACTGCAATTCAGCAGCTGGAAAACAAGGTAGAAGTCATATGCCTGAGAAGTTTGATGACTTTCTTGGGCCAGAGGTCAAATTCAGTTACTAGTTTCAGCATAAGACTATTGCTATTTAGTACTTATTCTTCAATTCAAGATAAAAATTGGCACTGTAATTCAGAGTCTCACTCCCTACATTTTTTTCCTTTTAAAATAAAAGAGGACACAAATAAATGCCTCCTTTTGACCATATGACTTCAGTTCTGACACTGTGAGAGAAACTCTGACAAAATGTACCATCAAGCTGCAGCCTGTCCACATCCCTTGTATGTGCAAACATCAAAATCTCTTAAACTGATGAGTTTTTCATCAACTGCATCAAGTACAGAGTATTAAAAACCACATCCACACAGTCTGCCAGCGAACAATATTTGAATCTCAGCATTCACAAAGAATTGCAACCTTTAAAATATTATGTTACAGGATTACTATTAGTTCTATTAATGCTTCTAATAAGTTATTTTTCAGGCAACTGAGATCAGACGGCATGTGAGATCAGTAACTCTGATTTTTCTGGTGGTCATTTATAGCACAGATACTGGTCATTCTACTAAAATAGTAAACATTTGGAAAGAAAAAAAAGAAAGTTAATTACTTTTCATCCATTCTGCTGCGCATTTTTTTAAGTTTCTGCATAATGCTACTAGTCTCACTGCTGGAGATTGAGACTGAAGAAGGGCTGCGTGCTTCTCCATCAGTTGGAAGCGGGCTAGATGCATTGCTCTGCTTCATGTCATCCTCGCTGGGAAGTTCCTGCAAGTAAATATTAAAAAACCCCACAACATTAAAAGTAGGAAGACTTATTCTACAATCTTCTCCAAAACTTTGTTAATTTGTTTTAGCTCTCCTAATATTACAGCAGACACTATTTCAGGTAAGTCTGCCCACCTGCAGATTTAAGTTAATTTTCCAACTTCGTTTTCCTTTGACACAAAGGGGTTTTTTTGTTTTGCTTTTTTCCCCTCCATAACTTAAGTATTTCCTTAACAGTATCTAGAAGAAAAACTCCACCAGAATTCAGTTACTCAAACAGGACACCAATCTTTTCTACACTGCTATTAAACCTTTGTCTCCTCAAAATATTGTAACAGACAGATAGTTGACAACCTCCTGCGTTGCTGTCTCATAAAACAGATGCAAGAAAGTTCATGAATGACACTGGCACACCCACAAAGCAGCAAGTTCTGGGTTTAGTCCTTATATTTAGTACTTTGAAGTGTGACAAATAATCGAAGAAAATCAGAGCCTGAGATACCCAAGCATCAAAAAAGTCATTAGTTAATTCTGAGAATTGCTTAACAACATCTACCACTCAGTTAAACATTTGGTAACTTTTCCAAATGCATTCCCTTTGAGAATGCTTTGCAGCAATTAAACATAAAATTGCTGAGAGAAAGAGGATGAGACCATCTGAGGCAGTGTAGCCATTTGAGCCTATGTGCCATTAAGAATACCACACACTCACAGACCTCTAGAAGCTTGAAAGGTCCAGGACGTGTACCAGAAAGTGTAATATTCCTATCTCTTCACATAAATCCCGAATCCTTATAAATCTAGTGGAAAAGTTAGTTTCTTCCCTTTCTCTCTTCCCCCAGGAAGGATGCCCAGGCTCTTATTTCCTGTAGAGGAGTGAGAGGCCTTGTTGGACTTGTTGATACTGACAATTAGGCCTGGAGTGGCTTAATTTGGGCCTAGAGTTGCCAAGCTTTATTTTGTGCTGTGTCACAATGGTTTTGGTGGATGGGTAGAGAGGCACGGGTTGGGGGCATTCTAGCCTGGGATTTAGTTTGTTGTGTGAAGCTTTGGCTTAATGGCTTTTCTGTAAGCTCAGACTATAGATTTCTTTCTATTTTATATGCTTTGCTATGCTTTACACTATACCACTGTAGCACTGTAGTATATGAATTGCCTTTCCATTGAAACTTTCCAAATCTCCAGTCCTGCATGTTTTTTCTTTCACCCCTGCTGGAAGAGGTAAAAGAGAAATTTCTCCCTCTTCAAACCACAACAGGCAGACAAAACTTCCAGGTGACAGGTCCAATTTAGTCGCTCTGCCTTACTATAACCCCTGAGGTTAAATCCCAGTTGCAACACCCAAAGAGGAAAGAATCCAGCTTCTGCACCCACACTTACCAGCTTGTTTTCTCCTGCAGACTTCAGCTTTTCCTGCAATTTTATTGTAGTCTGCTGGATTCGTTCTATTTCTTCCTGCTGCTTAAGGATCAGCTGTCTCTCCTTCCGAGCAGCCTTGTTAGCCTCTTGAAGACGCTTGATTTCTGCCTTTTAGGCATAAAAGATTAAAAGGTAACAATTGGTATGGACAGCTCTCAAGAAAACATTCTAAACTTGCCACCGTGTCCATGCTATGGGGTCTAAAGTGACTGAAATTACATGCTGAAATAACTGGACAGAATTTCAGCAGCAAATCACAGAAGATTAACACATATCAGCCTCAACAGTGAGATCACTGATACAAAAGGACCCTTTCAAATACTGTACTAAGCACCATCAAAATACATATAAAAAAGTTATTGGTAAGAAGTACTGCTAGCTTCCTACCCAAAAGCCTGGGATGGAGTTTTCTCAATTCTTAGCTGTTCCAGTGCCCGAAACATTTAATAGATACAGAAGAGTTTCCACTGGATTTTCCTAGAGGGCATCAGTTACCTTTTCCTGCTGTAATCTCAGCAGCAGACTACGCTGCCTCTTTCGAATTGGAGGCATCTTGTCATCCTCTCCTTTGTCTCGTAAATGCCTACAAATAGATTGGAAGAAAGGATAAAGAAAAAAAAGTGCACGCTTTTATGCTTTCAAGAAAAAAAACAAACCCCAAACTACTTTTCATAACCTGCAGGAGCCTGTATGTCTGTACTCCTGTACTTAATCACTGGCATGCTCTGTCAGTGGAATATTTTGTACTGTCTAAGTCAAAGACACGCACAGGTAAAAGGCCAGTTCAGGTAATAAGAGTTCTCAAATGAAAGGGCAGAAGCTCTGCAGAGGTGGCATGCTCAACATTTGAGAAAGACAGAGAGGGTCTTGGGTCACTACTTTGCAATCCTTTGTCAAATTCATAATGTGCTGGTTTGAGTCTAATTGGAACATTTTAATGAGCAAAATTAGATTATAGGCTGCAAAAAGAAAACAGTGGTGATGTCCACTTCACTCACAGGTTTACTGAGATGTATAAAAGCAAAGACAAACATAGATAAGACCGTGTGTGTCGGTTGTGCTCTATTTGAGGAGTCTGAGTGCTCTCTCCTTGCCCTCTAGCTGGATCTATGTAACCCAACTAATCAATTCTGCTTCTAACCCCCCTCGATGATCTCCCCGATTTACCTTGCACACAAGGCAGATTCTGAGATAAGATTGGAGGGCGGTGGAGGGGAGGAGGTGGAAGGGTGGTTAGGAACCCCTCCTGGGGACTGATTTCTGGGAGGGGTACTGTGTTTCTGTATTACATTTAACTTGTATATTTCTATATATAGCTGTAAATATTTGTAATATATTGTAAATATATGCTTGTATATTGTGCTGTGAATATAAAGCTTCATTCCTTAACTTCAAGCTGGCTGAGCCTAGTCTGGGTGAATTCAAACATGTTGTTAGTGTGGGAAACTCCCAAACCATCACACATTATAACAATAAAGTGGAAGAAAGTGCCTGGGAACAATGCTCTCATGCAGAGAGCAACCATGGAAAACCTTTACTGATTGGATCTGGCCACCACTGTTCAGTGGCAATGCTAGCTACTTCAAGTGGCATTACAGGGCAAAGCAGATGTCAGGCTGGAAACAAATCAGTAAGTACAACATGTATCTCAATGCACAGAATTTGGCATGAGTAATTGAGCTCAGCTAGACACCAAACAAACAAAGGTGTAACTGCTTGACAGTGTTATACCTTCTTGAATTAAGACTTAGAGAAGGTAGTTCCCAGCCATTATTCTATGACTGATATTTGATGATCTCCTGTGCAAATACAATTCTTTTATCAAACCACACTCAACATAAAGATCAAAGCCCACTTACAAACTGGCTTCTGTCCTTTCCAAGTGACAATAATATTTGCATAGGTTATGGATGTCAGTAGATTACCAATGATACTTGGTAAAGTATCATTGGTGGGGTGGAAGGAAAATCTTACCAAAAAATTCAAGAAGTAAAAGAAAATGTTCAGTCAGCAATGGTATATATACTCAGAGCTGCCTTACTTCTTCTGGTGCTCCAGCCAAGCTAATTCAGCCTTGGTCTTCTCCTTCAGAGCCTTCTCCCGGAGTCGAAGCAGTGAGGATTGGTGAGCTGCTCGCATTTCCTCCTCTCTCATGTATTGTCTCACCATCTCCATGGTAAACTTAGAGAAACTATCTTGACCCCCTGAGAATGGCATGCTTAGCTCCTACAAGACCAGAGAAATTTGGCATGACTTCATAATACAGAAACTCCAAGGCTCTTTTCAATTACAAAATGTGTGTATACACAGGGGTGTACATATGAAAACAGATGTGAAAAGGGAAGCTGAGCTTTGTGCAGGGTAGATTTTTCTACCCTGGGCTGTGCGACAGGTTTAGGACATCCCCTCTTGAGCCAGAGACAAATAGTAGCCTCTTGTACTTCCTAGCTGTGTGTAGGAATGGTAGGAAGACTTAATCTACCGGGCCCTTACAACCTTCCTCCAAAAGTCACTCCTGTTCTCCAAGCCACAAGAAAGCAGGCAGAGACCTTGGATGGGTTCTGTAAGTCAAGTCATCACACATGTACAACAGTGACAAACAGTGTGATTCATACAACTCTGTTTTGAGATGCTCAAAGAACCACAGGGAGGAAAAGCTTGCAAACACAACTAAGAATGGCTCACTTGAAGTTCATAAGCTTAACCACTTTAGTTAATTTCCCTTAACTGTGGCAGCTTGACCTACCTTGACAGATGACAGAGCTGTTTTTTCTGGCAAGACCTCCTCATCAGAATCATCACGATTACCTCGTCTCTTCTCCAAGTTATTTCTGCGATGGCTCTCAGAGGGCAGCAAAGACCGGAAAGACTTTTCCTCAATCTCATCCTCTGTCATAGACTCATCAAATTTCAGGGAATACTCTGTTGCAACAGAAGCAGAATCTGAGGGAGAAGTCAGGAAAGTGGTTTTATACCATGCAGGCAATTTTACTCTATCTCATCTCAATACAGTTAGAGGGCTCGGAAGACAGGTAGATAACTAATGTAGAAAAAACGGATGAGTGGCCTTGATTTGGGTCACAAAATACTGCTGTCTAGCTTAAAGAGGTATACTGGAGCTGCTGAAATTTCTGGCTACAACCAGAGAATGCCCCTCAGACTCCATCACTCTGATATACAGAATCTCAAAGGCTCCTATCTCCCTGTGTCAGAATCACCTGGGAGTCAGTCTCCTCACACATCCAATCCTTCATTTATTTCAGAATTTAATTCCAAAACAGCATCTCCCTTCTTCCCTCCCTCACCATCTCCAGACTCACCACATGCAAACAAGAAAGCTAACCTTTTTCATCTGGCAGTGATAAAATGCTATCACTTGGCAAGGAATCATCCGCAGCAGTATGAGCCTGCTCTTCAATACTGCTAGATAGCTTTTCACGACAGGAAAGCTTCTTCTCATTCTCCTTAGAAGGTGGAGCTGAAGGACTCTCATGGTGGCTGCTGGTACCGCTGTGTGACCAAGAGAGAATGTTTTTAGATAATCACACATTTCAAAATATTTGTATTCCATTATTACTGTACATACCATGACTAACATCCCAGCAGTAACTGACATGCAGAGGATTTGGGTTTGTTTTTATATTGCTGTTTGGCTACTTCAAAATTCAAAGCCTCGTCAAGCTGCTGATGGACAGCAGAACTTGTTATTTTTACTCCACCTTAGAATGTGAGTGGTTTGTACGTATGCACACCCTCTACCTGGTAATGAATATAGATGATAAACCATTGAAAACAACTCTCCTTACAGTTTTTTAAAGGATTAGTGAGCAGCAATGGTGCGTGAAATACAGAGGACAAAACCATTCTTCTTGGTCAAGACAAGAGGAGGGCTGTAAGAAACTTCATGGCACGTAACTAGATCAGGTAAGTGAACAGAAAACAAAATGCTAAAACCCACTATTAAAACACAGGCAAGACACTGAAAAGTAGCACCAAAAATGAGTCACATCTAAACTTCAGGCAAGCAGCACTCCAGGAACTTCACTGAAAATCTTGAGCCAGTGCAATGCAGTGGTGAAAAAAAAATTACTAACAAAATGTCCAGATACAGAGAAGAGAAGAGACAGTAATACACATTACAGAGCAGGCAGTTCTACATATCCCTGCACTGTGTTTTCAGAACATATGCCCCAGCCTGCATTCTAGCTCATTTAAAAAAGACACAGAGAAATGCGAGAAGGACAAAATGCAAATACTTAGAACAGAGAAAAGGACTCCTAAAGCCATTGACTTAAAGTGACATAAATGTATGTGGGTCAGTTACACAGCACAGAAATCAGAACAATCTCAGCTCAACAATTTCTGAGGGTATTTCATCCAACCAAAGTAAAGGTCACATTCAAGTTTTGACACCTGCAATGACAGAGGATCCCACAATCTCCCTGCAGCACTCCTAATTCCGGTGTTTGATCACTCTCACAGGGAGCATTTTGTTTTCAAATTACTTTAACTCGTTTCTGCAATGTCACCTCTGCCTTCTGCCATCTCCACCTGCACCTCCAAGAAGAGTGCAGTCTTATGTTCTCTAACAGAACACTTTTAGGACACTGCAACCAGATCACTGGTTAGCTTTCTCTTTTCTAGTTAAGTTTGTTCAGTACCTTCAGCCTCTCTTACACATCACCAGCCTCCTAACCATTTTGGTGGTTCACCACTAGACTTGCATCAGTGTATTAATGTCTTTACCAAGTTTCCCAAAACTGGACTCTGTATGCCAGATACAGTCTTACAGGAGCTGAACAGAGGGGACCAGCCATTTCCCTTTACCTGCCTGCTAGATTGTTAGTTTAGCTGAATGAGAAAGCAGATGTGGAAGTCAATCATTCTTAAGTTAGGAAAACCCAAAAGGTCCAATTAGAACAAATACAGTAAATTCAAAACTTAAGATATTAACACATAACATACTATTGCACTGTGGACCACAATGTAATTTTTAGTTAAAGACAAAGCAAATTCTGGTAGGCATGTAAACCTTCAAACTCTGGAATATAATGCTGAATTCCCCACTTAAAAAAAAAGGAAACAGTAAATACTTTGATATTCCTTTGTACTTTAATTTTTATTTATAGCAAAAAAAAGCCTTCTTACCTCTGATCATGAACCTTTGACCTTGAGGACTCTGAATAGCTATCAAATATCGATGAGTATGTCTGCTTCAAGTCAACTGTCTCCTCTTTAACTTGTGATATGGCAGCAGACTCACATTTCCTGAGAAAGAGAAGTGATTTGGGTAAATCCATGTTGTCTTTTAAGAGAGTAATAGAGTTTTCACAAGCTTTCATCACATCACATCACAAGCTTTACTAGAAGTAGTAACACTATTTCTGAAAAGACCACTTAAAAATTAGACTAGTTAAAAACCTTTGGAGCACCTTTTCTACTCTTTTACTAAGAGGGTCATATAACCACTTAATGCCACCTTTAGAGTACAAGAGGGCACAAAGATGGAATCCTTAAAGGTTCCCTCATTATGACATCTTCAATTTTTCTGCAAGATTAGGTGAAGCAGAATCTAGCATTCTCACTTCCCCCCTCTCCCAAGATGTGAAACATGATGCAAGACCTGTTTGCATCATTTCGGGCTCTCAGTTGCTTCAGGAACTCTAAGTGATGCTGCCGCTGTTGGTCAAACAAGGAGGTAACTGGAGCACTGACAGTATCCGAGATCTGAGTTCGTACTAACTCTGTCATCTGAGTACAAGAAAAACAAAGAAACACCATGAGCTCAGTAGCATCAAAATGGTTCTGAAAGAGAACAGTCATTCTTGTAGGGAATGTAATGATTTATCTAACAAAGATGGAAGACATATTTTTGAGATGGTTTGTAACTATGTATTTATCAAATTTGGCTGCAAAAAGTGCACAGTCCTCTGTAAATACATATTCTTCATGCACAGGAGAATTACGGTCATGAAACTACAGACATGTTAAGACACTATACACCATCAACTTAAGCAAAACATAAAAAAACCACCAAAACACTTAAGCAAATTCTGCTCCCTACATCATAAAACATTTCAGACCTAGCACTGCAATTCATAAAAGGGAAAGGGAGG
>VWZI01023238.1:83045-97300 GCA_013396835.1 Psilopogon haemacephalus | reverse complement strand
TCCCAAAGCGGCAAGGCTAATCTCTCTCTTTATCTCTCTCCCTGTTTCCCTATTTCAGGCTAAGTCGGTTTTCCCTTCTTCCCACCCCCCTGCCCCAGGTCCAGGAAGAATTGTGTTTCCCCCACCTCGTGCCTCACGGGCATTTTGTAGGCGCGTCGGGATCTATTTTTGCATGTAACCTCTCTGTTTTCCCCAGTTCTGGTTGTTAAACTGTTGCACCTGGCGTTTGAGCAACATTTGTGTTTGTTTCTGCCGACCGAGACCTAAAAGAACCTCGAGGGGAGCACTAGGACCCCCTCGTTCCACGGGATACTGCATTTAATTAGTGCTATCCCATGACACATGGCATACATGTATCCTTCACAAAATGAAGATATGTTCCAGATGATTTTTGGATTCTTATTACTAGACAGAAAAGGAAAGCTTCATTACTGTATGTCCAGTTTTATACCATGACTATGAGCAAAATGTTTTCAGTGGAAAGAAGTCGGAAAGTCTTAGACAAAGGTATTTATACAGAGCATGGGCCATCTTTGTTTAAAGCATATGGATGTACCTGGTAAATGCCTTGGACTGACCAAAATAGGTAGTTCAGTTCTGTACACTGAAAGGCACTTTCCTTTTTTCAGTTTTGTTGGGGTATTTTTTGTTTTGTTGTAGGTGTTTTGGTTTTATTTAAATAAAATAAGAAGTGTATCTGAAAAATCAAATGCAAAGCTATCTCAAATCTGTTACGTTTTTCTCTTCAGCTAAGAGAAAACTAGTGGTCAGTGCTGATCAATCATCATGATTGAAATGGATTTTGAAAATATACCTGAGAAATTAAAATGCTGGCACCTATCTGAGGTACAGGACAGAAGTTAGGTACATACAATTTATGCAGCTGCTTGTTACAGCTTGTTCTGTATGACAAAACAATGAGATAGACTCAAAAGTGTAGGATACCCTGATCATTTCTTTCCTACTGAGAGCTGTTTGAAGAACTCTAAAAGCTATCTTAGTAAAAGGAAAGGTGGAATAGCAGTAATTACATAGATTGTCTGTGTAGAAACACTTTGAAGTGGCCTGTCTTATATGGAAAGCAAATATTATTTGAGAGAATAAGAAATAAAACTGATTTGGTACAACTTACAAATGCATTTCTTTGATGCAAAATATGCAATTGTGATGGCTTTCAACTCACTCTACAGTTGGCATATCTTATTCTCTCTGCCCAGAACTCTTGGTTAACTTTCTAATTTTTCAGTAAGTGAACTGATTTGGAGAGCAAAGTAGAAGTATCTAATCAGGACCACCATGACATAGTCACTTAAGACAGCATGGATTCTATATGTATGTGATTATGAATGAGCTTACTCTAGATGCATGGATCTAGGTCGACTTTTTATAGATGAGAGGAAAACAGAACTTTAAAAATACTTATTTAATGAATAAGTGGGAGAACATCTCAAAGATCATCGATGAATGCTGACAACAGATAGAAAGGAAAAGAAACACCACAGCAAGTAATTTTCGTTAAGCCTTCCATCAGCTTGGAATAGTGGCATAGTTAGACTCACTTTGTTTAATATTCTATTGTTATTCAAGAAGATAAATAATATTACATCATAAATACAAGTAATACAAATTACATAATAAACAATGTATGACAACTTTCTTGCTAAGATTTTCCTTTCTCTCATGACTTCATTTATCAGGCTTCACACTGACGTGTAGGGTAAGTCAATTAACTACAGCACAATACTTGCAAACATCCCTCCTGAAATCATAATCTTGAGGTGTCTTTTAAAAATAATCAGGAAAGGACACTTCTGTCATATAAATTTTCACTATGGTTCCTTCCTTAACAAACCTTCAGTAATCTTCCTCAATCCAGTTAAACCCTCTCTTTCAGCATAAATGCATGGCAATGGGACCTGTAACGCACCAGTCAGGATTTATGGTTCTAAACCATACCTTGTATGGGAAGCTCTATTAACAATCAAGTATCCACACACTTGCAGCCACATTTACTATACTTCTAAGAACCACCAAGCAGATTCAGTGTACAGTCCTGTTCCTCCAATCCTCTGCCACTAAACCTATTGCAATTTGAGGTAAGTCAACTGCTGTGTTAGACACCACTTAGAAATTCTAAGTGACTAGGCAGAGGACTAGGTTCAGAAAAAGTACATTCATTTAACTGATTCTCAATCAAGTAAAAGCAGCACTGAAACAGATACATGAGGTCATATATTTTTTAAAAGTGAAAGAGATGTAGGAGAAAACCAGTCCTTTGATGTCGTTAAGAGAATACAAAACTCTATGTTTACCCATTGTCTGAATAGGCCACATGGAGGAAATGAGAATCAAGAACCTTTTTGTCCAGGGACAAATATTTCTTAAAATTCAGATACCAAATTCAATTTTGAGAGTTTCGTGAGAAAAATTCCACCCTTCTTTTGATTTATCCAAGACATTTATCTCTACTTTGTTATTGATACATTCGTATATATATAATAGATGTATGCACATCTTTCTGAATAATAATTTAACAGCTTCCTATAAAGGTGTTATGTATGCCAAATTTCCTTTAAGGAGTTAAGGGATTGTTATGACTTAAAGATGTCATTCTCAATTCTTTACATATTCTTTTATTTCAGACTTTTTTGTTTTGTACAGTAAAGAATATAACCCCAAAGAAAGCAGCATCAATGACAAAAACTAGTAACATAGAGTTGCTGTAGATGCCTGAACTCTTTCCATAAGATGATAAATCAAGGGATTTTCACAGGGCTACTTCTACAGGTAAGAAATAACATGCAGAACGCTTTTGTGACTCATACAGAGACATATATTTCACATAAATGAATTAATACTTTGGGTTTCCTAAAATACTGTCTCGGTTTTAACCTTTCTGTCAGTTTAAAATTCAAAACCCCTCATAATGTCTTTTAATAAAAATTTATGCAAAATAATCTCAGCTTCACAGAATGATAATTTCAATTTGCTTATTGAACCTCTTTGAATGTTTTGATGTATTAATTCCATTTTCAATTGTGGCTTTTTAATCTGTAGATTAATCATATGTGTCTTTAATTTTCTTCCTGCTTTTTAAATAAATTCCTAGGAAACATTCACACTGGCTTACTCCATCAAACTGCTACACAGACAAATTCTGAAGGCTGAAGTTATAGAATTATAGAATTATAGAATGGTTTAGGTTGGAAGGCACCTCAAAGATCATCCTGTTCCAACCGCCCGCCATAGGCAGAGACACCTCCCACTAGATCAGGAAGCTCAAGACCTCATCCAGCCTGGCCTTGAACACAGGGAGGGAGAAGCCATAACCTCCCTGGGCAACCTGTTCCAGTGTCTTGCCACCCTCACTGTGAAGAATTTCTTCCTAAAATCCTGTTTAAATCTCCCCTCTGCCAGCTTGAACCCATTACCCCTCGTTCTGTCATTACAAGACCTTGTGAACAGTCCCTCCCCAACCTTCCTGTAGGCCCCCTTCAGGTACTGGAAGGTTGCTATAAGGTCTCCTCGAAGCCTTCTCTTCTCCAGGCTGAAAAGTCCCAACTCCCTCAGCCTGTCCTCATAGCAGAGGTGCTCCAGTCCTCTGATCATTTTTGTGGCCCTCCTCTGGACTCTCTCCAGCAGTTCCATGTTCTTCTTTTGCTGGGGGCTCAAGAACTGCACACAGTAATCCAGGTGGGGTCGGATGAGAGCAGAGTAAAATGGGAGATCACCTCCCTTGCCCTGCTGGCCACAGTTCTCTTAATGCAGCCCAGGACACTGGGCAGTTCAAACAAATATTTGTATTATTTTAGGCCTCATTTTCAAATCAATACTGAAGTGCAACTGTAGCTAATTTAATGAGAACTCAGAAAATAAGGATTGCCAAATGAACTGGAAAGACATCATTGTATTTTTTTTCCTTAACCAGTAGAAAAGGCTGTTAAATTTTTCAGACTCTCATATCAGCTCTGGGTATCCTATCCTAGAGAAAGACATGTGAGATTGTGATGGGATAGAGCTTAATTAGGCTTGATATCCCGCGGATGAGGGGGTCCTAGTACCCCTCTGAGGTTCTTTTGGGTTCCGGTCAGCAGAAAAAAAACGCACGTGTTGCTCAAACGTCAGGTGCAACAGTTTAACAATCAGAACTTAGGAAACAGAGAGGTTACATACAAATAAATCCCTACCATGCCTATAAAATGCCCGTGAGGCGCAAGGTGGGGGAAACACGCCCCTTCCCGGACCCGAGGAGGGGGGGGGGAAGAAGGAAAAAAAATGAACTTAGCCCAGAATAGGGAAATAGGGAGAGAGAGAGAGAAGAGGATCAGCCTTGCTGCTTCTCTGTGTCCGTTGCTATGCTTTGCTGCCTGCTGCCTGTTGCTGTGCACATGGCTGGGCTCTTCAGCAGCCACAGTGGGAGACGACGGTGAGCGAGGAGAGCGAGGAAGAGCGGAAGAAGAGTGGAAGAAGAGCACTAACGGTCGCTGTGCCCCCGCTTAAATACCCTAGGGGGCGTGTGAAACTGACCAACAGGTATTCAGCATTCTCTGGGTGACCAATTGATTCAAAAAGCTCCACGCATACGTGCCGCCCAAGGTTTCCCTGGCTCCCGGGGCCACGTGGGGTGCCCCCGCCCCTCAACCCCTACTGAACCTTGGATGGTAGGGGGAGGAGAGAGCCCAGGGATTGGAACAATTCTAGGGTGTTTGTCACTCCCTACCGGGACAGAGATTAGGTTACATTTGGAGACCTTAAGTCTGCTCTTACAGTACCGCAGCAAATCTTTTCAGGTGTCCGACTGTTGATTATAGTCAATATAGTCTTGTGGAAAAGCATTAGGTCACATTTGCTTTGAAGTTTATCTGTGGGAGCACTGTGCTTTCAGGTGAAAAGTGAGAGAATTAGTAACTAACTGGTCTACTCAGTTCCCTCATCTCAGAGTTGACTCTGATGTCAGAAAAGGGTGATGATTTGTAAATTTTTAGAGATGTTTGGAGATTTTTGTATCAAACAAGACAGACATGGTACTCCTCAATGTTGTGAAGGCAGGGATTAATGTGGCTGAGTCAGGAATTATAAAAAATAGAATTATTTTATTTCCCTGAAAACCCCACCTTAAAATTAGATACAGAACTCATTTTACTTATTTACAGGTTTGGTTTGATTGGGAAGATCTTCAAAAGGATGCTATAGATAAAAATCAGAGATCTAGGAAGTCAGAAAATAGAAAAGGCTAAGCTACAAACACAGGTTTTGTCCACTATTAATTGGCTGGGCAGAGAATTAAGTGGTACAGCAGCTTTACTCACAACGATGAGCTAGGTACTTGGCAATGATTCCTTGCTGGATTCTCTGTGGCTCAGCTGATTCTAGCTGTGAGCAATCTCCAATCGGATCCCATGAGACTGAGATTTGTGGAAGCCATGCTGTCTCCAACAGTGACAGGGGGAGAACCAAACTGCTGAGATATCCCCAGCCAGAATAACAGTCAGGAAGTCAGCTGTTAGTAAGATCCCAGAGCAGCTGGGTCCAGGTGCTGCCAGCAGCTCTCTCAAATGGACCCAGGACTTGCTAAGCTTGCAAAACTGCACAGAATGGTGTGGAAGTGGGGGAGAGCATCCACAAGTAGGGACAGCACAAAACTTAAGAGCTGTGCAAAATGTAGGAGCCGTCCAAAGCTGGGACGGACCAAAATGGGAACTTCTTCAAAAGGCAGGGCTCTGGCAAAGGCGGGACCTTCTCAGGCAGGAACATTCATGTCTCTTCCCTTCCTCTATTTATGCTCTTTGGACAAAGTGTCCATTTGCCGATTTATACTGAGCACAAAAGACACAGCCAACCACCAGCCTGATTCCCCGTGTGGGCTGACACACGAGTTTCCACATGTGCTGAAATGCACCTCTTCTGCCCCCCTTTTCGAGCCTGCAGGGTGGGGTGGGGGTGGTGAGGTAAAGCAGTTCCATGACTTCTCCTTCCCACTCAAACCCATGGCAGGTTGAGTGGAGAAAGAATGAATCTGGGTTGCTCCAGGACACTCAATACTACACTTCTCTTCCCAATGTGTTGTTGCCCAGCTATTCATCTTTAAGTAGGAAAATAGGAATGCTGAATCTGATAAACACCTGCTGCCAGTGACACACATAAGCCCAAGGCGGCAAGAGACTTTGTTACCTTTGCAGGGCCAGTTTAGCATCATCTCTGATCTCTGGCCAGCACTGCTAGTAACAGCCATTTTGATTTTAAATCCTATCACCTGATGCCACCTTTGGCACATTTTAACTCTAACCAACTGGTTTAACAGAACAAGGACAAGCTTCAACCTCTACTGCCATGTCATTTATTTAAACAGCTTGAACCTGAAGTAGCAGGATAGGAGAGAACCTTGCAAAATCTCACCTACTTGGAAATTATTTTTCTCCACCCTCCTTCCTCTTACTTATATAGTCAAGAAGACAAAAAAAATTGTTTTTGAAGAATTTTAAAAGACAAAACAGGCTGTTTTCTTTAAAGATAAGGGGGAGCAGCAGATTTTGTGAGCACTCCAGTAAGTTCTAGGACCAGGGTAGAGTAAAGGGCCAGAACACAATCAAAGATATTAAAGAGCTGGTATTAGATGGCTTTACTTATAGATATAAAATACTTTGTCTTTTTCCCTTTGCCATCTACTCACGGAGTAGGGAAGTACCGGCTACCTCTCAGCTGCATCAAGAAGGAAGGCCATGTTACAATACTTTGCCTGTGGTGTCTTCTGTGAAAGAGTAGCCATTTCTGCTAAGATAAATCCATCAATATCCTGACCAACAGCAAGCCCGAAGAAGGCAGTGCCAAACATCTCTGGCCACAGCATAATTTTGTATAAACTACTTTTTAATTGAGATGCCATTTTAAAAATATTTCTTTGTTAATTTTGAAAGCCCATGGGAACAGCTTAAAAACCAGGCTATAAACAGATACTGCTGTGCAGCTGAGTGCAACTCAACCTGAAATGGTGCTGCAAGAGAGACAATCTGCATCTTGATTATCTGCCATTGGGAGGAACCAAATTCCATTAGAATATAGTGAGGAAAATAGAAAATAATTTTTTTTTAATCATGTTGAAAGACTGAGAGGTGAGGACTCTAAAATTGGCAAACTTCATGTGAACCTAAGATTTAAGAGTATTTATAGTCATAGAATCACTTTCCTTGGAAAACACCTTTAAAATAATCATGTCCAATATCTAACTCTACTGAGTCATGCATAAACCATGTCCTTTAGCATCGTATCTGTGTGTTCTAAACACCTCCAGAGCAGGATATCTAACCACCTCCCTGGAAACCCTATTGTAGTGCTTAATATCTGATCTAGAGAAGAAAATTATCCTAACATTCAACCTAAACCTCCCCTAATGGTTCTTGAGGCCATTTCCTCTTGTTCTATTACCAGGAAAAAGAGGCTTTCCTCCACCTCTCTACTTTCTCCATTCAGGTAGTTGTAGACAGCAATATGATCTTCTCTGAGCCTCATTTTCAATAGACTAAACAATCCCAGATCTATTCTCCACGCCCTTCAACATCATTGTTGCCCTTCTCCGCCCTTCTCTTGCTGATACAGCAACTCAATGTCTTTCTTGTAATGCAAAGCCCAAAACTAAACAGTTCTCAAGGCGTGGCCTCACCAGTGCTGCATACAGGGAGACAATCACTTCCCTGGTGACACCATTACTGATACAGGCCAGAATACAGTTTGCCATCTTGATCACCTGTACACAATGACAGCTCATAGTCATCCAGCTGTCAGTCAACATCCTCAAGTCTTTCTCTGCTGGGCACCTTTCCAGTCAGTCTTCAAATGTGTTGAATGGGGTTGCTGTGGCCCAAGTGCAAAACCTGACATTAGCTTTGTTGAATCACATACAGTTGGCCTCAGCCAAGCTAGTCTGTCCACATACCTCTGTAGGGCCTTCCAACCCTCAAGCAGATGAATAGCCCCTCCCAACACAGCATACCATCTGCAGACTTACTAAGAGTACATTCAATCCCCTTCTCCAGACCACTGATGAACTAAGCAGAACTGGTCCAAGTACTGGGCCCTGGGTAACATCACTTGTAACCCTCCACCTTTATATCACAGAATCACAAAATCACAGAGCCTAGAAAAGACATCAAGTGCAGCCTATGACCTAACACCACGACATCAGCTAAACTATTCCACCAAGTGTCACATATAATCTTTTCTAAAGAACCTCCAGGGATGGTGACTCCCTTTCTTTAAGGAAGTGAAAGAAATGCTAGAGAGGTTTAATCTTTCCAGACTTACACATACCTTTTAAAAATTTAACAGTATTCTATTGACTGGGCTAATCAAACACAGTATCCCGTGGGACGAGGGGGTCTTGGCACCCCCCTCACCGGTTCTTCGGGTTTCGGTCGGCAGAAAAGACACGGATATCGCTTAAACGTCAGGTATAAACATTTAACAACCAGGACAGGGGAAAACAGAGAGCTTACATGCAAGACAAATCCCGATCGCACCTATGAACATCCGCGGAGCGCGAGGCAAAAGGGGGGAAACACGCTCCTTCCCGAACCGGGGCGGGGAAGACCGCGGAAGGAGGGAGACCGATTTAAGAAAAATAAAAGAGGGATTAGAAGGAGGGAGAGAAGGGTCAGCCTTGCCGCTTAGGAGAGCTGCGTGCTGCGTGCTGCCGTGCACGTGGATGGGGCTTCTCCCAGCTGCTGCGTGGGTAACGGTGGACGAGGAGAGCGGGAAGAGCAAGAAAATGGCTGCTGACCCGTTTAAGTACCCTGCAGGGCGTACGAAGCTGTCCATCAGGCGTCCAACATTTCCTGGCCGGCCAATTGATTCAAGGTTCGACGTATATGGGCATCTCGAGGTTCCCACCCTGGGTCCCGGGGCCACCTGGGATGCC
The DNA here is from genome assembly GCA_013396835.1 of Psilopogon haemacephalus. Classification (NCBI taxonomy): domain Eukaryota; kingdom Metazoa; phylum Chordata; class Aves; order Piciformes; family Megalaimidae; genus Psilopogon; species Psilopogon haemacephalus. Next base: position 88,389 of record VWZI01023238.1, on the reverse strand, counting down.
CCACCCTTCACCCCCTACCAAACCTTTTAACAATAGAGGGAGGAGAGAGCCCAGGAATTGGATTGATTCTAGGATGCTTCGTCATTCTATGCCGGGACATCTATTCAGTGTGAAATTGCACGTTTGTAAATTTTCTTATACATCTTCCCATAAGTCTCTTCAAAGACAAGCATATAAACATATAACAATACTAAGCAGAGGTTTGTATTTTTCTTTAAAGTGAATCACTATCAACTTAATAACATATTTTAGGATATAGGAATTAAATCTTTTAATGAAGATCTTGGATTGCTATTCATTGTTTAATTTTTGGCATGCTGTTTTCTGTTATTTTTCAGGATTGACTTTCAAATGTCTAAGATAAGATGTGATTTAACTACTAAGTTTTTCACTGAAGAGATGAAGTATTTTTGCAGTCTTACATATGACATTTGAGAAAACTGATCTGAATCTTCTGATAGTAGTGGAGTTAGTTTTATCCTTTATAATTATTAGTCTCATTATTGTCCAAGCAATAGCTTTTTTGTAAATCTTGTCCATTTCTGGATCTATTTCTGTATTCTAATTTTCATAATTATTCTTTACAGAACTATGTCTTGAAAGAGAAAAGTTTATATCCTGTTAACTCTTTTTTCCTGTCTTCTGGTGCTCTTTTCAAAATTCTCTTTTGGCATTAAGTAGTTAAAGCACTATTTAGTGTGTAATGACTGATATCACTAGCACAAAAACTGAGATGTACTGATTACTCAAAGCAATAGAATAATCCTAGTATTTAAAAGTGCTTTCTTTTTAGAGAGAAATTAAAACTCTGTTTTGTTCAATCTTTCACAAGAAGAAAGATATTTAAAGTGAACTCTTCAGTCTAACAAATTCTGAAAGCCAAGCACACAGTTGGATCTGAAATTTGAGCTAATCTCTGTTGTCCTCTTTCTTAATTACATCAAAAATTGTTCTTTGTTCTTTTCATTTGTTTATGTACTCATTTCCACAGAAGCAACAAAAATCTAATACAGAGAAAGTAGGCCAAAAAATTTACAGGGCCAAGAGTTTCCAAATAAGAACTTCCAGCTCTTGAGGCAAAGTTCCACCTAGCCTAGCATCCCACCCCTGTTGGTAACCAGGAGCAGACACAAGAAAAAAATAAAACAAAGAAAATATTTATAATATAATCCTTTCATGTATTATATTGTCACAGCATTGTGTGACTGTAGTTTATAGACTAATTGGTTCTGAACTTATCCTCCATGAATTTCTATTATTTTTTTCTTTATAAGCATGTGTATTCTTAGCGGCTATCAGAATTTGGAGACTATTGCTTATGTCCATAGTTTTAACCATTATTTAACTAAAAAGTTCCAATTTATATTTTGCAGAACGTCTATTTGCTAATCAGAGTGGATCAAAATGGGTTTTATATGTTTTTTTATTATCCTGTAATAAAATTACTTCCCCAACATGACTCCTCCATCCCAAATGCTCAGTATGTTATTATAGATGGTTCTGTGCCAAAGTTAAAACCTTGTTTTTAAAGTTAAAAGAAACCCAAACTTTCGTTTTGTTTTGTTTTCTGGGTTTTTTTTTCTTTAACTAATCAAAGTTAAAAACAATTGTATTCAAGCAGACACAAGAGCTTCCATTTTCAGCAATGTCAGGTCTTTCACTTTGGCCATCTTCACTGGGTCATTCTCTATTATATTACTGAGCAACAATATCATCCTAAGTGCTGGATTAACATCTTATTTTAAAATAATATGCTGGTAATTCCCATCACACAAAGACATTGGAACTTCCTAAACTTTTACGCTTACTTTGATATGTTTTTACTAAGAATTAGTGTCACCACAATGTCTTGAGAACAAATAATGACTCAGGATCTAGAATTACAATGCTTTTTGCTTGAACTGAGATTGAAGTAAGGTTATCTAAGGATTAAGCCATGAGACAAGCAGAATTGCTGACCTAATTTGAAACCTTCTGAAGCCTCACATATATATTGCAATGCTGTGGAAGTCATAGCTAAGATTTTCTTAAGGAACAAAAGGAAAATAATATTTCAAACCATATCTTTAATCAATTGATTCAGTAGCATTTTCTTTCATGAATTATGAAGAGCTACCAAAATTAATGCAGGTACAGTGACATCATTTGATCTGGAACCTTTTCAGGAAATATAAAAAGAAAACCCAGATCTTTAGAACCATAGAAATGAGAAGATGTATAAAAATATGATCTTTACTTATTACTTCTGAGCAGAATCTTCAGAGGCCTTTCAATCTACTGAATTATTAATTGTGTAGGCTCTACAAAGAGTCAGTTTTATTATTATTATTTTTCCAATATTATTATTTTGTAACAACTCTTACCAAATATTTTAATTTATAGGGTCAAAATCTTTAGCTTGTGGATGGCTGATTGGCAGACAGTAATAACTTAAGCCTGACAGGTCAAAGCAATGTATCATGCCTCTTTATATTGCCCTCTAGGTAAAAATAACACCAGGATGGACAGGAACAGAAACACTGGTTTTATCTGGCTAGTATTTAAGCCATATTTCATCCTGGAGTTATATTATTTTAATCTGTTAGGTGACAGTTCACCAGTAGGAAGGTTTATAAAAAGAAAAGGCAAATACGGTATTACAGTGCCGTTATATTATTACCAAAAGAAGAACGAGCAAAGGCAAAGAAGTACATAGCCTTTAAAGGAATAGATACAGTGTTCTGCTTACTTATAAAGCATCAAAGTTGTCTTGTTTATTTTGATACCTACTAAGGTAAGTAATCAAACTTGATTTGTCATTAAAAATTACTTGATGATAAATTATCTTGTCATCAAAGAATTAATTTTCCACTTTCTACTATAGACATACTTGACATTCCCAATTGCTAAATGTAACAGTAGAATAGCCCTTCTTGAAATTCATACAAATATTTACCCACATGCACTCTTTCTAATGCTATACCACAAAAGATGCAGTCAGCAGCTATTAGACTTCTCCACGGCTTTTTCTTGCCACTTTCTTGGGATGTCACCAATTATAGGGTGCAAAACCTAATTTTAAAAAGAACATCTCATCCTTTCTGTGGGGCATATCTGACTAGCAGATAAACATCCCTGCGGAGTATGGTCTTGCTTATCAGTCCTACAAGTATCAGGACAACTTTTAGGCCTTCGTTAAACACTTTACAAATGAACTGACATAGAAAACATATGCAAACCCATTGTATATTTGCCCTTCAAGAACAAATATGTATCTAGCTAATTATTTTGTGGATTCCAGTGCTTTGTATTTAAGAAATTATGCTTGTATTTCTTTCTGATTTCCCTACCTGCACAAGATAATTTCCCAATACTTTCTTGATAAGTATATACTTAAAAAGAAGAAAATTAAATAAAGTAATACCATAAATCATCTGGCAAACACCCCTGTTCTATTCATAGCCATACATATGTTGCCAGCAATACAGATAAATATAGAGTCATGGAAATATACACACAGATTTTGAGAAAATATGCCTCTAGAAAGAAACATATTGTGCATATGTAAATAACTGTCTGGCACTGTAACTTTGCCCTTTAGCATTCACTTAACTGTATCTATTTCCTATTCCTGCTCCCTCCTATTTTTCCATCTGCTTATTTTTTTCAAACCTTCACTGAAGAATGCAGTACAAGCTCTCAAAAATCAAGAAATATGGTCGGGTAAATATAATTGTCAGGTATAGCATGCTATATTGCTTATGGGAAGGGGAAAAATAAAAAATCAAAACCAACAAACCAAAATAACACATGTAGAGAAGGCTACACTCAAATTTTCCTAAAAAGGTTACAGTAAATGGGTTTTATCTATTTTGTCTGAATGGTGTATATTCCTGGTTAAGATTTGATGTCTGGTTGCTATACTTTAAAGAAATAGTATAATTCAGGCCTTGTGATCAGTTTTCTTAATATATTTCCCTGAAATTACAGGCCTAGTAAAAGCAAGCTGGCCTCTCAGATGTCTGGATAACTCTGTAGCTATGGAAACAGGTGTTAAAGTGCTATGAATTTCAAGTTACGCTGATATTCTGCACATCACGTTCTATACTGATGACATGTTATTTTACATGCTGACCAATACAATGGCATCAATCATATTGATTTATGGGAGACCATCAGGTAAGAGAGTCTTCACGATGAACCCAGGGAGCTTTCATCAGGTTTTATTCTCAGTGTGTTCCTAACCTTCAGGCTAACACATGCAGAGATATAGGAACAGTACTTGTCACCACACACTTTCCGGTGTTCAAGACAAGATGTACAGGTGCCCAAAATTGCAATTGCCTTCCCAGTTTAGCAAAAATGTTTGCATTTTTCTCTTTTTCAAAGGAAATCATTCTCACATGGAACAGTAGCTCAGGTCTGAAGGCCTATAGTAATCTTGTAGGTTTACATGAGGTTGCAAAATGAAAGAAAAAAAAAAAAATCAAGGCTGGGATGGGGAATATAACCAAATAAGTGCCTTTGGCTTTCTTACAAAATCACTTGAACTACCAGAAATCACCGTCTCTGCCTCTGTCTGTGCCTTCAGTATCTGCAACAGAGGCACTAGGCAGCAATCTACTGTCAGCTCCTGTTGTTCTGCAGAAAATTCAACATACCAAAAAAAGGCAGCATGCTGCAATACAACTCTCCCTCAGAACAAATAGTGACATTAAGAAACAACGTATGCATAGTTTTGCATCCAGACCAATAGCTATGGAAGTCACAAGTTTTCAAAGAAATATGCCTGGTCTTCCCCAGGATTGGTGTCCTTGTCTATATTTCAGTATTTTGCATATAGTAATTTTCCTTCTCCCTCACAGTCACATTGTTTTGGTGAAAAATTTATGCTATTCCTGTGTGTGGACATTCCCCAAGCAGCTCAGTTCTGCTTCCTTCTTTTACGTAGTGCAGTCAATCCAATCTTCTGGAACCAGCCTTCACTGGCAGCAAGGTCTTATTATCTCTCCTGATGTTCATCATCTTTTTTGGTATCTCTTATTTACAGCAATGCAAATACTCATGAAGTCAGACTTGACATCAGACCATATCTTTCCTCTTCCTGGTTTTATAAACTGAAAAGCTTCTTCTTCTTGTGAGATGCTAAGCCTCTATAGAACTAAGATTACGTAAACAGAAACTGTACACTATATTTTGCATATGAAGCAATTTTGTAAGAATATTATTACAGTATTTTCTAAAGTGTGATGGAGAAATAATTACCCTTGAGAATTTAAGAAATGTGAAGATTTTGCTGTGTGGTTAGACAACTCCTACATGAAAATATAAAAATAAAAATATTAGCAAAATTAGTCCAAAAGAA
>VWZI01023238.1:71529-81540 GCA_013396835.1 Psilopogon haemacephalus | reverse complement strand
ACTCACACCCATTCCCTGTAGGAAACCAGAGATGAACGTCTGGGTTGTGAGAGAGCTAACACATGTACAAAGTGTTAAGTATCACTGGCTCCTGCACAGAAATCATTCCCACCTCCCAGCTGGCATCTTAAAATAGCTCATTTTATTTATGGTTTACATAGTGTTAACATCCTTCAGTTGCTCTATTTTCAAGGATGGAAAAGCAGTTGCTAAGATTTTTCTAAACTACAGCCCCAGGGTTTGTAAAAATATGGCAAACATTTGCTAAGCTCATTAAGTGTAATTTTTGTGTGTGTGTATCAGATTCCTCCTCTGCATGTTATGCGTGACCAAACATCTATTAACCCTAATCCCATTGATGATTCTGATACATTAAAACTAGCAATTAGGCAAAACAAAAGGGGTATTTATTGAAAGACTCATAAATGGTCTTTCATATTGGTCTAAGCCATTGCAAAATGACAGTTTAATTCCCTTCTGTTAATTCCCACCTACCAGAGTACTCCATTTGTTTGATTACAGGTTGTCAAATTTAGGGATTCTGACTCAATCAAAATTTGAAGTAAATTAGAAATACACAATAACTACACTTGTTAGGTACTGCTGCCTACTGTATAAGCAGGATAAAAAAAATGCAACACAAGTTAAAAGAAAAAATAAGAAAAATAAGAAAAAAGGATTTCAAGAATCAGCTACTTACAAAAATAAAAATGTATATTGCCCATATTTAAATACAGAAAAAAATCACTTATATTTTACTGTATTATAATACCATTTGATATTATTACCAGTTGTACACAACTTTTCCTGAACAGCATTTCTCCACAGCCACAGAGGAGACTTCTCACCTTTCTCAAACAGAATTGCCCTTCATGCCTTTCTTACATATTTTTTCAAATGCTATGAAGCATAAATATTATTATGAATGCAGAAAAGTATTTCCAATATAAATTGTCAGGCAGAGAGTACTGTCTTGAAAAATTCAGAATTTTATTTTTTTTTAAGAAAAAAAACATCTGTTAATTAAATAGTAGTTCCAATACTATTACAAGATTTGTCAGTGCCATTTAAGGATGCAGGAGCTGGCAGTGATCTCTAAAGTGCAAACTAGGATGCTCTGTGTTAGTAAGGAGGGAGCATGAAATATGCTGTGGCAAACTGATATTATGTGGTGCCTCAATAGCATAATGACAATGTCTAGCATGTTAAAACTTCTGAGGATTACAAAGTATTTAAGAAAAAAAACCCTCATTTAGTAATTTTATTTTAAACATTTTGTCAAGCAAAAACTCACTTTCTACAGACAGGAATTTTTCTTGAAGGCAAAAATGTTATACCTGAATTTTATGCCTACCAAAAGAAAGATCATTAATAATGTGAAGTTTTTCTCAAAAAACTTTTCCTGATTTTCAAGGAATACTACTTCTTTAACAATCAAAGACTTCTAAAAAGTGATCATGCAGATATGCATCAGAGGGAAATACTCTTGGCAAAGCTCTTTAATGAATTATTCCAAGTTCTACTAAAACAAATACTTATCTCAGAAGAACTGTAATAATTATGTAGAAAAAACATATTTGTGTATTAATATAAACTAACACAGAAATGTCAGCAAACAAGTATTTTCAATTGTGTTTAAAAGTTTTTTTTTTAAAAAAAGCTTCAATTAAAGGAAAATATTTTGTGTCTTTTAGAGGGTGCTGCTTCTACAAATTTAATGCTGTAAAAGTAGTTATTTCAATCTACTAGTATGTGCTACTGACCTGAATGTTCTATTTAGTTATTCAAAAGACCCAACATTTCCGTTACTCACTCCATGTACTTAAAGTCATTGATCTATACCTTCTCCAGTTCTGTGATTCCAACAAATCACCCAAACAGGAATACCTTACACAAAAGTTGCCAGCTTCTCTTTTCCTCAGCACAGACTCTACATCACCGTTTCTTCAGCATATTTTCAATGAATATGACAAAACTTTACTACATAGAAAGGCAGCAGAAATGTCCACAGTGGAAACTGACTCCCTGGTGCTGAAGTGTGTGTGCACTTGGATATAATCAGTTTTTAATAGATTATAGCTTCATGTTGCCCCTCTTCATAACTCAAAAGGAAGGAAAACAAATCATCATTATTTTTTTAATAAACCAAAATCAGTAAGTTGCAGTGAACATTAATGTCTTAACATTTATTGCATTAACTAGTAGTTCTTGCGGCAGAAGAGCACATATCTTCATTTGGAAAGCATCTTTCTTTCCCTCCTTCCTTTGCTCTTGTCAGAACCCACCTGGACTACTGTCTGTAGTTCTGAAGCCCCCAACACAAGAAAGACATGGAACTCTTAGAGTGAGTTCAGAGGAGGGCCATGAAAATGATCAGAGGGCTGGAGCACCTCTGCTATGAGGACAGGCTGAGGGAGTTGGGACTTTTCAGCCTCGAGAAGAGAAGGCTTCAAGGAGACCTTATAGCAACCTTCCAGTATCTGAAGGGGGCCTACATGAAGGCTGGGGAGGGACTATTCATAAAGTCTTGTAATGAGAGGGCAAAGGGTAATGGGTTCAAGCTGGCAGAGCGGAGATTTAAATGGGATGTTAGGAAGAAATTCTTCACAGTGAGGGTGGCAAGGCACTGGAACAGGTTGCCCAGGGAGGTTGTGGCTGCTTCATCCCTGGAGGTGTTCAAGGCCAGCTTGGATGAGGCCTTGAGCAACTTGTTCTAGTGGGAGGTGTCCCTGCCTATGGCTGGGGGTTGGAGCTGCATGATCTGTGAGGTCCATTCCAACCTAAACCATTCTATGATCCTATACCAATGACATTGTAACCCTGTAGACCTGCACATATTTGCAATTCTTCCCATTTTTTCCCCATGCTCCTTGTGTTAGTTTAGAGGCATTTCAGTTGTGCCTCTATTACAGCTGACTTACTTGCTGATTTTCCCTTACCCTGTTCTTTGGGTGCTCTTTTCTCAGTCTGTATTTGGACCTGTTGTGGTTTTAAAGCCAACAGAATGAAGCTCTGAAATGGAGAAAGAATAGAATTATATTTTGGATAAAAAGATACAGGAATGAAATTACAAAAGCAGATACAGAAATTATAGCAAACCCCTTGAATTTTTCCCCCAACTCAAAACTAAATCTATAATCCCCCATGCTCCAATCCTCCCCCACTCCGTGCCTCTGCCATCCATAGGCCCCAGAGCAGACCTACTCCTTACATGTTTGTCCCCATAACACAGCTCATGCCCAGACACAGCTGGAGGGGGAGGAAAGGAGAGTGAGCTTGCATCACCATGACCTTATAAAGAGATAGCAGAATTATGGGACTGAATAACACTTTTTTCTAGTCCCTAGAAAATTTTTAATCCTATAGTTCCTAACCTGGGACACATGTCCACGCTCAGACACCTCTAGCTCTCAGCCTATCTCTACCCCTCACGTCATCACTACCACATGAATTACCACTTGATGTCTCTCTGTTGGTAGCTAATACCTAATGGGGATTTGGTTCATCTCTGCAAGACTGCAACTGAATTATCTTGTCCTCAGAATGCTTCTGGGCAGCAGGCTGAGAGCCCTTGATAGTCCTCCATTGCTCCCACACTGATCTGCCCTTCCACACCTTGCCACATAGAAGCCTGATGACATTATCCCACTCCCCCTTCATATCCCATTTAAAGTCCTGTTAACTAGCCCTGCAATCTCCTCCGCAAAGACCCTCATCCCTCTTCGAGGGATGTGTCTCCTGTCTGGTGTATACAACCCCAGTGCTCTATATGTCATACCATTGTCAAAAACCCCAAATTTGTGATGGTGACACCATCCACAGAACCATGTATTGGAAGACTGTATTCATCTGCTTAATCCAGTGTCTCTACCATCCATTGGCATAACAGCTGAGAAGATGATTTGTGCCCCTGAGTCTTATACCACTTTTTCCAAGGCCCTGAAGTATTTTTTTATTTTTATGAGACTACTTGTCATTATTTCTTCTGCCCTTACATGGAAGATCAATAACTGGTAGTAGTCCATAGAGCATATCAGGTTAGGAATTTTCCTAACAATGCCCCTAACCAGATAGGCAGCGCACCTCCCTGTGAGAGAGGTCTGCCCAACATAATGGTCTCTCTGTTCCTCTCAGATGCGAATCCCCTACAACTATTACTCTCCTCTTTTTCTTTGTTTCACTGGTCTTAATTCTCCAGGGAGGCTGATATGCCCTGGGCATCTGAGTAGATGGACTTTCCCCTCCATCCTCCTCTGCCTGATCCTCAGTTTCTAGTGCCCTGTATCTGTGGTACAACAGCAAATGGTAAGAGTGAGAAAATTGGAAGGGGGCTCTCCTGCCCCTGTGGTGGGAGACCTGCCTCCAGTCCCCCTCATCTCCTAGGTCTCCTCCTTTACCCATTTTATCTGGGTAATGAGAGGAAACTGAATACTTCAGTACTTGTGCACCTGCTGCCTCTTCCCCAGGGATGGTATAGTCTGGCTCCACTGGTCAATTTCCCTTTCACAATCCCATACAGGTCTTAATCACTCCACTTCCTCCTTAAGTACAGCCACCATACTGAGCAGATCACTCACCTGCTCACACCTCACACAGCTTTCATACCCACCATTCTCCATTCCAAATGTTAGGCTCAGGCATTCTCTGCAGCCAGGGGTATGGACACCCACATGTGTGCATGAGGCATCACTCTGGGTGCCCACAATTTTCCTAGGCCTAGTATTTGCCCAGTTTACAACCATGGATAGTACTTTGGTGTTTGGTTTTTTTTTGTTATTTCTTTAGTTTTCTTTGTGTGATTTTTTTTTTTTTATAATTATCTCAGCACATGCTGCTCACTGGGATCCAGTAAAACAGCTGTCTGCCTCTTCAAATGGTGTTCACTGCTGCCTGGCTTACATTTGTATCTCGCACGTAGTCACAGGAATGCCTGCAGCTGCATCAGTCCCTTTGCACAGGCATGTGAGAGAGCTGAGCCTGCCACCTCTCCTCCACTTTCATTACTGTTAAACACCACATCCTGGTCACCAAACTGGAAAAACACAGACTTGACAGGTGGACCACTCGTTGGATAAGAAATTGGCTGAGTGGTTGCACACAGAGAGTGGTGATCAATGACACAATGTCCACCTGGAGACTAGTGACACACGGTGTCCCTCAGGGATCAGTGCTGGGACCAGTGCTGTTTAACATCTTTCTCAGCAACATGAACAGAGGAATCGAGTGCACCCTCAGCAAGTTTCCAGATGACACCAAGCTGTGTGGCACAGTTGACTTGCTAGAGGGAAGGGATGCTTTCCAGAGGGACCTGGACAGGCTGGAGAGTTGGGCCCAGGCCAACCTCATGAAATTCAACAAGGCCAAGTGTAAGGTCCTGCACCTGGGTCACTGCAATCCCAAGCACAAATCCAGGCTGGGAGTGAATGGCTGAAGAGCCAAGACCTGAGGGGCTTGGTTGATGAAAATCTCAACAGGAGCTGATAATGTGCTCTTACAGCCCAGACAGCCAGCTGGAGTACTGTGTGCAACACAAGGACATGGAACTGCTGGAGAGAGTCCAGAGGAGGGCCATCAAGATGATCAGAGGGCTGGAGCACCTCTGCTATGAGGATAGGCTGAGGGAGTTGGGGGTCTTCATCTTGGAGAAGAGAAGGCTTTGAGGAGGCCTTGTAGTAGCCTTCCAGTATCTGAAATAGTCATGAAGGAAGGCTGGGGAGGGACTATTTGCAAGACCATGTAATAACAGGATGAGCGGTAGTGGGTTTAAACTGGAAGAGGGTAGATTTAATGGTATTTTAGGAGGAAGCTCTTTACAGTGAGAGTGGTGAGACACTGGAACAAGTTGCCCAGGGAAGTTGAGGGTGATCCCTCCCTGGAGGTGTTCAAGGCCAGGTTAGATGAGGCATTTAGCAATGCTTTTTTAGTGGGAGGTGTCCCTGCCTATGGCGGGAGATTGGATGATCTTAGAGAACCTTTCCAACATAAACCATTCTATGATTCTGTGATTTAATAAGTGGGTTACTGGAACGTAATAGTTCCAGTTACTTCCAACCTTACTTCAAGTAAGGTTGTGTCAGTAGAACTGAGAGTAGGATACATAACTGCTGTAAGAGTTCAGGTTACATTTTAAATGTATCCCATGTTTTAGTTTTGTCATTTTATGACTTGAAGATGATGGGTGTGGTGGTTTAGCAGTTACCTGCCAACACACCTTTTGATATAACCCTGGCTAGGACTCAGAAAAATGTGGAAGTTAATAAATGAAGCTTTATATTTACAGCAATGCACAATATACAAGCAGGTATTGAATACGTATAACAGATATATACAGATATGTACAGTGAAAAGGTAATACAGAAACACCACACCCCTCCCAGAGATCAAAATCCATGAGATCAAAATCCCTAAGAGGGTTTTTAACCACCTCTACCACCTTTTCCCCCTTCCCCAATCTTATCTCACCATCTGTTGATGCAGCAGATAGGTGGAGGTAGATCAGCTGGGGGGATTAGCAGTAGGAAAGAAGTTAGTAGAATTATTGAAAATCAGCTACATAACGCAGGGAAAAGGAGTCATGCAAGAGAAGCAGCCACAGCCCAGAGAGGCGTGAAGCACTCAGACTTATCTATATTTAGGTTACAACTCTTAAAACAATTTTTTTTCTTTCTCAGTAGAGCTCTGAGGGAAGTAGCATCATCTGTTTTCCTATTTCACCCAATAGTCTAATTTTCTCACTCAAATTCTCCAATTAGTTCAACCCAGCATAATCCACCCCTGTCTACTTCACTCAGAGTTTACTGAGAACTATCTATCTAATCTAATACAATATTTACAATAATGAATATTTACAAATTCAGTTCATTCCAGATGTAACTTGGATTTAGGTGATTCAAAAGCTCAGAAAACAGGAAACAATTTGTCTCCTCACAGATGAGATGAGACCAGGGATTCCCAGGTGACATTGGGTTCATGCTCAAGTGTGGTAGATTCTGTTGTGTTGCACACCAGGCAGAACATAGAACAGAAAACTCCTAGCACTCTGAATTTAACTTTTTTCAACTAGGGCTAGATTTATATGTGGAATACACTGGATTTCACCATTCTCCAGCATTACCCAGTGTGTGTGACCAGAGCCTTCTGCAGAAACCACCCCTCATACAGGTTTCCCTTCACCCGAAGGAGAAAATACCCAATTTTCCCTAATAGATTCTTTTCAAGTACAACAGGAACTCCATCTCCATCTACTGTTTGTACCAGATCTGATTGTGCAGGTCCTGCCCTGTTTGCACAACCCCTGCTGTTTACCAACCAGGTTCCTTGTGCTTAGTGCTTGTCCCAGTTTTTGAAAGTTCCACCACCCATGGCTTTTAGGGTGGTCTTTAGCAAACCATTGTAGAGTTGGATCTTTACTGAAGCTGGTTCATAGTAGGGTATGTGGAAGATCCACGCAAAATCAGAGGTTTTTACAAGATTGTTCTTGAAATGAGTGCCATTGTCTGATTCAATTCTCTCTGGAGTTTCATGTCTCCACATGATTTCTCCCTCCAAACCAAGAATGGTATTACGTGCAGTAGCATGTGGAACTGGATAGGTTTCCAGCCATCCGGTGCTTGCCTTTTCCATCATTAGCTCATACTGCTTGCCAGAACAAGAATGAGGCAAAGTGATGTAGTCAATCTGCCATGCTTCACCATACTTGTATTTTGACCATCTCTCTCCATACCATAAAGGTTTGATTCACTTAGCTTGCTTAATAGCAGCACAGATGTCACAGTCATGTATGACTTGGGTAATAGCATCCATGGATAAGTCAATTGACCTATCATGTGCCCATTGGTATATTGCATCTCTGCCTTGATGTCCAGATCATCATGGGCCCACCGAGCTAAGAACAGTTCACCTTGGTATTTCCAATCAAGATCAAAGTCACTGTCACTGTTTGTGTCAACTTCAGAAATTTTAGCAGCTTGGTCTGCCTGATGGTTGTGCTGCTGTTCCTCAGTAGCTTTCTTTTTAGGGATGTATTCGTCCATGTGCCGCACCTTCACTGGGATTCTCTCCAGTCATCCATCAATGTCCTGCCATAGATCAACACACCAAATAGGCTTTCTTTTCCTGTGGCAGCCACTCTTTTTCCAGTCCTTTAGCCAACGCCATAGAGCATTGTCTACCATCCATGAGTCGGTGTAGAGGAAAAGCATAGGCCAATTTTCCTGTTCAGCCACATCAAGAGCAAGTTGGACTGCTTTTACCTCTCCTTCTCCATCTTTCATTTCAGTAACTCTCCTGGTAGGACTCCAGACTGCTGACTTCCATCTTCGCTTGTTCCCAACAAGATGACAGGAACCATCTGTGAACAAAGCATAGTTCTTTTCCAGATCAGAAAGATCACCATAGGGAAGAGCTTCTTTAGCACAGACAGCTTTCTCCTCTGGGGGTCCTGTACAACCTGTGCCTTCTGGCCAGTTGGTGATCACTTCTAGTAGACCAGGTCGATCAAGATTACCCATGCGTGCTTGTTGGGTTATCAAAGCCATCCATTTAGACCAGGTTGCATCTGTGGCATGATGCTATGATGAATCTTTGCTTTTGAACATCCAGTTTAGACCTGTCAATCTAGGAGCTAAAAGCAACTGTGACTCAGTTCCAATCACTTCAGAAGCTGCTTTCACTCCTTCATAGGCTGCTAGGATTTCTTTCTCTTTTGGGGTGTAATTTGCCTGTAGTCATGTCCCCAGAAACCAAGTGGATGTCCATGTGTTTCATTTGGAGCTTTCTGCCAAAGACTCCAAGTTGGACCATTGTCACTCGCAGCTGAGTACAGAATGTTTTTAATGTCCGGACCAGATTGTACAGGTCCCAAGCCCACAGCATGGACTACTTCTTGCTTTATCTGATCAGAGGCAGCTTGTTGTTCTGGTCCCCACTCAAACTGGTTTCTTTTACGAGTCACATCATGCAGAGGTTTGACAATTGGACTGAATCCAGGAATGTGAAGTCTCCAAAATCCCTCTGCACCCAATAAAGATAGAGTGTCCTTTTTGTTTGTGGGAATTGCCATGGAGGAGTTTTTATCTATCACATCCTGTGGAATGTGACAGCGATCACCCTGCTACTGCACTCGCTGAAATTGAACTTCTCTGGAAAGTCCTTTGACCTTGTCTCTCTTAATGGCAAAACCTGCTTGCAACAGAATGTCAATTATTTTGTTACCTTTCTCAAAGACTTCCTCAGCAGCTTGGCCCCACACAATGACGTGGTCAATGAATTGTATGTGTTCTGGAGCTTTACCTTTCTCTAGTGCATTGCAGATCATTGAGTGAGAGATAGTTGAACTGTGTTTCCAGCCCTGAGGCAGACAGTTGAATTGATACTGGATTCCTCTCCAGGTGGATGCAAATTGTGGTCTGCATTCCTTGGCTATGGGAAGAGAGAAGAAAGCATTATTAATGTCTATGGTAGCATGCCATTTGGTTTCCTTCGATTCCAGCTTGTAGTGGCGTGTCTAGTACAGCTGCGCTCATGGGTGGAGTGACCTCATTGAGGGCACGGAAGTCAATTGTGGGGTGCCAGTTGCCATTAGGTTTGAGCACAGGCCAAATAGGACTGTTGAAAGGTGAATGAGCTTTCTCAATGACCTTTTGACTTTCCAGTTAAAGAATCAGCTGACAATTGGGCAACAAAGAAGCACAGTTAGTTCTGTACTGACCGTGATGCACAGTTTCAGTAGCAATTGGCAGTTTCATGTCCTCTATATCATGATGTCCCACAACTGCAGATTCATCTGAAAGTTCAGGTCTAATGGATAATTTCAATTTATCATCCTCAATTTCTACTGATGCTATACCAAAAGCCCATTTATGACCCTTAGGATCTTTGAAACAACCTTGTCTCAAAAAGTCAATTCCCAAAATGCAAGGTGCATCAGGACCAGTTACAATAGAATGCTTCTTCCACTCTTTACCAGTTAAACTTATCTCAGCCTCTAACTTAGTTAACTCTTGAGATCCA
>VWZI01023238.1:59269-70807 GCA_013396835.1 Psilopogon haemacephalus | reverse complement strand
GAAGCTTAATTCCCTGCTCAACTGTGTTCCACTTCCTAGCTACCCATGGTAAGTCATCTCGGCAGGTGTATCTCATACCCACAGCTAATAGAAGATGTGTCCACAAGCTAACCACACCAAGATTGGTTGCCAGGTGTTTGTCCACTCCACTCTCCATTGCAAGTGGGCCTAGCTGCTTGGCAGACTTGTCTCCTACCTGTAGGGCATTTGCAGCAAAAGTACAGCATCTCACCCACCACCTTAGGATTGGCTCCCCTGATTCCCTTGAATATTCCTTTCTAACTTCCCTAACCTCTCTGAGGGGATCATTAGAGCTTTTTATGTCATCCTTCTCCTCCTCTTCTCCTTGCTGGTTTGATGGTTCCTGGCCAAACAAAACTCTTCTAACAGCATTCTTAATTTCCAGAGAGCCATCCTCTGTCCTGTTGACTAATCTTACTTTGTCCTCATATTTAGACCTAAGCAAACCAGTTAGATCTATGAGGCTAAGTTTCTCCTCTTCTTCTTCTTCCTGGACTTCAGAGGTACCTGTTTCACTTCCTAGATCTTCTTTTGACCCATGCTTTGACCCAATTTTAGCTTTCATTTTGGCAGGAGCCAGTTTAACAGCAGATGGAGCTTGTAATTGATCTGAATTTTGGGGAACCTGAGCTGCTGGCACATTAAAGTCTTTTACACTGGAATCACAAATTGCTGTTTGAGAATTCGAACTACCTGCAGTAAGACTTTTTGCAGCCGTAGCGATTGTTTGTGAACAGTGACTCTGATTTACAGGATTGTTTTGTAAACATTGTCCGGGTGTACAGCCAGACTCTGACACTGGATTCCAGTGTCCTTGTACCTCTGTCTCCTGGCATGATCTATCTCCTTTTTTCAAAGTTGTAGCAGATGTTTTCAGGCTCAGAGCAGAAATTAAGAATAAATCCGTAATTAATAAGAAAACAATGACACAGGTTAAATACATCACCATTGCCTTTGAATATAAATTTTCACAAGGGTCAGGAATACTGCTCTTTAGCAAAATAATTCGCACTAATGCTGTTGAATAGCTCATTTGTCTATTAATATTTTCTGATTTATTAAAAGCATGAAAAACAGCATTTGAAGCTATTTTAGTTATATTTAAGCCAATGTAACCTAAAAATTAGTCATCATAATCCCAAACCATCTCCTTAAACTTTTTCCACACCAAATTCCATATAAAATTCCAATTTTATCAATAAACAAATTATGAAAAAAACACAGAATTATAGAAGGAATGACTGAGTATAGCAGCCAGGTCAGCTTCATTTTAACTTCCAGGATTAATTAACAATCAAACAAATACAATTAAACCTCAAGCCTCACACTGGGTAAGCCAATTAAAAAAATATGTGCTGGTTTAGCAGTGACCTGTCCCCACAGCTTTTGATATAACCCTGGCTAGGACTCAGAAACATGTGGAAGTTAATAAATGAAGCTTTATATTTACAGCAATGCACAATATACAAGCAGATATTTAATATGTATAACAGATATATACAGATATGTACAGTGAAAAGGTAATACAGAAACGCCACACCCCTCTCAGAGATCAAAATCCCTAAGAGGGGTTTTCCAACCACTCCTACCACCTTTTCCCCCTTCCCCAATCTTATCTCACCATCTGTTGATGCAGCAGATAGGTGGAGGTAGATCAGCTGGCGGGGATTAGCAGTAGGAAAGAAGTTAGTAGAATTATTGAAAATCAGCTACATAACGCAGGGAAAAGGAGTCATGCAAGAGAAGCAGCCACAGCCCAGAGAGGCGTGAAGCACTCAGACTTATCTATATTTAGGTTACAACTCTTAAAACAATTTTTTTTCTTTCTCAGTAGAGCTCTGAGGGAAGTAGCATCATCTGCTTTCCTATTTCACCCAATAGTCTAATTTTCTCACTCAAATTCTCTAATTAGTTCAAATCAGCACAATGGGCAAAAAGGACAGAAACCCTCAGTCAT
Organism: Psilopogon haemacephalus; assembly: GCA_013396835.1. Classification (NCBI taxonomy): domain Eukaryota; kingdom Metazoa; phylum Chordata; class Aves; order Piciformes; family Megalaimidae; genus Psilopogon; species Psilopogon haemacephalus. The sequence continues at coordinate 68,829 of VWZI01023238.1, read as the reverse complement.
ACAAAATTACGTAAATGGAAAGCACAAATTACAGAAAAACATCTGTATTTGTTTAAACAGACAGTTTTTAAAATTAGTTTCATGTATAACTAAATGCTTGAGATAGCTTCCAAATGCTATATTTTAGTACAGAAGACAGAAAAGGAATTATGATAATTTAGAAGTAAGAGAATGCAGACACTTTGTGTACAAATATTTCCTTTCAACTTAACATGTAGACATGTGCAAAACGTTGCTGTAAGAAAAATGAAAAGCAAATTCCATTTTTATATTGAGAGATCTTACAGATTCAGGTGTCCTGCCAAAAGCATGAGGAACACAGAATGGCACAGACCCAATGCAGTAATTAACTCACTTTATGGGTCTATTAAGTAATGAATTTGCCTAAATTATTTTACCATAAGATTATACCACAACAAGATGGCATACATAAGCAAGTGCAATAGAAAAAATTAACCACTTTCCCTAATTTTCATTTCCTCTTCCTAATATTTATCTTAAAAACAAACCTGTGAGAATTTGGAAAGATGGGGTTGTATGTTTATTGTCCCCTGGACTTGAGAAAATTATTTATAACACTGTCAAGGTCTGGAGGCCAGAGATTAACATGGTCTCTGTCCAGAGGAGCAAGACCTGTTATTATAGATTTCTGTGCTGTGAAATTAAGGTACAAGCAAGATCAGATATCACCGCAAAACTATTTATTAAGGGATAAAGTTGAACAAAACAGAGGGAAAGATGGAGTGGGGGTGAGAGAGAAAGGGAACAAAGGAGAAATAAGGAGAGGAAAAGAGCAGGAGAGGGAGAAGAGCAGGGATTATATTACCATCAGACGGAGATGGGGTGAGAGAGAGAGATGCTCTGATTCTGTCTTCTAGCTGGTGGAGTTGTTGTTCCTTGAGTCCTCCCTCCTGAGTTCTTCTACTGGCAGGCATTTCTCAGGTCTTTTTTTATACAGCTTTTCCAGACCCACTCTTATCCGTGTCCAGGTGCAGCTCCCCAGGAATTCCTCCTGTGCATTGTTGTGCCTTGCAGGGAGCCAGTGGTAGCAATAGGGAGGGCATCAGCCCCCTCCCTGTGTCGCTTACCTATTCATCCCATGAAATACACCTAAGTCTTTCCTCTTCTGGGTAGCTGATATTGGCCATGAATATCCTGAATACCAGTGCCAGACAGAAATCTGGGAAAGTCACAAAAAAAGCACAGTATTTACATCTTGGAACATCAGCGAAGTTGCTGTATCTCTGATAATTTTCATCTCTTAAACATTCAGCCAGGAACATTGTTTGAGTTTGGGGGAAAGAGACACGCAATCTTCATTGATTCAAACAAGGGAGACCCATCAGACACTCACAAACGTATGATCTTAAGAAATCTATTTACAGTCATATTTTATCTCAGTTACATTTTAACAATAAGAAAAACTTGAGTTTTGGTTGCTTCTAACGTGTCACTGTTGGTTGAGAGTCCTTCATGTCTCCATGTTTCATTTTTTAATTTGTTTTTCTTTGCTTACAGAATTGTCATAAAGTATTTGCCACGGTATGACTCACAATACTATCATATCAGGCATTCCTTTCCCCTGAGGCTGTCTATTAAATCTCCAAGGTGTTTTTAAAAGGCATTATCGAAATCCAGATCATAAAGGTAAATAACTGCAGATAGCTTCTGAGAGTTAAATATTTGAAATGGTGTGCATTAATCTATTGGACATCCCCCCACTTCCCACTGAAGATTATATGCATTTACAAAAAGTTTGTGAATACAATTTCAAATAAAGTATATGAGGCAGCATTCCTATTGTTCTAACAGAAACAGGATTTTAAAAAATAGCAAAAATATTTTCTAATGATTTTCATATTCGAGTTATAATAAACAACATTGAGAATAAGAAAGAACTGTTCTAAATTCTGCAGTTTCTTTGAACAAGAGCTTCTGTTTCTTTCTCAGCTTTCAGGAGCCTGTTACACAACTTTCTCAATAAAACTTTCTCATTTCATTTAATGTTGTGTTTGACACTTTAACTTGATTACATTTCAGTAACAAAAGCTTTTAAATAGGATTTTTAAACCCAGAAGATGTATTCCTGTTCCAAGTGGGTCTTCAGCACTGAAAGCCTAATTTGAGAATACTAAAATGGTAGGAAGGGTATACACACATATATATGTAACTGCCCTGTCCAACAAGTGGTGAATTTTGAGCTCTCATTATTGCTTTTTATTTCCCTTCTTTTCAGATATTTCTACAAATGTTACATTAAAGTAAGGGCCTCTTTTATTTTAATGATAGACTGGCTCACGTTAATAGATAAACTTGCAGATTTCCTGTACATATCTCTTCATTAGAAATAAAAGTGTATTAGAAGTGTTTCTCCATCAGATTTTTCGAGGGGCAATTTTGTGTCCTGCTAGAATGAGTTTCCCATATTCACAAAAAGTAAACATTAGGAAAAACACAGCAGAAACTAAAAGATCAACTTCCAGATCAGTTGTCTTTAATAGGAAACATGCTGTGATGTGGGAAAGCTCACCTTTGTTTCAATAGTCATGTGTCTGTAAGTCACCATGTAAACCCCAGCTATTAACCATAATCTGTTTTTCTTTTGCTGAAAACATATTTCATTTTGGCTCAAAATCCAGACAAATATTTAGTTTTACTTAAAAAAAAAAAATGTTCTAAAACAGCAAAAGAGTGCCTAAATAGTATTTGCATGCATTTATTAAAATAATGAAACATAACTTAACTTTCTTCAATATCCTACATTAATTTGTATATTTTCCTTTTAAGATTTTTTTCTATAGTTGTTCCACAATGAGCTATACAATGAGTTTATACAGACATTTTTGAGATTCTCCTTCACATTAATACTACATAAACTGCTATTTTGAAGCACGTCTCATACAGTTGTACTTGTCCTGAGGCATTTTACAATCTTAAAGTAAAAAAACAAACAAACAAAAAGTTTATTAATATTTCTGATTCATTCTGAACACTTCTGGGTTTAATTACATGACAGAATTAAAGAACTTACTTTTTCTTCATCCTGAAGAAAAATGCATTTCAGAGAAGTAAACAAAACAGAGGAAAAGCCTCTTAAAAAATTCAGATTTAGACATTAAATCCAGAGACAGAACAAGTAGTATTTCAAAAGCTAAACTACAAATTGAAATCTATCAACCAAAACCAACCAAACAAACAAAATAAAAAGCCCAGCACTGACAAATGTGTAATCAAAAAAATATGTAATCCAAAAAATGTGAATATTTAAACCCAAACTTTGGAAATAATGTCTTTCTGAAACCATATGTGTGAAAATAGTCTATTAGAAAGGAAAGGAGAATAATAGGACTTACTCACATTGTTTTACTGATAGCGTTGTGACAGAAACAAAATATCTGCACTGAATACCCAGTCCTTTGCCAGCCTGCATCCGTAGTCTAAGCCCTTCAGGCCCATACATTCAGGCAGGGTTTGCAAATTTTCCACTGGATTATTGAAATTGATGCTAACATGAGTACCCTTCAACTCACGAATCTCTAATTTAAATGCATATCCTGTTACATTGGAACAAGTTTCTAGATCCCAACTGTGTTGACATTTGCTCCAGAGAAAGACAAAACAAAATGGTCCACAAAGGTCCCATTCATGTTAAACTGGCTTCTGCCAAAACCACAAGTGCCTGGTTAGTAACTGAGTTACACAGCAGGAAGCAGCTATCAGTGAGCTCATGCTATGCCAGTGTGTGCCAGGACTACACTGCTAAAAATCTTCAGCTAGGTGCTCCAGAAGCCTCAGCTAATCTAGTCAGTTTAATACAATAGAATAAGATATAAAGCTAAAATCAGATACAGTGCCAAATCAGGTCTTGAATACTATTGCTGCTTGGATATAGAAGTAACATTTCAGCCCCACATATATCCAGTTAAGTTTTTCTCGAAGACACTACTGAGACAGGAGAATAAGTGAAGAGGTGATTGGGTACAGTCAGCATGGCTTCACCAAGGGCAGATCCTGCCTGACAAACCTGGTGGCCTTCTATGAACAGGTCACAATATTAATAGATGAGGGGCAAGCAACTGATCCATTACCTGGACCTGAGCAAAGCCTTTGACACTGTCCTGCACCACATCCTGGTCTCCAACCTGGTAAAACATGGGTTTGATGGGTGGACTACCAGATAGAAAAGGAACTGGCTTGATGGCTGCACCCAAAGAGTGGCTGTCTATGGGTCCATGTCCAAATGGAGGCCAGTGTCAAGCAGAGTCCCTCAGGGATCAGTTCCGGGTCCAGTCTTGTTCAACATCTTTGTGGACAGCATGGACAGAGGCATTCAGTGCACCCTCAGTAAGTTTGCTGATGGCACCAAGCTACGTAGTACAGCAGACATGCTGGAGGGCAGGAATGCCATCCAGAGGGAGTTGGGCAGGCTGAAGAGGTGAGCCAACCTCATGAGATTCAACAAGGCCAGGTGCAAAGTCCTGCATCTGGGTTGAGGAAATCCCAAGCACAAATACATGCTGCAGAGAGGGACCTGGGGGTGCTGGTGGATGAGAAGCTCAACATGAGCCAGAAGTGTGCACTTGCAGCCTAGAAAGCCCAGATCCTGGGCTGCATCAGGAGAAGTGTGGCCAGCAGGGCCAGGGAGGTGATGCTCCTCTACTACGCCGCCTGGTGAGACCCCACTTGGAGTACTGCATCCAGTTCTGGAGCCCCTATTACAAGAGGGATGTGGACATGCTGGAGTGTGTCCATAGAAGGGCCACGAAGATGATCAGAGGGCTGGAGCACCTCTCCTATGAAGACAGACTGAAAGAGTTGGGGCTGTTCAGTTTGGAGCAGAGGAGGCTCTGAGGTGACCTTATTGTGGCCTTCCAGTATCTGAAGGGGGCCTACAGAAAAGCTGGGGAGAGACTTTTTAGGCTATCAGGTAGTGGCAGGACTAGGGGGAATGGAGCAAAGCTGAAGGTGGGGAGATTCAGATTGGATGTGAAGAGGAAGTTCTTCATCATAAAAGTGGTGAATGCCTGTAATGGGTTGCTCAAGGGGGAGGTTGGGGCCACTTCCCTGGAGGTGTTTAAGGCAAGGCTAGATGAGGCTCTCTCCAGCCTAATCTCGGGTAGGGTGTCCCTGAACATGGCAAGGGGGTTGGAACTAGATGATCCTTGTGGTCCCTTCCAGACCTGACTGATTCTATCACTCTATGATTCTATGTGCATGGAGGGTCACACATTAGCAATCAGTCCTGGTTGCTTCTGGTGGGGTTTGTGCATCCTGATTTGAAAATGTAGCCCTTTAGGTTGCTATACAGTGAGCATATCAAGTAGATGTTACTATCAACCAGAATGACTGAACAGACAATTAAATAGCTGTGGTTTATGAATTAATAAAAATTGATTGAAAAAATAAACACTTGAGCTTAATCTAGTACTGTCATATCAAATTAGCCTTCTGCCTAACTGGCATTATGAAACTCAGTCAGATCTTTTATGTCTATGTGGGTAAGTGTCTTGTAGTGAATGGAAAATCTGCAAACTGTTTTCTCCAGCATAGAACAGTAACAAGAACTGCATCATTTGTCTCCTTTCAGGACCGTATTGCTAAGCATATTGCACCCACTTGTGTGTTTCAATAAACACTGACATAACACTGTTTATCTAGGAATAGCATAATATATATACAAGCTCAAGGGGCCTAAAAGCCCTTACTGTCTAAATTCTGTACATGGACTATTCTACAGGACCAATGGACATGCAACCATTAGTAAAACAAATCACTGATTTTCCTTGAAATATGATCAAATACATGCAGGAAGGGAAAAAAAATAATTCCTAGAGTCCCTAAAATTTACACAGTTTACTTATGAGATTGAGAAGTGAGTAATTTTGTGCTCTTATCCAAATTAAAATATCCAAAGCATTTCCAAATTGAGTCTGGTATCTTTAGTGTTGCAACAGGGGCACAGAATCAAATGCCTTTTCTTTCCTCAAGAGTTCCTCAAACCAAATCAACCAACCGACCAAAAAAAACCCCCCAAAACTCTAATTGCACTTAAATGTCCAAGCAGGTTTCTTTTTGTCTGTGTACATAGAATAAAAGGGGAAACAATAGTGAATTAAATAGTGTCTGGTTTAGGGACAAGAAGCATGTCAGAATCCATTTTATAAATACAGTGGAAATATTTTGAGTATAATAAAATTATACTCAGAAGGATAAAGATGTGCTCATGAAGCTAGAATTGAGTCAAGGCAAATGAAGACAAACTAACTTTTGGAATTGATCTAAGAGCTCTATGACAGATCAGTGATAAGAAGGAATTCCTGTAGCTGAAAGTTGGAGGATCATTTCAGAGATGTTGGGATAAGATATAGAGTATGCATAACCTAGGGATGGAAACTTTGCAGCCAGTAATGGAAAACAGAAAGCCCAGACCACAATCCTCATGACGGCTAATAAAACAAATTATTTTGCCTCTTAAATAAGGCTTTTACCCATGTTCTTACAGGTAAGCCCCAACAAGAAAATCTTCATCACAGGCCAGGCTGCATTCAACTACCCATTATACCTGTGAGACAAAGGATTTGTTTAGTAGCATATGTTGTACAGAGTTCTCCCCCGGGTTAATAGGATTTTGGGGGCACTATAACAACTGTTGAATGGAAGCCATAAAGTTAATTAAAGAAAAACTTACACAGTGGCTATTGCCTTTTGTTTTTCTGGATAATGGAGGGAGATTAAGTTCAGGAGGCAAATATTGTTGTAGACCTAAAGGATCAAATATAGGCCTATACATGTGATGGCTTGCCCAAACATGTTTTTCTGCTCTCCTGCCTTCTGTTTGGGGTGAAGTAACTGTGGGAAAAAGGACAAAAGACATGGAGCCATGGAGTCTGAGCATGCTGGCTTAACCAGCTTGTTTGTCTCCTGTTTGCATCCCGTGGTAAACAAAGTGCACGTGGTTTTTTGTGTCAAGCTTCTGCTAGGCCTATGCTCTCCCCAGATAAGGGCACAGCAGACCTCTGGCTTCACCCCAATATGGCAAAGCTTGGCTTACTGACACACCAATTGGCTTAACCAATCACAGACATTGATATAAAAACAGATAAGAAGGTAACAAAATGTTCTTTTGCCATAGTTCTGTGCTTTACTGTCATTCTGTGTTCTGCTGTATCCATGCCTGTTACCTACCGACAATGCTAATGCCTTATTATATATAGCAATATAAACTATAATCCATCTTGGAACTGCTTCAAGTTTACCAGGAGCAACTTGAATTGCTTTCATGTGATAGGTGCATGCAACAGCCAGCATGTCACACTTGCTGAGACCACATCTCAAGATACCCTGCCTGCACCTCCTGAGACAAGCAAGCCTGGGAGACACTCAGATTGTCCAAAGCCAGGATCAGGTCAATGATCTCTGCCCCTTCACCCAGCAGCCTGTGGAGCTGGGAAAGGAACTCTGAAGTTTCAGCAGTGGCCAGCAGCCAGACCATCCAGAAAGACAACAGACAGAACTCACTAAAACGTTTTGAGTACTGTCTCAATTTATTGCTAGCCTCGCAAGTCAGGAAATAATATTTGTGAGTAAATACCTTAGGCTTTTGTCATTACCTAGCCTTCTGCGTAAGCAGAAAGGGCCCTGAGTCTATCTAGGGTCCAAGTGGATAACTAATTACAAGAAACCTTCTCTTCCAGTTATTTGATTTCAATTGAATTTAATCGTATATATATTGATAGTTAATAATAGATCTAGATATCGTTTGTGTAATGTGTTCCATGACCATTACATTTGAACCAGTTTATTATTAAAATTAGTGGTTGGGGGTGGAAAAGTTTGAGTATCAAAATTAATAAAAAATATCAATTTTGAAAAATCATCTCACAATTAATCAAACCCCCATTCCATCACAGCAAATTACATTTTTTTTTTATTTCTATAAAATCATTCCAGCATTCTGAATTGGATTTTTAAAAGTAAGTAAACTTAAATCTCTTTTTTTTTGTTTGTTTGTTTGTTAGTATGTTTGGGGGGGGGTGAGTTGTGTTATTGCTGGGGTTTTTTGGTGTTCTATTGCTATCCCGGTAAACACAGTGTTTTATAATGTAATTCATAAAAGCCTATGGAACACAAAGCTACCACTCCCAAGGAAAACTGAACCTCCCTTCTCATTTTCACTTAAATATTGCAGACTGGCCTTATGTCATACAATAAGATACTTGCATAAGTAAAATTCTTGGTTTCTAAACATCAGGCTTGAGTACAATTTCCTCTTAATTGTTTCTTTACAACAATTCCTTCAGATCCATTGACAAGTTTTCCCTGCAGATTGCAAGGAAGTGAACAGTGCAGGTAGCAGCATGTAAGCAATAAAATATAATGAATTAAATGTCTGCAAAACCTTGCACTCCTCTATAAGCAAAGATACCACAGCCCTTATTCAGAAAAGTTCCCATTGAAGCCAATCTGCATCTCACAGGCCAGAGATATTGCAGTACCAGAGTTAAAACAGCAAGGAAGCAGCTTGTGACTGCTAGATAGGAACTTTACCCTTAGTATATTGTCCTGCATTGGTCTGTGGCATATTGATAAGGAGTATGCAGAACAGACTTTCTGTGCCAGCATTTCACATGATGTCTCAGGCTAACTGGGGACTTCAGCTTCAGAAATTTATGACTACAGTGGATTTCTTAGTAGCAAAATCCAAGACACAATTTTTAAAGCTTGATTAAACTTGAAGCTGGACAGGATCAGATAAGATTTACTGTTTCACTGAGAGTAGAGACATGGAAATCTGAAAGAAGAGAATAATTACATGTTTATTAACAGAAAATTCAGAGAAGTATAATTTTCAATAGTGGATAGAACCATGAGGGAACGTCACTACACTTATGTATGCCAATGAAAAGGAACACTTACGAAGGGTGTTAAAAACCATGGTCATACCAGAGCTGCTCTAATGTAATCACCCAAAGCCCAATAGCTGTAAAGAACAACAAGGCTGACTGTAGATTTTGGCAGGTGAAAGAAAGCTTCAGAGCTGCTCCCAGGGGAATGCTGGAAGAAGGTCAAGACTTAAGGCTTAGAGAAGCAATTTGGTGGTTCTTATATGAACCTGATATTTCTCAGTCAGCTGCTGTGTATTCCTGGCTTCCACTAGGAGCAGTGTTCTTGCCACACGATCCCTTCCTCTTCCAAAATGTTGAGGTTTTGACAATTTTTTTTTTGTTGTTTTTTTCCCCTTTAATTCTCACAGTATATTTCTCTGCACCCATTTCTAAAGCATTGCAAGACATGGTCCTCATTGTTAGCAGCTCAAATATATTTACCCTTGTAAGGAATGAAAAAAAAATTGTCATTTCATTACATAACTGGAAACTAAGATTTACATATGGATGGGATCTGACATTCCTTGAGCAAACAAATTCTGAGGGAGATGTCTTTGTGGTACTTGGAATATGTAGACTTACACCAGAGTAATGTAATACTCAGGGAAGAAAATTTACAAGGAGTAAGCAATTCACTGGTAAAAAAAATGTGTGGAAAGACTGCATGCTAAAAAA
>VWZI01023238.1:32291-46551 GCA_013396835.1 Psilopogon haemacephalus | reverse complement strand
TGGATGAGGCCTTGAGTATTCTGATATAGTGAGAGGTGTCCCTGGCTATGGTGGGGGGTTGAAACTGGATGATCTTTGATGTCTCTTCTAAGCCATTCTATGATTCTGTGATTAATTCTTACTCTTTCAAAAGATTGACGGATTGCATTGGGTTGAAAGAGTCAAAAGATCATCATGTCCAGCTGCCCCTGCAATGATCAGAGACAACTCCAATTTGACCAGGCTGCAAGATCAGGTTTGATCTTGAATCACAGGATAACAGGATGTCAGAGATTGGAAGTGACCCAAAGATATCATCAAGTCCAATCCCCCTACAAGAGCTGGACCATAATCTAGCTCAGATCACAGAAGAACACGTCCAGATGTGCCTTGAGAGTCTCCAGAAGAGACTCCACAGCCTCTCTGGGGAGCCTATTCCAGTGCTCTGGGACCCTTACAGTAAGGAAGTCCCGCCTTGTGTTGAGGTGAAACCTCTGTGCTGCAGCTTCTATCCATTGCTCATTGTCCTATCACAGGGAACAAGTGAGAAGTGAGGTCTCTGCCAACCTAAACCATTCTATGATTCTATGATTTGATCACTCCTATTTGTTAAAATTTTAACAAATAAAAGGTAAATTAGACCCAAGGCACATGAGCTTGACACTCACACACTCCTGCCCATCAAACTTCATACTATAGGTAGCAAAACAAATTGGTATATGTTCTGGTTTGAGGTTAATTCATATATTTTAATGAGAGAAATTAGATCATTGGTTGCAAAAAGAGTCTAATGATGAAGACTGTATCATTCATTGGTTTTCTAAAAGGGATATAAAGCAATGTTCTGGGACACAGCTTCATTTCACTTCTCCTTCATTCTGCTCTAACTTCTCCACTAGCAAATAATGTGAAATTTGCTGACTGGTTGTTTTGGTTTCTGTATTGGAAGGGGGAGAGAGAGGGGCTTTGAGCCCCTTCTGGGCAGCTCATTTGTCTGGGAGGAAGTTTGCATTTCTGTGTTATTTCTAATTTGTATATAATTGTAAGTACTTGTCAATATATTGTGTATATAGAATCACAGAATCATAGAATGGTTTAGGTTGGAAGGGATTTCAAAGGTCATCCAGTTCCCACTCCCCACCAAAGGCAGGGACACCTCCCACTAAAACAGGTTGCTCAAGGACTAATCCAGCCTAGTGTTGAATACCTCCAGAGAGGGAGCAGCCACAACCTTCCTGGGCAAACCATTCCAGTATCTCACTGCCCTCACTGTAAAGAAATTCTTCCTAACATCTAGTTTAAATCTCCCCTCTTCCAGTTTAAACCCATTACACCTCATCTTGTCATTACAAGACTTCGTAAATGGTCCCACCCCAGCCTTCCTGTAGGCACCTTTCAGATACTGGAAGACTACTATAAGGTCACCTTGAAGCCTTCTCTTCTCTAGGCTGAAAAGCCCCAACTCTCGTAGCCTATACTCATAGCAGAGTTTCTCCAGCCCTCTGATCATCTTTATGGCCCTCCTATGGACTTGCTTGTGAATTTTGCTTTGCTGTAAATATAGCTTTCTCTTACTTCCAAGCCATCTGATCTGGTCTGAGAAATTTCAATATTGTGGATGGAGAGATGTTCCTAACCCACCACTGTGTATAAAATTAAATAGACAAGTACCTCACTGACACGCAGAATTTGAATCATACAAGGACTCAGAAAGCAAACAGAGTGCTGGGTGGTCTAAGCAGGAGAAACATTCAGGATCTGCAGTTTCAAAATAAAATTAAATACTTTATGAAACAGATGAAGGCCTTGTAGGAAATGTAATCTTTTTATTAAGTTGTTGAAGGACAAAATACAATAAACCACAGACAGAATTTATGTGAGGGTTTCTTGGTAGAGAACATGAATTTTGGCAAGTAAACAACTAGTTAGTCTGTGTTTTTTTTCACCTGCAAGGTGCTTGCAGGCTGTCTTACTGGGGCTCCGGTAGATACAGCGATACCCTGGTCTGTTAGTTTGCTCACTGGCTTGTGAACCCAGAGTGAACTCTCCTTGAGGGTCCCTGCTCATTCCATTTTCAAATGAGAACTTGTAGGAGGTCCTTCTAGACCATTCTACACTCCTTTCTAATCACAGCATAACAGGTATACTGAAGCTTGACTGTGGCAGTAGACAAAGCTGTAGTAACTGTAGTAATTGTACTGGACATTATGTATGCTGCCTTAATATATTCTTTTTTTTCCTTTCTACTGTGCTAATAGTCAGTCAAAGCAAACTGACATTTCTATGCTACAGGAGAGTGCGAGTTTAGAAAAACATGGAATTAAATAAAACTCTTCTTTTTTTGTTTTCTTGTTTGAGGTGTTTTTCTGTTTGCTAGTTTGTTCGCTGTTTTGTTCAAGAAGAAGCTCTAACATGTAAATCTGGCACAAAATAAAAGCATTTCTGTTTTTCATAGACCTTTTTATTTTTCTTGCTCCAATCTCAGGATAATATTTTGAATGTTTAAAGGAATTCAGAAGAATGATTCCAGCATCTGTTCAGATGAGTGGCTTCAGTAACCAATCTAGATCACGCCAGACCACACAGGTACAGTGTTTATTCTCACTGCATGCTACATGTTCCTTAATGAAAAAAACAAAAAAAACCCCCAAAAATCAAAATGTACAAGTCTAACAACAATGCAGGTGGAAAAATACATAAGATACAGTAACAAAATAGGAATAAAAGCAGTGGATTGTGGAAGTAGAAGATTGGTGGGGTTTTTTTCATATTTCTACCAATGATTGCTAAGATATCCTTCAGGCTTTCTGTAGTGGTTGTAGTAAGCAAAACCCCTTAATTAAATGCAGAAACTATTTACTGTCCCCTGTCTACACCTGTTTAATATGAAGATAATTTTTCTTTTCTCTTTCTTGGGTGTCACAGTAATAAATGTAGTATTTGTGGTAGGTGAGAGGTTTGTTAGACCTCCATTACCAATGACAGTGGAGATTCTTCAAGTCAATGTACTAAGTGCATTATTTAATCCCAGCGGTATAAAAAGCCATGATTAGGATTAGTTTCAAACTACGTCTTCAGGAAGTGTATGTACTACCAAAATGAGGCACCACAATTAAACCACAAGGGAAATATTTGCCTAGTTTTACCTTTATAGGTCAAATTCAGCATCACTGCAGTGATCAAGGATACTAAAGTGTCGTGCATATCTCATGAAAAATTTCTATAAATAGCCTCCATTGTAGGTGTCGACAAGATTGCAACATTGTTGTGTTGGTTTTTATTAAATTAAATTATTACCTGTTTGTGTATAAAAATATTCACATCAGAGGAAATTATTTTTAATTTACAGAAAGTTTGTTAAAAGGATATCCTGTGCAGATTTGCAAGCTTGGCATTTCCTGGGTCCATTTGAGAGAGAAAGCCAGCACCAGCCAGATCCAGCTCCTCTGGGACCTTACTAACAGCTGACTTTCTGGCTGTTATTCTGGCTAGGGAGATGTCAGCAGCTTGGCTCCCCATTGTCACTGCTGGATACAGCATGGCTTCCACAAATATCTGTCTTGTGGAAACCATAGTATCACTAGGTTTGGTGGTCTTTGCCTGGCCCCATGGATTTTTGCTGTTTTGGATCCAACTGGATATTGCTTGCAGTCATATCAGCTGAGCTGCAGAGAATTCAGAGAGTTGCCACTGAATACCTATCTCCTCATCATTGTGAGTAAAGCTGTTGTCCCCTTGACTCTCAGCCCACCCAATTAATAGTGGGGTAAAAAGCCATGTTCATAGCTTAGCCTTTTCCATTTTGTGACTTCCTAGATCTCTGAATTTGTCTATAGCATCCTTGTGAAGATTCTTCCCCATCAAACCAAACTCGTAAATAAATCAAATGAATTCTGTATATAGTTTGGAAGTGGGATTTTAAAGGAAATAAAATAATTCTATTTTTATAATTCCTGATTTGGCCATATTAATCATAACAAAGGCAAAGAATGATTTATTTATTTTTTTTTACAATACTGTCCTTAATCTGAATGAACAAAATATCAAGCAATATTTGATTTAAATATTTTTTACAATATTTTAAAAGCTAAATTAATAAATTAATATCTACAATTAAGAAGGAAATCTGCAAGAGTTTTCCAGAAGAAGGAATAACTCTACCATCAATATTTCTTTACTTCTTCTTGAGGTTAAATTATAGTATACACTAATAGCCCACCTGCTACCGTCTGCCATCTCCACTTCAGTTAAGATGGAAACTAAATTTCAAAAGACAATACCTAAGACAGAATACTCTAAGTTAAGGCTGATTATGTGCAAAGGCTTGCAGATGATAGGATAGGTCCCATGTAGAACCAACCTAAATCTGCTACAGTCAAAAATCTGTTACCAGCTAAACTGAGCTCAATGCTATGCTTATAACAATTGTCTTTCCAGTAAATAGTGTCCTTATTTGTGGGAACTGCCATGGTGGAAACTTTGTTTATCACATCCTGTGGAATGTGACAGTGACCATCCTGCCACCACAATCCCAGAAATTTAATTTCTCTGGAAGGTCCTTTGACCTTGTCTCTCTTAATGGCAAAACCTGCTTGAAACAGATTATCAAGTATTTTGTTACCTTACTTGAAGACTTCCTCAGCAGTTTGGCCCCACACAATGATGTCAGCAATGAATTGTATGTGTTCTGGAGCTTTACCTTACTCCAATGTATTGTGGATAACTGAGAGACAAATCATTGAACTGTGCAAATGGTTGAGCTGGTATGGGATTCCTCCCCAGGTGAACGCAAATTGAGTCTTGCATTCCTTTTCTATGGGAATAGAGGAGAAAGCATTAGCAATGACTATGGTAGCATACCATTTGGCCTCCTTTGATTCCAGCTCTCACTGGACTTCCAGCATGACCAGTACAGCTGCGCTCATGGCTGGAGTCACCTTGTTGAGGGTATGGAAGTCCACTGTGTGGTGCTAGTCATCCGTAGCCTTGTGCATGGGCCAAATCTACTGTTGAAAGGTGAATGAGCTTTCTTGATGACCTTCTGACTTTCCAGACAACAAATCAGCTGATTAATGGGCATCAAAGAGGCATGGTTAGTTCTGTACTGCCTGTGATCCACAGTTTGAGTAGCAATTGGCAGTTTCAGGTACTATGTATCATGTCTCAAAACTGCAGATTCATCTGAAAGTTCAGGTCTGATGGTCAATTTCAATTTACCATCCTCAGTTTCTACAGATGCTATTCCAAAAGCCCATTTATGACACTTAGGATCTTTGAAACAACCTTCTCTCAAAAAGTCAATTCCCAGAATGCAAGGCACATCAAGACCAGTTACAATAGTATGTTTCTTCTACTCCTCACCATGTAAATTTATTTCAGCCTGTGCCTTAGTTAACTCCACCAGTGATTTCAGAAATAGTTATAGCCTTTCCCCTTTGCAATTTGGTGGCAACAATGTACACTGAGCACCTGTATCAACTAAAGCCCTGTATTTCTGAACTTTTGAAATGCCAGGCCACCTAATTAATACATTCAAATAGATTTGGTTTTCTCCACTATCCCTTTCCTCCTCCCAGCTAGAGGAAGGGCACCCCTAATGCTGAATATGGCATTTGTCAGTCTACACAATGACTGGTATTGTTATTAGAGAAATTGCAATTACATGAATAATTGCAATTACTCTGGGGAGCTGAAGAAGTGACAGCTACTTTTCTGTCATTGCTACCTCCATTTCTGCCACTCTGCAGTTCCCCACTCTCTTCAAATGAACTGAAATAGGTTGACCGTCCCACTCGTTCATGTTCTCACAAAATTGTTCACACAGGACTATCCAAAGTGACACACATGAATGCTGATGTCTATGTGGAATTTGTCTCCTGGGCTAGAATTGCCTTGCCGGGGGTGGGTGTCTGTTCCTGATGGCAGAAACATACAGCCATTCAGATGATGAAGGAATGATATAATTTGTCAGATTGGAGATGGAAGTTTTAAGTTCCTCCTTCAGTTCTTTAATCTTTAATCTTTCTAGCCATATCTTTTATCTCTGTAGTCATAGTTTGTGTGGCAGAGACTGGGGTAGTATGGACACATTGTCCTCTATCTGCCTCAGTTGGTCAGTGAATTCACTGGCAATGAGAGGCCTTCCATTTTCACCCTTTGATAGAAACCTGCTAGCCAAGATGTTAGCACAGGATGAAGGAGCAAGTTTAATAAGCCTCCTTATGAGGCCAGTTCCAAGAGGAATGTTATCAGGCTCATGTATAGCATGAACTCCATAAAGCACTTCCTTCACAGCAAACCCCTTCAGAAGCTTAATTCCCTGCTCAACTGTGTTCCACTTCCTAGCTCCACATGGCAAATCATCTCGGGAGGTGTATCTCATACCCATAGTCATCAGAAGGCGTGTCCATAAGCTAACCACACTGAGAGTGTTTGCCAGGTGACTGTTCACTCCACTTTCCTTTGCGAATGGGCCTAGCTGCTTTGCAGACTTGTCTCCTACCCATAGGGCATTTGCACCCATAGTGTGGCATCTCACCAGCCAGTTTAGGATTAGCTCTCCTCACTCCCTTTTATATTCCTTTCTAACTTCCTTGATCTCTCTGAGGAGATCATTGGAGCCCTGAATGTCATCCTTCTCCTCTTTCTGTCCTTGTTGTTCAGTTGGTCTCTGGCCAAACGCAACTCTCCTAAAAGCATTCCTTGGCTCCAGAGAGCCATCTTCATCGTACATTGTCCTCATATTTCACTCTCAGTAAACTGGTCAGATCTTTAAGACTACATCTCTCTTCTTCTTCTTCTTCTTCCTTCTTCTAAGCACCAAAAGTCCCTGTCCCTAAATCTTCCTTTGACCCACACTGATTCAAGTTTCACTTTCGCCTTTGCAGGGGCAAGCACAGCTGTAGAGGTGGGAACATGCATGGCTGTAGATGTTCCTTCTAGCCAATCTGAATTTTGGGGAATCTGAACTTTGAACTAGAATTTGGGGCAGGATCAGAAATTGCTGTCTGAAGATTTTAACTGGCTGCAGAAATGGCAAAGACCTGCGGACTCTGGCTCCTACCATGTTATTATCAACAACCAAGATATTGGCAGTTTTCCTGGGATCATTAAAAGGATTGTTTTGAGAAAGTTGTCTGGGCATACTGCCCAGGTCTGCATTGTTGATAGTTGAATCTGTAGTCTGCACAGCCACCAATTTTATTTTTTTTTTAACTTTCCCCAGCTGTCTTTTTAAGGTGGGCACTGAATTCTTAAGACATAAAGCAGAAATTAAGAATAAAACAAAAATTATTAAGAATAAAACCACACATGATAAATACACCATGGTATTTCTTGTGTAGAAATCCTGACAAGGGTTGGGGACCAAGCTCTGTGGCAGAATTACCCTTACTAGACAGGTTGAGTAGCTCACTTAAGTTTAGTATTTTCTGACTTATTAAAAGCAGAATTTGCAACTATTTCAGCAATATTAAAGCCAACCCAGACAAGAATATAGTCACCAAAATCCCAAAACATTCCTTTAAACATTTTCCCTGCTAACTCATATAGAAAAGTACAAATTTTAGAAACAATCCGACACTGTAAAAACCACAGAGATAGAGGGTAAAAAATAGTCCACGTCAACCAGATTAGCTTAACTTCCAGGCTTAATTAGCAATTAATTAGCCTCACAGCCCTACGTTTAGGTGCCAATTAAGACTGTGGTATGTCGTTATCCTCCCCCCCACACTTTTGAAATAAACCAGACTAGGCTCAGCTGGCTGGAAGACAATTAATGAAGCTTTATACTTACAGCTTTGGACAATATATAAGTGGATATTTACAGTGTATTACAGAGATATTGTAATATATATTCATTATTATTGTAATAATATAATTCACTGATATATAAAGCAAAAAGATAATACAGAAACACTACAGCCTTCCCAGAGATCAGAATCCCCAAGAAGGGTTCCAAATCACACTACCACCTTCCCACCACCACCCAATCTTATCCCAGTATCTGTCTTTTGTGCCAGATAAACAGAGAAGATCAGCCAGAGGGGTTAAAAGAAGAAAACTGGTTAGTTGAGTTGCACAGATTCAGCTAGAAGCCAGGGAGAGAGATTAGCAACCCGAGCAACTCTGTCTTATCTTTGGGTACTTACTTTTATACATTTCAGTAAATGTATGAATGAAGAAGACATGATGAATGTTTTCCTTTCTCAACCTATAATCTAATTTCTCATTAAAATCCTCCAGTTAGCTTCAAACCAGCACACGGTTTCATTTCACATCAGTCTCAGATGACCAGCTGCTAGCGATTTCCACTTTGAATGAGGGTTCTTTCTGTGGGAGCTACTCCCATCTGCAGAAAAAACTAGTTCCTTTTAAACTGCAATGAAGAAGAAAAATTATCTTATCTCCTTTATTCAAGGAAGAGACTTCTCCTAGAAAGCTGCAGAAGGAGTGAAAACTTCTTGGCAATGTATTTTCCCAATCTGTTAAGATTTACCATGTTACATAGGCTTACAGAAACTATTTCAGAAAGGCTTCTAAAAATCTAATTCAGCTCACTGCAGATTTCATCAGCCAAAAGTCCTCCTAATAACACAGACTCAAAACAGATGGTAGAGCAAAAGTCATCTGCTGTAGTTTATCAACACATCACAGTTTGTGCTACTCCTTTCTTCTGGATCAGCCAACTCTCAGTGCTATTGCATCTCCCTGACTTTCTCTCCATATGGTGCACTTTCTACAAACTCTTTTATGAAAAGTAGCCTTCCACTGTAACATTTTTCATTAACCTCCATACCCACCTCTTCCCTCATGGAAATTTACTCTGATGTTTAGACATAAACACCATGATGTTATAGTCTGTGGGAAATGGGGACACAGAAATGTGATGAACCAACTGCCTATATGACCAAACTGGCCACATAACAACTAGCAAGAGATCAACAAACTGGGCTTCTTAAAAAAAAAAAAATAAAGAGACCTTGTCTTGCAATAGAAATAGACAACAAGTACTGTTGAATAGTATTGCTCTGCTATTCAGAAACTCACTCTGTATGGAAGAGAAATATGACATTCTTTCAAGTATGTACAGAGATATATAGAGCCATTAATTCTACAGACTGGTCTTTTGCTGGAAACCTCCTATGGCTTCTATGCACTTAGTCAAAATGTTGCACCTATATCTTTTTTTGAATGACTGTTTAACAAGGTTTACTGATTGATTGAGGGAATCAGCAAAAAAAATCAAGGTGTAAAATTCAAATGTGTCTTTCAAATCTTTCCAGTTCTGATAAAGAAGAAAACATCTGCAATGCTGCAAAAGTTAGCAATTTACCTGGACAGATTTTTCTTAACAAAATGAGACTACATACTTATGGATGTAGTTTGCACATGGTGTTTACATATGTAGTTACAACATGAAAAAGTAGATGAAATATTTTCTTCTTCTCTAAAAAGGTTTAATTCTGAATTTATTTAGCACCATATCAGAAACTTTAGTGTGGCTTTTTTGTTTGTTTTTTTTTAATTTTATTTTATTCAGAGTTATTTTAATGGATGACAGTGAAAATTTTACTAATAATGCACAAAACAGGAAACATGATTTCAGTAATTCCTCCACTCACTGCACTGAACGAACTAGAATATATGCATTTAGGACATTATATAATAGTATAAGGTTAGGCATAGTGAAACATAAACTGTCTTTCAGACTCAGGGGTATTCTTTACACAGTAGCAAGCACCATAATATGAAAAATAAAGTACTTAAAGGCATTGTGAAGGGTAAGTATGAAATAAGTAAATCTGAAGTAAAGTGTGATTACAGAATGTCACTCAAGTCAAGAAAATAATTGTGACGTCATATTAATATTTACAATAAAGTAGGAATATTTTCAGGAGCTTACTATCTCTTACTAGAGATATGGTAAATTGTTTGAGTCTGATGTAAACCTGTGATGTTTTATGACAGACCATTTTATTTTGCAGTCTCAGTAGACTAGATGTACACACACATACATGGTCAGGTAATACATATCAGAGTGGGGGAAAAAAACTTCCTAAGTCAGATAAATGAGAAGTCCTCTGATATGGGCTTTGTTGTAATAATGTGACTACTTACACCTTCATGGGAGGATAAAACCCTCTAACATTATGAGTGCTGTTGAATAACTTATTTGCATTGTTTTTACTTTCTATTTCTTTTAGTACTTCATTTCTCTTTGTTGTCGTCCTACCTGTATCTATTTTAGCATAAGATATGCATCTGTGACTTCATTGTGAGAAAAATACTGCACCGTTGTAAGCATCTGGAAATCAGATACTTATATTAACACCTACACTTGTATTAACACTTATTTCAAAGCAGTGTTGGAACAAGCTCTAAATTTTTCCTGGCAGTCCTAACTACATCTTTCCTCTGTGTCTCACCAATAATGGCATTGTATTTCTGTCATGGTTTTATCACCGACAGAATGAAAACTCTTAAACAAATTGGAGAAAAATAACAGAATTGTATTTTATATAAAGAGATACATGAAAGAGTTACAAAGCAGATGTGAAAGTTATAGCAACCCCATGAATTTATTCCCACCCATAACTAAATCTACAAATCCCCGTACTCCAAGTCCTCCTCCGCCATGCTTTTGCCATTCCTTTAGGCCCCCAAACAGGCCTACCTGACTACATACCCAAACACGGCTGGAGGGGGAGGACAAGGAGAGCGAACTGCCCTTGAGGTGATCTTATGAGGAGATAGCAGAATTATGGGATTGAATAACATTCTCCTCATAGTCCCTAGAGGAGTTTTAACCCCATAATTCCCAACCTGGGACAATTTCTCATCTCCCTAATTTCATGTCATCAGGATTCTTCAAAAGTTCAAAAGCTGGTTTACTAACCTAATGATGGAGACTAACAACATAATAAAGGCTGTAACACTTCACCAGTCTACAGAGATGCCATTCAGTAAACTTGCCCAAACCAAGTTCATCATTCACAAGACCTGTGCCCCAGATTCAACTCATCCCCATTAAAAATGCTATTTGTTTTCAGTATGGCAATGATATGATTGCTTTGAAATCATCCTTGCTCTCCTTTGAAACCACTGAAAAGGGCATGCTTTCCTCTTTCCTGTGAAGTCTTCTCCCAAGCACTGAAAAATAAAAAAGATTGTGTACTGAAAAACAAGCATGTTTCCAGTGTGGCAGAGTGGATTGCCTTTGGGATTGTATCTGGATTCATATTAGGAGTCCAGCCTTGATGAAGCAAAGCCTCTATTCTGTCATTTGCCACCCACCTTTTGTTTTATGCCGTTTGAATGGGGAGGTTAGTGTTGATATAAATTGTCTCCCGCTACCATCAGCTCACTGATGGAGTGTTTAGTTTCACTAAACTATCTTAATTGTTAAAAACTTGCATCTCAATCGCTCACAAATACTGTCTAAAATCAAGTCTTTGTTAAGTTAGAGCTGCAAAATTCACTGTAACCTATTCCCAGAAAAGTTAATTCTGATAAATGTTAATAGCTTCAGCCCCCAATTAAAACATTTAATGATTGAAATTTTCATTTACTCACCCTTCCCCTCTTTAGAAAATTCTAAAACAGATTAACCTGTTGAAAGCAGCATCACATGCAGCTGAGGCAGAAAAGAAAGCTGTATATCCTCATTATTACCATAATTAGCAATTCAAATCTGTTTAAAAAGTAGAACTTACTTTGGAACAGTGGATTATGGCTAAATCTGGAGTTCTTTATGGTCCGTAGGAGTTTGTGAAATTCAATATGAAAAACTGTCAGTTAAACATTTATTGAAAAGACCTAACTTGTACTAATACAAAAAAAAAAAAAAAACAAAACCCACCAAAAAAAAGTGCTTGGAGGGAAGAAAATTCATAATATGCTTTGGTAGCTAACCACTTGCAGAAACATTAACATTCTTGGGCAGAGTTTCTCCCTGAGCTTCTGAAGTAACTTAGAAACCAGAAGGATTCACTTCTCAGACGTCCAACATCCTGATAAAAATAGTCAGTCATAAGGCTCTAGCTTTTATGAATTATAATGCTGCCTTTCTTGATTCTTTTTTTCCTTAGTTTTGCTTTTGTGTGTGTGTTCAGCTGAGTAGTTTAAGGGACTGAGACATGAATAAATATGCTAACTAGTACCAAGGCTAACCTTTAAAATTTGTTAAAGCTGTCAGCTTTCAATGAAATATTTTCTTATTTCTTTTTCTGAACTGAAATACAAACATTATTTGTACACTTGGTGCCAGCAGGGGTGCCTCTAGGAACCATCATTTAAGATACTTTTTTCAATTAAAAAAACAGGTTCAGAAAAGGTGTCAGTTTTACAATCCTCCTTTACAGCTCCTGTCACAGGAATGTGCATGTATTGCGCCAGTATCTTTTTCAGTGCTCATTACAATCACTGTCATCTAAGCGAGTATAGAGATTTGAATATCTCACACATCGTCTTCCTGAACTAGCAAGGTTGGGGGTGAGAGGGGCAGGGGGAGAGGGAGAGGGTTTGTGACCTGAGTTGCTACATTAATACATGTGTGGGAAGTTGAAGAAAAATGTCTTGCAATTAAATAAGACTTAGAAAACATATTTTGAAAAACTGAAGAAAAGGTAAATTCATTTTATGGTTCCTCCTTTTCTGCTAAGTGGTTCCTTTCAGAGACTGTATTAAGTGAGAAAAATATTAAGATCTAAAAAACCCCAGCAATTACTGAAAAGTATCCTTACTGGTCATCGCTCACCTATGAATATATATAGCCATAAAAAACAAGTATACGAATTTAGAACTTAAAGAAGTGACATTACTATTTCTGTTTGTCTGACTCAGACACTGTGTTGGTTTGAGCTTAATTGGAGAATTTGAGTGAGAAATTAGACTATTGGCTGAGAGAGAGTTAAACACAGTGTGTCACTTCACCAAGTTTTACTGAGAAAGAAAAAAAAAGTTGTTTTAAGAACCATTCTCAAAACAACCAGATTAGCAGAGGGCTTCTGTCTGTTCGGCACTGAGGCTGCTCTCTCCTTTGTCTCTCTGTCTTAGTGGCTAACTCAGAGTAAAATTACTAAAATTACTAACTCCTTCTCGCCACTAATCTCTCTGACCAATCTTCAGCTTATCTGCAGCATCAACAGGTGGTGAGATGAGGCTGGAGAAGGGGGAAAAGGTGGTGGTGGCGGGGTTGATTACCCTCTCTTGGGGATTTTGGTCTCTGGGAGGGGTGTGGTGTCTGTATTGCCTTTTCACTGTATATATCTGTAAGTATCTGTAATATCTTGTAAATATCTGCTTGTATATTGTGCATTGCTGTAAATATAAAGTTTCATTTATTAACTTCCAGTGTTTTTCTGAGTTTTAGCCGGGGTTTATAAAGGTGGAGAGGGGGGCAGGTAACTGCAAACCCACTACAGACACCAAAGTACTGAGAGTGGAAACTATCAGTTTTTACACTATGAGTTTACAACAATGGCAAGAATTCCTGGGTTCGAGCAAGGAATAGATCATATTTCATATATCTGTGTTTTGAGGGTTTTTTTTGAGAAATGGTCCCACGCCTACAGGTAAGACATCTAATGTCATTGCTGATTCTCTAATTGACTTGTCCTCTCAGAGACCATCCTAAACTACATGTCCCTTTTAGAAAGCAGGTGACAGGAAGATGATTAAGAGTTATGAAGTCATAGAAGTTCATACTGTTATGGGATGTTTCAAAGTCACATAGGTATATGTAGAGTTCAAGTATTTTCTTTCCTGTCCTGCTGCTGTATTTCTGAAAGTCTCTAGACCATTTTAGTCATCAAACATATATTTTTTGAAGACTGCAGACCCCTCAACAATGGCTCTGAGCAGTTTTCTCTTTCTCTAGTCTAGCCTGGAATAATTTCCTCTACTCAACAGATTTTATAAGAAAACTGTGGGCACTCAGACTGATGTCTCATGCAAATATCTGGGCATCCAGTCCCCTGGCTGCAGAGAATGTCAGAGCCTGGCACCTGAAATGGAGAGTGGTGGGTACATAACCTGTGTGAGGTGTGAGCAGGTGAGTGATCCGCTCACTATGGTGCCTGGGCTAAAGAAGGAATTTGAGAGACTAAGGTATAAGTGGGCTTGTGAAGGGGAAAATGTCTGGTGGAGCAAGGTTATACCATCCCCAAGGAAGAGCCAACATGTGAGGGCTGCACAAGAAGTAGAAGGTTGTTTCCTCTTGCTACCCAGATAAAACAGACAAAGAAGAAGATGTAGGAGATGAAGGGGAGTGCAGGCAGGT
>VWZI01023238.1:15641-32261 GCA_013396835.1 Psilopogon haemacephalus | reverse complement strand
CGACACGCCCCCCCACCCCCGCCAGAGGCAGAAAAGCCCCCTCTCCATCTTCTCAGTCTTACCATTTGCCCTTGCACAACAGATATGGAGCACTAGAAACTGAGGATTGAGGAGAGGAGGATGGAGGGGAAAGCCCATCTGCTCAGTTATGCAGGGTGTGTCAGCTAGCCCCAAGAATTAGGACTAGTGCAACAGATTCTATGTAACAGATTTTAGAATAAAGGAGAGGCTCTGTTTTTCTGCATTCGGGTGTCTGGGATGTCCTGGATATATGTCACAGAACTCTAAACCCGTATATGGCACATGCCTATGTGACTGGGTTGGAGAGGTACCAGTTAGGACCACCATGGTGGTGCAGTTCTTTGTGGGAACGCCTGCCTTGAGAGGGTGAGTGCCACCAGCCCTGTGATCTATGCAGCTCAGGAGTTTTCCTGGTCAGTTGGATAGGCTGACTATAACCTCCTCTTTGATCAAAAGAGTTACTCAGTGTTCCTTGTCATAAACCTTTCTTTCTGTGATTTTATTATCTGAGTTTAAACATTGTAGTTTCCAGTATACCTTTCTCCTTACAGTTTTAGTGTTTAAGCTATAATAAAGCGTTGAAACTGTAGCTGGATGGGGATACCCATGTGTAAGTGCATTCCCTGACCCCCAAAGGACTCACTGGAACAGGATGTTGCTAGAAAAATTCCTAGTCTGGTGCACTCTGCAAACTACCATCCATTATTGGTCTTCCACAATCAAAAAAAGACCTCAGAGCCTTGAGACAAGTGGAAAGAGATTCAGGGGCACAAAACATCTTCTCTTCTGTTATTCCAGTTGATGGCAGAGACATTGAATTAAGCAGCTGAATACAGTCTTTTAATTCATGGTCTTGAGGATGGCGTCAAGACCATAAATTTCAGGGATTTGACAATGATATGACCTATACAGAACCAAGGTTGTTGACACCAAATGGGAGACACCTCTCTCAAAGTGGGAAGAGGGTCTTTGCAGAGGAGATTGCAGGGGTAACTGACAGAGGTTTAAAAGGATGTGAAGGGAGAGGGAGTTGATGTCATCAGGCTTCCATGTGGCAAGCTATGGGAGGAAACATCAGCATGGGAGCAACAGAGGACTAATAAGGGATCTCAGCCTGCTGCCCAGAAGCACGCTGACGACGAAATAATTCAAGGCTACCCTTCAAGTAGTAGCTGCCAACAGGGAAACCCCACATGGTAATCTATGAGATAGTGATGACATGAGGGGTAGAGATAGGTTGATTTGAGACACAGAGGTATCTGAGCATGGACAGGGGGGATCTAACCCTAGGGTTGAAGTACAGACTGAGAAATAAGTGCCCAAAGAACACAGTAAGGGAAAATCAGTCAGGTACATTAAGTGGAACAAGAATTTCTTCAGGTACATTAGTGAGAAAAGGAGGACTAGAGACAATGTGGGACCCTTCCAGAAGGAAAATGGAGAACTGGTGACAAAGCACATGGATAAGACTGAGGTGCTCAATTAATTCTTTGCCTCAGGCTTCAAAAGCAGGAGCTCCACAATGTCCCAGTCCCAGAGGGCAAAAGTAAGGACTGGGAGAAGGAAGACCTGCCCACTGTAATTGAAGATCATGTTTGTGAGCACCTAAGGAATCTGAACGTGCACAAGTCCATGGGGCCTGATGAGATCAGGCCTTGGGTCCTGAGGGAACTGGCAGATGAAGTTGCTAAACCACTGTCCATCACATTTCAAAGGTCATGGCAGTCTGGTGAAGCCCCCACTGATTGGAAAAGAGGAAGCATAACTCCCATTTTCAAAAAAGGTAGGAAGGAGGATCATGGGAAATACAGGCCAGTCTCACCTCTGTAAGATCGCACGGTAAGATCATGGAGCAGATTCTCCTGGAGGCACTACTGAGACAGAAGAATAGTAAAGAGGTGATTTGGTACAGCCAGTTTGGCTTCACGAAGAGTAGATCCTGCCTGACAAACCTGGTGGCCTTCTATGAACAGGTCACAACATTAATAGACAAGAGGCAAGCAACTGATGTTGTTTATCTAGACCTAAGCAAAGCCTTTGACACTGTCCTGCAACACATCCTGGTCTCCAAGCTGGTGAAACATGGGTTTGATGGGTGGATCACCAGATGCATAAAGAACTGGCTTGATGGCCACACCCAAAGAGTGGCTGTCAATGGTTCCATATACAAGTGGAGGCCAGTGACAAGTGGAGTCCCTCAGGGGTCAGTCATGAGACTAGTCTTGTTCAACGTCTTTGTAGGTGACATGGACAGAGGCCTTGAGTGCGCCCTCAGTAAGTCTGCTGATGACACCAATCTATGTTGTGCAGCATATACACTGGGGGGCAGGGATGCCATCCAGAGGGACCTGGACAGGCTGCAGAGATGGGCACAAGCCAACTTCATGTGGTTCCACAAGGCCAAGTGCAAGGTCCTGCATCCGGATCGAGGCAATCCCAAGCACAAATCCAGGCTGGGTGATGAATGGCTGGAGAGCAGCCCTGAAGAAAAAGACCTGGGGGTCTGGGTTGATGAAAAGCTCAACATGAGCTGATAATGTGCTCATGCAGCCCAGACAGCCAGCTGGAGTACTGTATACAGTTCTGGACCCCCCAACACAAGGACACTGAATTGTTAGAGCAAGTCCAGAGGAGGGCCAACAAGATGATCAGAGGGATGGAGCACCTCTGCTATGAGGACAGGCTATGACAGTTGGGGCTCTTCAGCCTGGAGAAGAGAAGGCTTCAAGGAGTCCTAGCAGTAGCCTTCCAGTATCTGAAAGGGGCCTAAAGAAAGTCTGGGGAGGGACTATTAACAAGGTCTTGTAATGACAGGACGAGGGGTAATAGGTTTAAATTGGAAGAGGGGAGATTTAAACAGGATGTTAGGAAGAAGTTCTTTACAGTGAGGGCAGTGAGACACAGGAACAGGTTGCCTAGGGAGGTTGTGGCTGCTCCCTCTCTGGAGGTGTTCAAGGCTAGGTTACATGAGGCCTTAAACAACCTGTTCTAGTAGGTGTCCCTGCCTATGGTGGTGGTTTGGAACTAGATGACCTTTGTGTTTGCTTCCAACTGAAATGACTCTATGATATATAAAATATCATCTCAATGCATGAGTAGAGAAAGGATTTATCAAGACTGAATAATCCCTTCCCAATTTCCTTTTATCAGCTATTCCATGTCTGCTCCTGTCTGGAAGGGTGTACCTGTTCTTTTCAGGGGGTTTTCACTCAGGGAACAACTAGTATTTGGGAGCTTGTTCTTCCTGCTAAAAGTGTTATTGATGGGAAAATAAAGTGTTTGCCTCTGTCATTAGTGACCCGGAACTTGTGCTCAAACAGAATCATTTGAAATAGAAATTGCTTGTTTACTGTCCATAATTATGAACAATAGTTTTCAGACCTCACAGTAATCTTCTACAAGTTCCATATAAGCACACAAACCTGAAACAGTATGGCTGTAAAACAGAATTTGCCCCATTTATAAATCATTATAAAGCTCTATACATACTTAATTCTAGGAAAATATAAAACATTACAGATAACATAGCGGGTCACAAGAATGAGCAAAAATGTTTGATTGCTAAAATGCCGCTAGCATTGGCGTTATTAAAGAAACTGCCTTTTTGCTCATGTCTCTTGTGAACTCTGACTTTCCAGACATTCATTTCAAATCAAATGGTGTTATTTCACTCGTGTTACCAACATCTACATTGCTACAAGAAAAGTTGTTAGTTTGAAAAAATCTCAGCATTAAGATCTCCAATCACAGAAGCTTTGCATTTCCCTAGTGTGTTAAACTATATGGTTTGTTATCATTCACATTGTATGTAATGTCTACCCTTTGCAACTGATATGGGCAATAGAAAAGGTTGATCAGATTAAAGGATGAAGGTTTTCCAGTACTAGTAACTAAAAAACAGTAGTATTAGAAAAAAATCAGTTTTTTTTCATCTTCCAAAAACTAACATTCTGCTGCCTCTAGTGAATAGTCATGGAACAAAGTGGAGCAAGTGCAGGAATAGACTACCAATTAAGAAGTATGAATTCTTTGTCCAAGGAGGACTGTATTACCAAGAAGTCAGATTTGCTATTTGCTTATTAAATGAAAAACATAAAGAAAATTTCTGAATATGGACTGAGAGGAAGTCAGGTTCTGCCCTGAAAAATAAATGTAAAAGGAAGACATAATTAAAAAAACACAATTGGAAGAGTATCACTGTCACAGCTGAGCCTCTCTAACACAGAAGGCAACCACTGGTAGCTGAACTAAGGTTTTCTTCCTGAAAAAGTCTATGGAATCTGGGCTCAGGCCTCCTCACATAAACAACATTGTACTTTAATCTTCACATAACCTCTGATGATGTTTATATTAGAAGATAAATTTCATTCTGAACTCTTATTTTCTGTTTTTTCTAAAATCCTCAAACTGTAGTTTCAATTAAATATGGTAGCATTCTCCCTGCCTTGTCTCCAGGAAGAAAGTCTGCTGCTCAACAGCTATCTATTCCACCCAAAAAATTGTTACCTTTCACTGATCAGTATAGAGAATTGCTTAATGCTCCTCACATTTTTCAGAAGAATTGTCTAATATTTAAGTTGGTCTTGTAAAACATTTTTTAAAACTATCAATGAAATGTACTTCTTTAACATACAGTCATAGACAAATGTGCTGTGTGCATGCAACTAAACAAAAAATGTAACAGACTGCACAGATGTCTCCACATAGAAGGATATTACTTACTGTATAGACTAATGTATATTATCGCATTTCAAATTCCTAGATGAAAAGAAAAAAATAAGCACTTATTCAAAGGTACGTATCTAATGATCCTAAGAGGTTTCTGCATAGAGATATCTCAAAAAAACCAATAAATTGTAACAACATACTGTCTAAGAAGAACAGCAGAATTTGTACATATTTTAGTTATTATTTTTTCACACTGCTTTTGTATAGAGCAAAAAGAAACTGAATGTACAGAGGTTAATTTAGGTAACAACTACTACAATTCACAATTGCATTATAATCTATTAAGATTCCTAGTTCTGTGGAAAATTTAAAGATACATTCCTGAGTGAATAAAAGACAATTAGGAATGAATTTGTTTCCATGTATACTGACAGGACTGCTGAGCATAATTAAAGATTTCTAGGGCAACCTGTTTGGAGTTCACTCCATAATTTAATGCAAATCTTGAATTACTTAATTTTTCAGGTTAAATGCTAATATGTTATTTTATTGCACAATTGAGTTGTATGAGTACTAATAGACACATGTTACAGTTGATGGAACTAACACCAGATGAAAGTCTAAAGTATTTCAGAATGATGGGCTTCAAATTAATTTTTTTATTCTGACATCATCTTGTACCCAAATAAGATGGAATAAGAAACCAATGACAAAACAAAGAAAGACCTAACAAACAAAAAGACTGAGAGTGGATTTAATAAACGTTTATAAATATCTGAGGGATAGGTGTCAGGCTTTTCTCGCTTGCTCCGTGTGATAGGACAAGGAGCAATGGATATAAGCTGCACCACAGGAGGTTCCAACTTAATACAAGAAGGAACTTCTTTACTGTAAGGGTCACAGAGCACTGGAACAGGCTCCCCAAAGAGGTGTGGAGTCTCCTTCTCTGGAGACTTTCAAGACCCATCTGGATATATGTCTCTGTGACCTGAGATATATTGTATAATCGTGCTCTTGTGGAGGAGTTGATCTTGATGATCTCTTTGGGTGTCCTCCAACCCCTAACATCCTATAATCTTGTGAATCAACCAAAAACACCTATCAGTTAGTGGATGTTAGTTGTGGTATGTATATTAGAGCAAAATTCATTTCAAGGACTGGTTTGGGGGTTTTTTGGTTGTTTTTGGTTTTGGGGGTTTTTTTGTTATTTTGTCTTCCTTTTCCTGAAATGAAAGGCCAAGTACAATGAAGAGAGATGACTGGGAACAGGGCTTCCTCTTTGGAGGAAGGAAAGAATTCAGGAAGGCAGAAAAGAATTAAGAAATTCAGTCATGAAGGCATTAAGAAATTGGGAAGGAATTCAGGGAGAATTTAGAAGCAAGGAATTCTAAAGGAATTTCGGAAAAGGGAAGGGAAAGAGGGAAGGAAGGAATTCAAAGGGAGGGAAACAAGGAAGTTGGAAGGAAGAAATTCAGAAGAAAGGAATTTGGTAAGAAGGAAGGAATTCAGAAGGAAGGAATGAATTCAGAAGGCAAGAATTTGGAAGGAAGGCATTAGGAAGGAAGGCAGGAAGGCAGGAAGGCAGGAAGGCAGGAAGGCAGGAAGGCAGGAAGGCAGGAAGGCAGGAAGGAAGGAAGGAAGGAAGGAAGGAAGGAAGGAAGAATGGACTTTGGTCTACTGATCACAGTGCTTCTAATCTCACAGTTCATTCATTGAACTTCAAGATCAATTTTTCTAATTTATAGACAAATACACACCTTAATGGCATGACAAGTTGACAACATGCAGCATAAACAGGACTTAACTGAGGCAGAAAAATCACAGTACAAGCTTGCTCTTCAGATGCAATATTAAAAAATAAAATAATTTAAGAAACCTGAGAAATACTTGGATGCATTGTAATAAATTATGACTCTGAGCCTGACAGGATCACTGCTTCCCCTGCATGGTTTGAATGCGCCACATTCCTAGAGCTGAAACACAGAACACAGATGCCAGCCAGGGCACTATTTGTTTTCAGAATAAATCAGTGGATTTTAATGAAATAGTTAAAAAAATGTTCTCTCCCAGGTGCATGTGGAGAACAGACAAACAAAACAATGGGAAGGAAAACAGAATTGACAGGGGATTTTTGTGGCAGAAAGTTGCTTGTAGAACCTCAATATCTGGCTGCAATTGCTTCTAAATGACTTTTCCCTATACTACACAAGGACCATCTGTGAGTCTGTAGTCACCACATGGGTCCAGATACTAGATACTTAAACTCAGTAGAAGCACAAAGAAGACTAACTTCCATACTTTCCAGAGAATAGTGGAGAAAAGTTTCTCTCAAGTGTCGTTTGGTTTTGGTTTAGTTGTCTTTTTTCAGTTTCTTGACAGGAAAAAAAATACACACAGAAAAAACAATAAAAATAAACAAACAACAACAAAAACAAAAAATACAAACAAACCCAAACCCTGAACTTCTTTAGTCATTAGGATGCTTTGGACAAAGAGGGAAGGCGTATTTTTTTTAAAAATAACATTTATGATGTAGCTATATAGCTCTGAACACAGGTTCATGAAAAGGACTAAGGACTTGTTTATGGTGATGTATGTTGCTGTAGAGGAAAAATGCTATAAACATACTTCAGTGGATTTAGATTCAGAGAGTGGCAGCACATCTGAGCTGTTACACTGGAAATCTCATCAAAACTATACCTCAAGTGAGCAAGTTGTAGAGAAGTGTGAGGAGGTGTAAATAACAGACTAGAGCCTGAATGATGTAACATGGTCTAATGAAAGAACAGCTTCACTTTTCAGAAGCTTCAAGAGATCAAGAATCAGTTTTCAAGCCTTGGGGGAAAAATTAAAAAAAAGGGGATATTTTTGAACTAACATTTTCTACTGAGCGAATACCATATGTCACTGTTAGATGTGACATTGAAGCATGCACTACCCAACACACTCTCATAGCTAAAAGTTCCTCAACATTTATGGGGCATGTTCTTTCATGAGTTTCTTTGTGGAAGGTGATTTAAGTAGAGTAGTTAATACTGTTTAATGATAATATTAAACTCTTGAAGGCACAGCAATGGGCTGTTCCAATGTGCCAGAAGGTGAACCGATGAGGGAGACAACATGACTGGATGAGCAAGGAGCTTCTAAAGGAATTAGTCAGTAAAAAGAGGGCATATCACCTTTGGATAAAAATGAGGAGATATCCCAGGAAGAGCTTAAAGACGTTGCTGCGTCTTGTAGGAAAAAAATTAGAGAGGCAAAAGCTTGTTTAGAATTTAGACTGGCCACTGCCATAAAGTGGAACAAAAATGTTTTTATAAGTGTATTAATGGCAAGAGAAGAGGCAAGGACAACCCTCACTCTTTACTGGATGCGGAGGGGAATATAGTAACAAAAGATGAGGAAAAGGCAGAGGTATTCAACACCTTCTTTACCTCAGTCTTCAATAGCAGGATAGATTGGCTTCAGGACAACTGGCCTCCTGAGCTGGCAGATGGAGCCAGGGACCAGTGTAGTCCCCCTGTAATTCAAGAGGAAGCAGTAAGGGACCTGCTGAGGCACTCCGATCCACACAAGTCCATGGGATCAGATGAGGTCCATCCTAGGGTGCTGAGAGAGCTGGCAGATGCGCTGGCCAAGCCACTCTCTATTATCTATGAACAGTCCTGGTTCTCTGGAGAGGTCTCTGAAGACTGGAGGCTGGCCAATGTGGTGTCCATCCACAAGAGTGTCAGAAGGAGGAACCTGTCAGCCTGATCTCAGTGCCAGGCAAGATACTAGAACAGGTCATCTTGAGTGCAATTACACAGCACTTAGAGGATGGCCAAGGGATCAGGCCTAGTCATCATGGGTTTAGGAAGGGCAGGTCCTGCCTGACCAAACTGACCACCTTTTACAATCAGGTTACCTGCCTGGTGACTGCAGGGAAGGCTGTGGATGTAGTCTGCCTGGACTTCAGCAAAGTCTTTGACACCATCTGCCACAACAAGCTCCTGGCAAAGCTGGCAGATTGTGGCTTGGACAGAAATGGGTGTGAAGGTTTAAGCCCACCTGGGACCCCCTGTCTTTCCCAAGGAATGGTTTCACCCTTTTCCCAGGTTGCATGGTTAGACACTCCCACTTCCTGCTAGGATTTTGGGACTATNCTTACTCCCCATATCCCAAAGCTTGTTTCCCTTTCTCCCACCTGCTGTAAAAAAAATCCCTTTCCCTCTTGCTTGTTGTTAAAGTTTACCCTTTTTTTACTTCCAAATCGTTTCTTTGAGTTTTTATTGGGCTTTTGGGCTCAGGGTGGGGGCAGCTAGCCTCAACCCAATACAATGGGTCAAGAAACTATCTGGAGGGCTGTGAATGGAGCCACATCCAGTTGATGACCAGTCACTTGCAGTGTGCCCCAGGGATCAGTGCTGGGCCTGATCTTGTTCAATATCTTTGTTGATGACTTGGATGAGGGCATTGAGTTCAGTACCAGTAAGTTTGCAGATGACACCAAGTTAGGAGCAGGTGCCAATCTGTTGGAGGGTAGGAAGGCCCTGCAGAGGGACCTGGACAGGCTAAATGGGTGGGCAGAGGCCAATGGGATGAGATTTAACAAGGCTAAGTTCAGAATTCTACACTTTGGTCACAACAACCCCAGGCAGTGCTACAGTCTAGGGACAGAGTGGCTGGAGAGCAGCCAGGCAGAGAGGAATCTGGCTGTGCTGGTAGACAGTAGGCTGAACATGAGCCAGCAGTGTGCCCAGGTGGCCACAAGAGCCAATGGCATCCTGGCCTATATCAGGAACAGTATGGCCAGCAGGACAAGAGAGGTTATTCTTCCCCTGTACTTGGTACTGTTCAGGCTACACCTTGAGTACTGTGTCCAGTTCTGGTCCCCTCAAATCAAGACAGATATTGGGGTATTCAAACATGTCCAGAGAAGGGTGACAAAGCTCGTGAGGAACCTGGAGCACAGCCCTATGAGGAGAGGCTGAGGGAGCTGCGGTTGTTTAGTCTGGAGAAGAGGATGCTGAGGAGTGACTGAATTACTCTCTACAGCTCCCTAAAGGGAGGTTGTATCCAGGTGGAAGTTGGTCTTTTCTTCCAGGCAACCAGCATCAGAACGAGCAGACACAATCTCAATTTGTGCCAGGGGAGGTATAGTCTGGGTATTAGGAAGACATTCTTCACAGAGAGAGTGATTTGCCATTGGAAAGGGCTGCCAAGGGAGGTGGTGGAGTCACTGTCCCTTGGAGGTATTCAAGAAAAGACTGGCTGGAGCACTTAGTGCCATGGTCTAGTTGAATGTATAGGGCTGGGTGGTAGGTTGGACTGGATGATCTTGGAGGTCTCTTCCAACCTGACTTGTTCTATTCTATTCTATTCTATTCTATTCTATTCTATTCTATTCTATTCTATTCTATTCTATTCTATTCTATTCTATTCTATTCTATTCTATTCTATATACTCTTTAGCAGCTTGAGGATTCAGGTTTTTTGGAGTATGTGGAACACCAACTGAACTACTACTTCCCTGTGTACAGGTCTACTGAGGATTTTGGCAGGAAACTGGTGGTGTTTACACTTCAGTCTAATTTACATTCTTTGGCAGATGGACCTTAAAAAAGCCCAAGGAAATATCATGATTTGACCTTCTTAACACTGGAGCTCAGGGTGCACAACTTGAAGAAAGAAAAAGCTAAGATAAACTATCACTCTGTGCAAAAAGCCAAGGTACCAGGCTCTGCCTGAGAATTTCACAATTTCTTAAACTTTTCCTTGAAATAATCCTGGGAGAAATTAATGAAACATATGGGTTTGCATTTCTGATACTATTCTAAAGCCTGAATGTTCCACTTATGGTCCATTTCCCTTTTTTTCCTTTTTTATATTTTCTTTATGGACTGATGAAAAGCTGGGAGAGTGTCCCTCACTCACTTTCCTCTGTCCAAACATGTACAAATATCGGGCAATATAAAATGTTGTTTTGGGGGTTTTTTTTTGTTTGTTTGTTGGTTGGTTGTGGGGTTTTTTAATGGAAAAAAAAAAAAAAACCAGAACAACCGAAAAACAAATATGGTCAAATATTGTCAGTTGTCAGAGTACTCATGTGCCTTAGCACTGGCTGTGGTTGAGGAGAGGGGATGGAAAGACTAGGCTGACAGAGGACATTGGAACAGGCAGCTTTTCCTGTAGATAGCATGAGTTGGTAGAAACAGTTGATCCAGCAAGTGAGGAAAAGGGGAGGAAGTGGCATATCAGATTTTGTTCTACAGGTTCTTTAATAAACAGACATATCCTTGTGTTGTCAACTGGCAACAAAAATCCATTTCCCCTGCTTCATAAAAGGCCTTACTATGTTAAAGTAATTTAAGCAAAGAATTTGATATTTTTATTTAATTTTAGTTCATTTTGTTTTGAAGAACAATGATAAACAGAACAAAGCACAAAAGTCAGAGAGACAAGAGCTTTGCAGCAGGCACCTGGAGCAGTGCAGAACACATTAAGAATACCAAAAAAGCCTTTTTGAGGTTGCTCTGGTAGCATTCAATGAGAATGTGAAAAGGGTGTTTTAAGATCCACCCATTTCGAAACATGTCATCTTTGTCTATCCAAGGATTACATTGCTTTAATCCTAACCTCACAGAGATGAAAAATAACCAATTCATCCTCTTCATGCAGGACTGGTGTATGTGCATTTTTATTGAGGATATTTTTTAGGTTAAACTGAAAATTTACTTGCAAAAATAAATAAATAAACATGGATAATGGATGCTGTGACTCTTTTTTTAAAATGGGAGATTAATTTCATAAAAGAAGAAAATAAACTGTCATCTATACAATGAGGACCAAAAATAAATACAATAATAAAAAAGACCAAAATCTCACAGAACAGGAAAAGCAAAAATGGAAACCAGTTATTAGATTTCATCAGTATGCCTCTATGATTTCTGCTGTATAACTCTTTACCATGTTATATCTTGTATGCTTACTATCAATATTTTATACACAAAATTTTACATGCATTATAATTTGAGCTTGTAAATGTTTGCTTGGTTAGGCTAGCTGTGCCTATTTAGACCCCTAGATTACCCCTATAAGGGGGTGAATGTCATGCTATTTTTCATTCAAAAGGTAATATTGAGGTCTTATTGTAATCTCTGTATTATGTTGATCTGGGCATTTTTTATGAAGCCATTCATCACACAGGTATCTCCAGTGGTAGCTGAAGCCTTGCAAAATTTACTTGCCCTCATGATGAATTAATTTTTTTTCTTTTTTTGTTTTTCAGCTTCATCAGTTACACCAAAAGAGCATTTCAGTCTCAGTAAGCACACCAGTAAAACTACAGGGCAAGCTTTGGATGTATTAAGAAATGTACTAAGAACTATATATGTAGGAGTTAATTTACTGATCTTAAAAAGCACTGTATCAGAAGGGAATTTAATTCAGCCTGAACTAAATATTATTTGGCAGCTGTCTTGTAACTACAGATCTCTAATTGGCCCAGAATTCAACACCAATACAGCAAAACAGTTAAGAGGTGTAGCGCCCAGGATGATTTTTTATGAAGTTCACTATGATACATCAGTACATGGGTGAGTGGATACCTCTATGAGAAGGATGGTTGGGTTTAAATTAACTGAAAATTCTAATTTCCACATGGCATAGCATGAGGAGAGAAGAGTTTGCATATTCTAATTAATAACCATTAAAACAATTTGCAAGATGTCATATATTGTTTAGAAATTGTACCAGTGATTCACTGGATAAGGGTCAGGGACCAACTCCAAGGATGGTGTACTCAATTGTAATTAACCTTTTGGATTCCTCTTATGTTTCAGGACAACTTGTGATTCTAATTGAAATTAAATTGAGGGAGGTGGAGAGAGATGGCTCTTGCCAAATTATAAACTGCAATAAAATGCAGCAGATTTAGCTGTGTGTGCTAATTTCTTCTTGTGGAGCACTCTGAGGAGCTAATACAGACACTAAATCAAATCCACAGCTTTATCTGACTAGGTGAGGTCTCAGCACTCCAGTGAAGAAGCAAAACAGATGCAGATCCTTTTGCCAAAAGCATGCATTTTGCGTGGATAAAAGGAGCAATTTTCTATTCCTTCAGGTACTGCTCTAAGCTAGCATTCAGTGAGTTTAACAAAAAACTCACAGCTGCTCTCACCTCAGAGGAAGAAAACACAAATAACTCTAAACAAATCAATCCTACATTTTCTTTAGCCTCTAATGCAGAGCACAGTCAATCCTTTCATGCCTCCTCCCCTTTTTACATAATAATAATAATAATCTACTGTTCCTGTCATCCCAAATATGTCAGAAGCCAGAAAGTATAAATGCAGTCATTCATATCGTTTGAATGATAATAAAAAATAAATGGAAAAGGAAGATAAATTTATCAAACTTGTGAGAATATTCTCGGAAAAAAGGAATTTCCTGAGGTAACTGTCCTTGACCTGCCTCTTTAATCGAGTGAAATTTCATCACTTTATCTAATATCATGCTTCATGCTTCAGGCTCCCAGCAATTCTATTTTAGTGTGGTCTAATGGGCAGCTGACACATCCACTCAGCACCAGACTGCATAATATGTGCTGACACACTGTGTGGTGAGCACCCTATTGAGAGCTGTTTATTTGTGCCTGGCAAGGAAAAATTTCATCCAGTAAAGTCTCTCCACAACAATTTTAGTCTCAGTTTTCAGGACCTCCACAGACTCCACATTTTGAGAAGTTCAAATCACTTGCAGGAAAATCCAGTTGTTTATATGGGTGGCTGTACATTATCCTGCTTTAGGTGAGAGGTTGTGAAAGCACTGGTTATGGTTGTCTGAAACCTGAATCTAGATAGTGTAATGAAGAGTGTCACTCTTACTGCTTTGGAGTCAGCTCTTCTTGGAACCTCTGGTTCAATTTGATATTCTAAAGTTAACACACTGTGTTGGGACTGAAAATAGGAATGCACATGAAAAGCTTTTAATATTTATTCAGTTCAGTAAGCATGGCAAACTCATCAACAGCTATTTGTACACTATAGCATAGTGGGGCTTACTTTGATGTTCTGATTTATGCTGCAGTATTACTTTAGAGCAAAAATGGACTGACAAAAATAAGACATGGCTCTTAACATAATAGCAAAGGACATTATCATAAACAAAGCAACATGAGAAAATAAAGGAATGACACAATCTCAGAGGTTCTGGCCTCTTGGCCCCTTGCAGAAATCAAATTCGCTACATAGATATCAAAGAATACATTTCCTGTACACCTACAAAGATCTAATGTATTAAGATAGTTATCCTATTAGCTATGGAGAAATAGGAAGTCTACAATACAAGCCACATGTACACATAGACAAAAAGGAAAAAGTGCACACAAGTAGAACTGA
Organism: Psilopogon haemacephalus; assembly: GCA_013396835.1. Taxonomy (NCBI): domain Eukaryota; kingdom Metazoa; phylum Chordata; class Aves; order Piciformes; family Megalaimidae; genus Psilopogon; species Psilopogon haemacephalus. The sequence continues at coordinate 18,193 of VWZI01023238.1, read as the reverse complement.
TGAACACCTATTCCTCATCAAGTCATTCACACTGAAAGGTAGACCCAAATCATGCTGAGACATAGAATTAATTATCACCTGAGTACGAGAAGGGGAATGAAATTTTATTTTTAAAACATCATGGGAAAATTATTCTACTAAAAGTATTTCTGATCTTCTATTTAGTCTTAATGTGCATTGTGTAACATGTGAATTTTCTACAAGGAAACAAATACATGGCATGAGCACATATCAAATTCATGTGCATTACTCACACATGAATCTTGCTGGAAGTCTGTCTTGACCTTAAGAGTGTTATGAAAACAACCCTTCCTTTAGAACATTCGAAGCTGAAAATTTTTATAGGTGGTTATTTGGAGGGAAAAAAAAAAAATAAAGGTCAAGCCTTACAAGAAAATTCAGGTGTCAGTAATATTCATTTATATAGATATTCCTAGAGACAGAATTGTTGGGTTTCAAAGCTACTTTTGCTTTTAAAGATTATCTGGAGACTTCTCATGAAAAACCTGTGTATATTACTAATACTTTAGAAGTACAGTTACTAAGGAACAAAAACAGATTCCTTATTATCTGTGCTAAATTTTGTTTGTTTTGCATAACTCAGTACTTTCTTGAAATACTTTACTTTAAATCCACGTTTTTCCCCAAGTAGAAAACAGAAGTTAATAGTGTTTGTCCCAGTTTCTAATAAGTGTCATACATCGAAGTTTTTGACATATGAGAAATTAGGATACTACTATAAATTACATTTTCTTTTAAACAACAATGTACATCATTTACTAACAGTATGGTTGATATGTGAACTCAGTAAATACAAGGTGGCTTGCATAGGCACATGCACATGCAGGTGTGTGTTTACTCACTTGTTTGCAAATAGGCTAGTACATACCAAAGAATGAAAGCGTTTTATCATGAAAAAGTAAAGTTAATCTCTTAAAAAATAAGAAAACACTAGAAATTAAGCAGTTTCAGTTCCTGTAGGACCATTAACTTTGCCATCTTGTACAGACTGGGAGCTGTATTTTTAGTACAGGTAAAATACTTGTCAGTCTTTACCACAAAATAGGCAGTGTGCATGCACCATGAGCCAAATAATAATGTCAAAATTAATATAAGCCTCCTAATTTCTAGACATTTTCTTTTACCTGTGTAAATCTTTTAAATCAATACAATTTAATTTTAGAATAATCTCAAACTACAGAAAAAAAAAAATCTTTCTGAGGAACTGGAGGAAGAAACAAATAGCTTTTAATGAAGAAAGAAGCCATATGCCAGAAGTGCTGTAGCAGTTTTTCTGTACATGCTCTGGTGATAAGCTGCCTCTCTCACAGCAGCCCATATTCTCACCTTTGCTTCAGTTCTCAATCCACCGCAGTATCAATATGAGCACTGGTATAGGGTTGGGATAGTAGGGTGAAAGGAGGAAGCCGGCTAAAATTTTCACCCAGAAAGAGGCATCTGGGTCACTTCTGAGAACTATCTCTCTTTCCAAAAAAGCATCTTATCTGTAAGGGATGGAGATGACTTAGCTCAGCCTTTTGAGTCAGATTACTTTTTCAGGTTAGGAGAAGCCCATCAACTTCATGGGGACAACATGGGATTTCACACACTTGTGCAGCAGAGTCACTTCTCAGACACTGTTCCCAAACACTGGGAGAAATCTTAAGGGCAGGAGAAGCAGAAGAAGCAACTGAACACAGGGTAGCTGTACATGTGTTCAGTGACAAACAAGGAAGCTGAACTTGAGCTTACTGATAAGGCCATCAAAGCTATCGCCACCTCCTAAAAAAGGGAAGACAAAGTAATGTCCACGTGCTGCTTCAGCTGTACAAAGTAGACATCAGTGTTACCAAGCCAGTATCTCATGGAGTAAGCTTTGCCTTTCCAATCTACATGAACAGAAGGACCTTCTTCTCTGTACTTCAAATTTACTGGAGTTGCAATCTATGTGCCAATTATTTTTCTCTCTAAAGTGACCATTTCACAGTTTTTGAGACATCTATGAATGGAGTGAATCCTAGCAGGAGGAGACACAAGACATTTCAGAATTTTCCTCATTGGTTTTCCACTAGAAAAAAGGTACATTACCTTCACATTTCTTCACCTGCAAAGGTGAGTCACAGCATGTCTCAGCCTCTAGTCAGATAATGTATTGATTTTTGCCACTCATTCAGAGTAGGTATTTAGTAGCAAATTACAGTTTTCAAGAGAGAGAACAGTAATTATGTGCACATGCACACATGGTGCAGCAAGAGTAATGTGGAGAGGTATTTTAATGAGCTTGGAGAAAGAAAAAGGAACTCAGAGAAAGTAAAGAGGTCATTACAATGAAACACTAACCTTGTTCATGTACAGAATCCTAATAAAATCTGCATGCCATTTATCCAAAGGAAAAACAAAGAATATATAAACCGCAAAAAGAGAAGAACCAAACCGACAAAACAGCTTGTAGCCTTGTATGTATATCTCTCCCTAAGTCTGAATGCAAAAAAAAAAAAAAAAAAGGAAAAAAAAACAAAAAATTCTGTCATAATAAACAAGAAAAAAATAAA
>VWZI01023238.1:0-11368 GCA_013396835.1 Psilopogon haemacephalus | reverse complement strand
CTAAAACCAAACACCAAAAAAAGCCAAACTAACGAAAAAAAAAATCCAACTGAAAACAAAACCGGAAACAAAACAACAACCAACCAAAAAACCCTAAACAAAACAAAAAAAATCCAAACGCAAAACATGAAAATCTTTCAGCCATCTTTGACTCGTTCCTCAAACCCTTCCTAACTTTTTCAGCTCTCCTTGCTCTTGTTGTTGAGAGTGGCTAAAGATGTAGAGCTAATGATAAAGGTCTCAACACATATAAGGGCCGTGCATAGATGTTGGTGAGTCCGTAAATAGAAGCTAAAGCAGAGCGATAGCATTCCATGCTTCTGTGTTCTGTGGTCAGGGATATTTTGCTGAAAGCCTAGACAAGATGGTTTGTAATAAGCGATATATGCATATTTATTTTCAGAAGTGGAAAAATTACATTACCCTAGCATTTGTTAAAACTCTCTTTTGGAGATTATGAGATGCCTTAGGTGGGGCCAGAGGTAGGTCTGGTTTTGGTGGCTTATCCAGAATATCTTGAGCTGAGTATTTGTGTGATGATTTGGGAGATATCCACTCCCACATAGTGAATTCACCCAGGCTAGACTCAGCCAGATAGAAGTTAAGGAATGAAGCTTTATATTTACAGTTTAGCACAATATACAAGCAGATATTTACAATATGTTATAAAAATGTAGAGCTATATACAGAAATAGACAAGTTAAAAGTAATACAGAAACACAATACCCCTCCCAGAAATCAGAGTCCTCATGAAGGGCTTCCAAACACCCTTCCACCTTCTTTCTGCCCCCCCATTCTTATCTCAGAATCTGCCTTATGTGCAAGGTAAGATGGAAGGATCAGCAAGGGGGGTTAGAAGCAGAATGATTAGTTGGGTTACACAGATCCAAGCAGAAGCCAGGGGGAGAGACAGACACCAACAGACTTCCGCACACAGACTCTTATCTGCGTTTGTGTCCTTGCTTTTACATGTCTCAGCAAACCTATGAGTGAAATAGATGTCACCATTGTTTCCTTTTCCCATCATATAATCTAATTTTTCACATTAAAATATTCCAATTAGCTTCAAACCAGCACAATGTGGAGAAAGGTAGCTCAAGTTAGAAAAACAAGGAATCTTTAGAAAGGATATGTTGTGCAGAAAAAAAAAAAACAAAACCAAAAAAGCCCAGTTGATGCAAAGAAATAAATGTTCATCCTCTAAGTGCCCCTAATCTGTGAATGGTTCAGTATGATGGGGAAGAATGTGGAGAAGAGGTACAAAGGAGAATGCAACCTTTTCCCATACACTTGAGGCCGCTTTTTAAAAATTTAAATAAAACACCCAAAAGGTCACACTACAAGGAAGCTTAATAATTCTTGAGAAAAATTCTTAGAAGTGTCCATTGTATATCAAAGCACTACATTTACCACAGGAATGAGGCTGAAATCTTTAATCCAGACAAATTACAAAGCTACTAAAGAGATCTATAATATCCAGCAGGGCTGAATAATGAAAAACTAAGGATTTTTGTTCTACTAAATGTACATGAAAAGGGGTAGGATTGGATCAATAAACTGTATAACTACTATGTCTTTTTTTCTCATTGGAGTATTTCAACAATCATCATGGCTCTTTTAATGCTAAAATCACAACAATAAACACAAAGCATGATCAGTTACAGTGGCATTTCACACTACTCATCCATTACAGAGACTGAAACAGGAAGCACTATTTTCTAAACTGAAAATGTTTGAATGGGCTGTCAAAAAGCCTCTCAGTAAATGTGTTCCATCCAACAGAAACAAACCCTGTGCAAACAAATCAAGTGGTGCAGAAATACTTTGCACAAGATGATAGGCGAGGCCTCCATGCTGACACTGTATGCAAGCCAAGTTTTCATGTACTTTGATGGCTGACCTCCAACTCCTGACATATTCATTATATTCCAGCATGTTGGGCACAGATTGCATTGAAGTGATGACAGCTACAAGACAGCCAACAAGGAATATGGGCATTCTGGCAACAGGTGGCCTTTCATTTGTACTGGGAAAGTTAATCTAGTTTATCATCAAAGTATATTATGTTCAAGGAGTGTCATGTTTTGAGAAGCTAGTGACAGATCAAACAGAAGAAGCATTCTTTCACAGACTGTGACATTTTTTGTAGACCAAACCTTTCAAGCTGCTCTATTGTTTATGCTTGATTTATGCCAGTTTAAAGTTATTCCGTTGTCTCTGGGTTTACATTGGTGCCTCCAAATTACAGTTTCTGTCGTATGTCAAGGGCTGACGGAGGCATGCTGTAAAGCATACAGCCCTGGGACCACCATCAGCCACATGCTGTGGAATATTTTATTACCTTGTGAAAAGGTGATTTTAGAAAGATGATACTCCTCAAGGTAAAATAACAGATAGAAATACTTCTGGGAATGTGTGTCTTTAGCTCTGACAACCACATTAGCTGCAAATCCAGTCCTGAAAAATCTTACCCTCTTGCCCACTTTGCTTATCTATTTCAACAGACTGAGGAAAACGATGTGTAAAATTGAAATCATGTCTAAGTCTCATAAGTGGTTGATGTGAACTCAGTTCAATTTCACTTCTGCCTTTGGAGGTAAATCAGAGAAACACTGCATTACAGTTAAAGAAAAACATTGATTGGGTACGTGAGAATATAGCCACAGAGGTGACAGCATTTTTTTCTGTTAAAAATCTTTTGAGGTAACCAAGTGTTTTCTAACTAAACAAATATTTTTTCACTAAATTCACTAGTCATGGAAATTATTAAGTGAATATATTCAGGAGACATAAATAAAGAGAAAAGAGCTCAAACTAAAACACTTAAACTGGAAACAAAAACCTGGAAAATCTACTGCAGTCCCTAAATATTGCAGCTTTAATATCTTAAATCACTTTTTCTTCCCTACTGACCACTTTCTGGGATACAGAGTCATCTGAGGATCTTGTAAGTAAAGCCAGACACATCAAGAGAATTGTGATCCAACTAGGGACACCAAGCCACCAACAGAACTGGCAGAACAGCAGGGCTTGAACTACAGCTCCTGCAGGGTACAATGGCAACATTTCCAAATTAAAAAAGCAGGCTTTCAGATTAAGTATTTTAAAAATAAATTTATCTCAAAAATAATTGCTTAATGGAAAATGTAAACAAAGGACATCAAATAAGGGAAAAATAGGGTTTTTTTTCCTGTCATTTGTTGCTAGCAGTGTAGTTATGCTTCAGATATTTCTGAAGGATCTAAATGTATTTTGATAGGAAACCAGTCTGAAAAATCCAGGCATATATGTAAATCTTATTTTTCTGAAAGTGCATGTTCCTCACATGTCTCATATGAATATCTGGCTTTTCCATTCATTGAACATAATATTTGAAATATCTGGATCAATACAGATGCATTGATGTTTTACTGAGGTAGAGAAAGTGTTCATCAAAGTTATCCTCCCCTCCCGCACTCTGGCTTTCACCAGGAAGTTGTGTTTGAGCCCATGAGCCAAACCAACTTGAGCTCCAACTTCATGAGAATATATGTTCCAGAAAAGCACAGCTCATGTACATCCTTTAGACTTGCAACTAGATCAGAGAGAACAAAAAGACACTTAAAACCAGTTTTTGCTTTCCAAGCAAATTATTTCCTGGCTTGTTTTTTTAATTTATGTTTTTTAAAAATTTGAAATATACTAGTAATATAATTTCTCAGCTAGGAGTGCCTTCAAGACATCTCAGGAAACTCTAGAAACCATGGCATAAGTCTGTAATGTTTCTGCTAACACCCATGAGAAATAGAAATCATCTTCTCAAATGACATACCTGTTACAAGGTAAAATATTTTAAGATGAGTTCTGAGACAGTATTGAGGTCTAATAAACCATGAATTCTTTAAGATAGGAAAAGCAAAATACATGTATCTTGAAGGGTAAAGTCAGCTAGGGGAAAAAACCCAAAACTAAGCAACCAAACAAAAAAAACCCACAAGCCAAAACTGTGGGAAATTAATTACACAAGTTTGAAAAATGTGACAGATGAAGTGCAGTTGAAGGCATTATCTAATAAGGAAAAACAGAGACATATGAATAGCAAGTATGCTGCTTCTCATGGATGAATACTCCCAGATCAGCAGCTCTCACTGTTACAATGGCCACTGACACCCATTGGTTGACATCTGTGAATGTCTTTACTTCTTAAGTCCTTTGCTGTATATAGACGAGCAATTTCTAGTTCATTTGCTTGTTCCAACCTAGTCTAGTCAATAGCTGACTATGATCAGCTTTACAATGTTGTGCAGTTAATTAAGGTATCTGAGTTAAGCAGGTGATTTTGTGAGTCTCCTGCACCAAAGAGCACATGGCAGAATTCTTCTGCATAGAACTTACTGAACAAGGAGCTAAATACTAACCACTTAAACTCTTCTTTTTAACTGATGATTTATAGGGACTTCCCTTTTTATGCTTTTATGGTGATGTATTTCAGACTGTGAAAGCAGGTATATGGAAAATAGGTTTTGCAATGTCTTCATGTCTCCCAGAAAGGGGAAAAGCAACCAGCAACAGAACAAGAGGACACAGACTCAAGTTGTTCCACAGGATGTATAGGCTGGATATTAGAAAGTTCTGCACTGAGTGATTTACCATTTGAATGGGCTGCCCCGGGAGGTGGTAGAGCCACCATCCCTGCAGGCATTCAAGAAAAGACTGGCTGGAGCACTTGGAGGTCTTTTCTAATATGGCCTATTCTATTCTATTCTATTCTATTCTATTCTATTGTATCCTATTCTATTCTATTCTATTCTATTCTATTCTATTCTATTCTAAAGAGTGGGTCTTCATGGGAAGTTACAATGTCTCAAGACCAGGGTGGCTGTCCTGCTTAAGGAAAAAGGCAGATACAAATTTAACCCGATGTACATGCCTCCTTCAGCTGAAAGGACCAGGCTGAGTCTTGATCACCAATATTTTTACTAGAAACTTGCTGAATTTCCTTCTTTCTTCATAGCTGTTATTCCTCTGAACCTTTGGATGCATTAGTATGAGGTGAGACAGGATTAAAACAGCACGTCATGCAGTCTTGAAAAACCTAGAGCAGTGCTGCATGACTTTCAGTGTTACATACAAGTATATTATCTTTCTGTGCATACATCAGCTTTGCAGGGTGTTCCAATATCAGAAAAGACGAAAGTAAATATTATACATATAACAAAATTTTGATTTCTCATGCTTTTATACAGGGACTAAAATATTGGGAGCATGGTTCACAAACAAATTTTGTTTATACTATTCCAATCTTTAAAAATATGTAATAACATTAGAAGACAAAGGTAAATAACCTCCAGTTGGACAAAATAAACATAAGAGGTTATCAAGAGAAAAGTACTACATGAGCCAAACAGGTTGCTGTTTCTGTCAGACTTGTATGAAACGTTTTGATTCTTATCCCAATTTATAGTTGACTTAGTTTAATGCATCATTAAAATGTTTTTTAAAAACTATAATTTCTAAGAAAAATTATAAAACTTGAAATAGATCAGGGTACATGGAGTCTGAGGTACCCTAGTCAACACAATAGAAAGATGTCATGTTTTTCAGTTATGAGAACAGCCACAGGTTTCTAGCAAGAATTTTCAGGGCTATAAATTAAGTTTCTCAGTGATTTTTTTTTTTAATGAACACTTCTTATATGTGCCTAAAAATCACGTTTGCAGAAAATATTTCAACTAACAAATTCCTCTGAGTGAATTTGTAAAGGCAAACATTGGAATCTGGAATGGTTCAAAGTTTTTCTATAACTAGATTCAAAATATCTGTTATCTCAATAAAAAACCCTAACAGAGAAAAAGCATGTCCACAGTTTCCTGTAAAGTACCTAGATAAAGTCATATGTTTACCCTCCTGCATTTGACATCATCTGACTGACATTGTGCTAAGTTTGAAAGTGATATGTTTGCCTTTCCTAGTTACCCACAAATGCAGAAGAAATGTGAATTATGGAGAAACTATTTATTTTCCCTGCAGAAAATTGGACTGCATTTCACTGATGGAGGCATGAATTTACATTCTCACACTGCAATGCTCTCTGTCCTGCATTTGGCCTATTATACTAGTTCATTATATAGAATGTTTCAGATGCTTACACATCTGTAACACACATCCTGGATGCTTGTGCCACAGCTATCTGTCAATGCTGTCACACATCAAGTAGTTAAGGCACTGAACACATTATCAAAATATATATCATGTAATTAAAATGTATAAAACAATAAAAAGAAAAAGAGGAGCAAAAAGCTCTATGCACTGTAGTCTACATACATCTTTTTTATAAAATGCAACACAGTACCAAAACACATACTCATGCATTGAACATCTGCAATAATTTCATGTTATGAGCTACCAATGAGTTTCTGTCATATTGCCACTAATTTTTATTATTAAGAAAAATTGTTTTCACATTACATCATGCCGATTTCTGGAGGAAACTAGTGTTCAATAATTCAAATTAGATACAGTGTGCCTCTGCTTAATTTACTTCATGCTGTTAATTACCACCCCCTCTCCACTCCCCCCATCTAGACTGATTTTAATGATGTTATATTTAATAATCAAAATCTGTCTATGTACAAGCACATGTTTAAACTGCGAGGATTTTTTTTTGTTTTGATGCATGTCTGGCAACAGTAACCTGAGAATTTCATGTAAGAGGATGTTGAATAAGGTGATTTTCAGTAGTCTGGCTGATAAGAACAAATTGATAACGTAGAAGGATTTCCTAGGAGGCACTTTTTCCTGCTGACACTTTTCTTTGGAGAGAAAAGTCACTTAATACCTTGGTCCTTTTCATTTTGCAATTGAGAACAAGTGGTCCAGTCATAGGTAGTCATGGACTTAAAATATACTCTGCAAAGCACTATGCTGCCGAGGCAGTTATTACATTTTTTTGCACAGGCCATCCCAGACCGTTTCTTTGCTGGAAAAATAACACTGATTGATCAGAATAAAAGGTACTTCCTGGCAAAGGAGTATTGGCATGCTGAAAGGGGTCTGGCTGGAGTGAAAATCCGCAGCCTAAATACCAGAGCCGAAATAGGGTAGATGAAAAGATTTTCAAACTGCTTCACTATTATGATACAATTCTAAGTGAGCTGTTCCCATATTTCAGATGTTTGCTGAATTAGAGCCAAGGATTTTGTCTGTCTATAAGCAGTTTTGTGAATTCACATTGGTGATAATTTCAGATAACTTACTTACAGCAGGTGTTCTGCTGCCAGTACTGTGGATGCAATAAAGTTCTCTTTTCCTCTTCAAGATCTCTTCATGCTCAAAACTGCAACTCAGAAAATATCTCTTCAGTCAGATGGTCATGTCTGATTTAGTCTATTTCACGTGTCCTGCAGACCAGGAACACTTGAGTCTGTGACAAAATTTCAACCTATATAACTTTTTTTTTCAATTAAGAAAACATTTATAAGCACAGCTAAACTGTACTTAAATGAAGAAGATACTCATTCATTTGTGCTTTTAGGATCTTGGGGCAGCAAAGTTGCTGACTTTCCTTACAGCATGCTTCCCAGTCATGAATATGAAAGCGAAGACTATATAGAGAGTAATGAGTAATATCTTAAGTACTGCATGAGGAAATGTGCTCAATTTCTTATTTACATGTAAGCAAGCAGGCAGTAGGAAGGTTTGCAATTTATTTTACAAATAACTGAACAAATAATTAATAGTGATAATCTATTTAGTATCCCTCACATCATGCCCTGCACTTTATTTTAGAATTCTATTTTAAGTTCTGAAATCCACAGAGATAGATGAGTGTTTCAAAAAAAAAGGAAAACAAAAAAAAAAGAAGTTTAAACTCAAATGATATGAGCATAGAAGAGATACCAAGAAATCATTGTAATTGTAAATGCAGAGTATTGATATTGCAAACATTTTAGAGTATTGATATTGCAAACATTTTACAGAACAAAATGTGCACTTTTTTAAACCAATGAGAATGGTTTATTGGAGTGTAGAGCAACTAAAATATATCTAAACATATCCATAGTTACTTTATCTGAAAATATTTGAAAGTACCATAAATGATGCAAATGTTCTCTTTTAGCATGGCTTCTATTTCATTCAACAAAACAAAGAGTCTGATTCTGTTACTAGGTCTTGTAGTAGCTTGGCATTACAATTTCTTTCTGTGGTGGTTTTGCCCCAGCTAGGGGCCAAATGCCCACCAGAGCTACTTTATAACTCCCCCTCTTAAATGGACAGGGGAGAGGGGAAAATATAACAAAGGTCAGTTATAAGATAGAAGCAATTTAATAATGAAAAAGAAGCAAAAGCAATAGACCGCATGGAACCAGGAGCAGAGAGGGATGTTAATCTCTACTTCCCATCAGCTGGATGATGTTTTAGTCTTAGGAAGCAGGGCTCTCTCTGCTTGATAGTTACTTCAGGAGAACAGACACCATGGACAAGTCTTCCCCAAACTTCCTTCTGTTACCTTGTTCTTATATCTGAGCTGACATCATATGGCATGGAATATCCCTTTGGCCAGTCTGGTCACCTGGTTTGGCTGTGTCCTCTCAGTGTCTTGGGACGGGGAGATGTTGGGGAAAAAAAAAAAAAAACAAACAAAAAAAACCCAACCAACCTGTGTGTTCAGCTTAGCAGTAGCCACAACACTGGTGTTTTATCAGTGCTCAGCTACAGCACTGCAAAACACAGCATCAGAGGAGAACTAACCCCAGCTCAGTCCAGTTGTAACCTACTACAGTCTCCACCCCTTATTCTATACCGTTTGGTCATGCTCAGGCTCCACACACTTCATACACATTCACATTCCTTCATACTTCCATATACATTCTACCATCTCATCTGTTTAATGCTTAAATCCATTCTTTCATATATTTACAACTTAGCCTACATCTTAAATCAGTCCAATATCCAACCCACACAATTTGTATTAATATCCCAGTCTCTTCATAGAAAGATGTTCTGCTTCTTCAGATGTTCCTTGGGAGTGTTCATGACAGGAGCAGCAGGATACTCCTCTGTTGAGTGCCAACACCAGTACTGTGCCACTCTTGTTTGGTATAAAACTTCATCAGTCTGGGTCCTTTTCACCACGTCACCTTCTGCAACACAAAACTCACACTCCAGGTTACTTTTCCCTCGGTGTTAAGTCTCCTTGGGGCACACACTGAATTTCCCCATCTTTTCTCATCACCCACTAAGTTCATCCAGGCCCTTGAGCAAAGACAATCTCACAAATGGGTTTGCCTTTCCCCACAGGAGGAGCAACCCACACTTTTTCCTAGCCGCTTTTGCATGTGCACTACAGGGACCTTATCTCCTCACACAGTGTGTAAGGGTTCTGTTTGGGCAGACCCAGGACAGTTAGCAGATCCTCTGGAATTAACCAGCCAAGTGACTTCTGATAAATTTGCATCCCAGTGTTTCCTTGCCCAATGCCCTCAACATGGTCTTTAACAGTCCAATGTACCTTTCAATCTTTCCAGAGGCTTGTGGGTGATAGGGAATATGATACACCCTCTCAATGCCATGTTTCTTGGCCCAGGAACTGATGGCATTCAGTTGTCGGATTCAATCCACTCAGGGGTACCATGTTGCCATAAGATTTGTCTTTCAAGGCCTAAGATGGTGTTTTTTGCAGTGGCATGGTTTACTGGGTATGTTTCCAACCAACCTGTAGTTGCCTCTACCATGCTTAGGATGTAGTGCTTGCCCTGGCGTGTTTGTGGCAGTGGTCCAATATTATCAGTCTGCCAGGCCTCACCATAGTGAAAACCCAGCCACTGGCCTTTGTTCCAGGAAGACTTAACTCTGGTAGCTCCCTTGATTCCAGCACATATTTCACAGTCATGTGTAACCTGTGTGATGGCTTCCATGGTCAGGTCCACCCCTTGGTCATGAGCCCATCTGTATGTAGCATCTCTCCCTAGATGTCCTGACATTTCATGGGCCCATCAATCTATAAACAGATCACCTTTAAGCTCCCAGTCCAGATCCACTTGACCTACCTTAATTCTGGCAGCCTGGTCTGCCTGCTCATTATTTTGATGCTCTTCATTGGCATAGCTCTCAGGTACATGAGCATCAACATGATGTACTTTCAGAGTTATGCTTTCTACCTGAGCAGCAATATCCTGCCACAATGAAGCAGCCCAAATGGGCTTACCTCTGTGCTGCCAATTGGTCTTCTCCATTGTTGTAACCACTCCCACAGGGCATTAGCCACCATCCAGGAATCTGTATAAAGATAGAGTACTGGCCACTTTTCTCCCTCAGCAATCTTCAGAGCCAGCTGGATAGCTTTCACTTCTGCATATTGACTTGATTCACCTTCTCCTTCAGTGGCCTCAACTACTTGTCATGTAGGACTCCACATAGCAGCTTTCCACTTCCGATGGTTTCCTACTATGCAATAGGATCCATCAGTAAACAAAGCATAACACCTTTCATCTTCAGGTAACTCATTGGATGGTGGTGCCTCCTGTGCACAAACCACTTCCTCAGGTGATGCTCCAAAATCTCTGCCTTCTGGCCAGAAGGCAGAATCCCTGGGTGGTTGGGTTTCCCCTGACAGGCTCACTGCGTAATCAGCACTACGCATTTACTCCATGTAGCACTGGTTGCGTGATGTGTAGATGGAATGTTTCTTCTGAACATCCAGTGTAGCACAGGCAACCTGGGTGCTAAGAGGAGAGGCACTTTTGTACCCACTACCTCTGAAGCAGCTTGAACTCCTTCATAGGCTGCTAAGATCTCCTTCTCAGTTGGTGTATAGTGGGCTTCTGATCCTTGATATCCTTTCCTCCAAAATCCCAATGGCCAACCTCGGGTTTCATCTGATGTCTTCTGCCAGAGACTCCAAGTGAGACCATGCTCCCTGGCTGTGGTGTAGAGGATTTTGCACCAATAGTCCTGTTCAGATAGGCCCAAGTGCTATTGCATGAGCTATTTCTTGTTTGATTTGTTCAAAGGCTTGTTGCTGTACACTGCCCCACTCAAAATGATCCTTCTTTCGGGTTACTCAATAGAGAGGACTCACAAGCAGACTGTAACCCAGAACATGGATTCTCCAGAACCCCACAAGACCTAGGAAAGACTGTGTCTCTTTCTTGTTGGATGGTGAAGACATGGTTGCTATCTTGTTGACCACATCCATGGGTACCTGATGACATCCATTCTGCCATTTTATTCCCAGGAACTGGATTGCTTGTGCAGGTCCTTTGACCTTGCTTTTCTTTATGGTGAACCCAGCCTTCACAAGGATCTGGATGATTTTTTTCTCCTTTCTCAAACACTTTTTCTGCCTTGTCATAGAATCATAGAATGGTCTAGGTTGGAAGAGACCTCA
>VWZI01023237.1:681273-733004 GCA_013396835.1 Psilopogon haemacephalus | reverse complement strand
ATTCAAGGTAACAGGTGGTAGATGCCTGTCAAATGCACTCAGCCAGAAACACTCCATAGTTCTGTATTCAAGTATGAAGGAAAGAATAACACATTATTCTATCAAATATACTTTCATAACTTTTACTCTCTTTAGAAGCTCTCTATCAGCACAAAAAAGGCTAAATAGCTTCTTCACCAAAGCACTCCTCACCTGAGAAATATCAACAGCTTGCTGAGCAAGCCAAGTGGAAGTTACAAGACCCAACTCTGTATTGAAACTTCATGATCTGATCTTTTATTTCCACTAGAATCAACCAAATTTGGAATTATATAGGTGAGAAATTTCAGTACCTGGCCTTAATAAAGTACTGTGATTGTGTATAGAAATATCTGGAAGTGATTCTGTCGTTCTCTGAAATGACCACAGGCAATTTTTTTCTGCAGAATTCTAGTATATCTTGTACTAGTATACTCTTGTACAGGACATCATCCCATTTTATGCTGGAGAACAAGTAGTTTCACTAAAGTGATTTCCTCTTACTGTCTTATCCCAGTCATGCACAGAGAAAGTGTACAACCTATAACATAGACCAGTGTAAAATCTAGCCTGCATGTACTCATGTGCACTGAACATCTTTGCAACACTGTGGGCTTGACTCCAAATGTAAGGGTGATGAGAATGTTGGTGACAGCTTTCAATCATGCACAAATATGAAGAAGCTGTAATAAGGTAATTTAATGGTAGTAATAAGGAAACAGTTCCTAGTGCTTTCTCTGTTTGGGTGGGGTTTTTTGGGGGTTTTGTTTGTTTGGGGTTTTGTGTGTGTGTGGTTTTTTTGTTTGTTTATTTGTTTGGTGATTTTTTGTTTTGTTGTCTTTTTAACATTCTCATCCTATGGAAATTGAAACTCTTCAAGTCCCTTTTACTTGATCCTTTTCTAGCAACATCCAATGACTCAGTAACCATATCAGTAACTGACAGTTCCCAATTGTTAAAAAAACCTCATAGGGTATGTTTAAGAACAGCAGCTAAAGATTTTTGCACCTGCAGAGAAGCTTTTGCATCCAATATACAAATGCACCCAATTTGACATGTTAGGACCTTTTTAACCATCCCAAATGACAGGCCTTCACATAGATACACGCAATCCTTCAGCGAAAGAAAAAAAAAAAAAGAAAAAAGGAGAATAGTTCTACAGGACAATCTAATAATTTACAAACATAAGAAAAATGAAGCTTCTCATCCCAACATTTAATTCCAAATTTCTCAAACACTGCAGCAGACACAGCTGATCTGTCTACCTTCTGTTACACTTTTCCAGACAGCAGGTCACAATAAACTCTCCTTAGTAAATTATTGCTGAGTCACTAGAGAAACTGCTTAGATATCATGAGAACTACAATGAAGAGATATTATTACCAGCTGAGATAGGTGGCATTTCTGGCATGCCAGATGCTGTGGGACCTGAAGAAAGTGGCTTCCTTTCACCTAAATCTGAAAAGATAATCTTGTGTTAAAGGGCTTAGTTGCCTCTGCTACTTACGGATACCACAGAACTCAACAGACAAATGTTGCATTGTTAAAACAGAAGCAGAAGGAAACGTGCTTGCAAATCAGCTTGGCATTAATGTGTCTCATGAACTGTTAGGCTGGTGTGGAAGTCAGTGTGAAACCACAGGGTTCAGTTCTCCATACAAATGGGATTTATTATTAGTACTTATTAATCTTAGCACATCAAGAATTGCATGTAGTAAGAAAGCACTTTTTGATCCAGGAAGGAGTTGGTGGGTTAACCAGTATAAACCCAATCAGTCTTTTCCATAAACCTTACACAGAAATATACATGCTCAATTCTCTCTCACATTTAAGTTCTCTCAGTGCATTAAAAAAAAAAAACCAAACCCCAGAACCAAAACAAACAAAAATTCTCTGAAACTGAGAAAGGCAAGCTCCACAGCTTAGAACCTCGATAATGAGACACCCAAACGCAGCCAAGTAAGGATAATGCACCTCTACACTCCTTCTGTCTATTAAAATGAGTGATGAATGCAGATGAGAATATAGTTAATGCCAGGAATAAGTGCCATGAATGACAGGGATGGTGACAAGTAAAGCAACATAAAGCTTCCAAATAGCAGCAAGTGTAAAATGAAATTAAAATCTTTACAACTAAATGGAGTCATCTTATCAATTTTACCCATTGTTGTTTCTAACAACGGAGGTTCTGTAGTAATTATGGGCCTGGATATTTCCAACTCAGTAGTAGTACCTCCTGCTGCAGGAAAAGGTGGGGATAAAAAGGAAAACAACAACAAAAAATTAAATATCCCTGAGAAATAGCTGCCTGTAAATAAAGTAAGAAGGAAGATTGGGGGAGAGAAATTTTACCTTCCACTGCTCTCCAGAGTATTATTTTTTAATTATTTTAAAATTATTTATTTATAGAATCAAACTTCCTTTTTTCTAAGTATTTTAAACAACTTCACTAGCAACCTAGCTGAAGATGTTTTCCTAGTTTTCCCATGTGTGTAAATGTCCATGAAGTTTGAAAAACAATATATACATAGTTTTACAACCACTTTTCTTTAATACTACCTGGGGAAAAAAAAAATCTCTACAACTTACATTGTATGTTTCAATGAAGATAAGAATTCTTCAGAAAAGTTAAGTAAAAAACAAAATTTCATTACATTGAAGTCTGTTAGTATCACTTCACTAAGTCACTTAGTTCTCTGCAGTTTCTCAATTTTGGCCAATTATTTTTCCTTCAGATTTGATCCCATATAACAGAATGAACTAATTTGCTTTAAAATAATTGCCTGGGAGTAAGATATAGAACAGTGTGGCAAAGCTGAACTCCAGAAAACTGTTGGAATGCCAAGAAACAGGACATTACACAGCAGAGAATTTTAGAAGCTGCAGCTGCATTGCTGAAAGTTTTGGGCAATTAACTGCTTTCCTTTCCACTCCACCACGTGCTACCTCTTCCCCATCACCCTCATGTCTTACACATATATTTCACAGAATCACAGAATGGTAGTGGTTGGGAGTGACCTCCGAATATTCATAGATTCATACAATCATAGAATAGTTTGGGTTGGAAGGGACCTTAAAGATCATCTCATTTCAACTCCCCTGGACAGGCAGGGACACCTTCCCCTAGACTAGGTTGTTCAAGGCCTTACCCAGTGTGGCCTTGAACACCTCCAGGGAGAGTGCAACCACAACCTCCCTGGGCAACCTGTTTTGGTGTCTTATCATGCTCCCGGTCAAGGATTTCTAATGTCTAGTATAAATCTACCCCTATTAGAGCAGGATAACTTAGAATTTGTTCATGTTCAAGCCATAAGTAAAGAACGTAAAGCATCTTCACACATCAGAGGTTACAGTAGAAACAGCATCTCCAAAGTTGTAACTAAAAGTGTAGTTTAACTATAAAGGTCTGACCGGAGAGATGCATGGACTTTCTTATTTTAGAAAACACATAGGAAAAACCACAGCAAAAAGTATATGAACATTGCAGAATAAAAGAAAGAGAGAAAGAAAACAATCTTATAACTAAAAAGTATCATATCTTGCTTGACTATAAAACTATTAAAGCTTTGCAAAACCTGAATCATTCCCTGACAGACACATTTGATATATTGCAGTGTTCAGACTCTCTGAGATAGTTGAAGTTTTGGTTTAAACCTGTGCAGTGCCCGCTCCCAGGAATAAGGATTTGAAAAACTGACACAAAGGGCAACACTTAATGCAAGCAGTATGACAGAACTATCTGAAATCACAAACATGGAAACAGTAAACTTCTCATCACCATCCAGTCAAAGGGCATGCTTCTGAAATAATATTCCTGTAATTTACCAGTGACTGTTTTTTCTGAAGCTGTAAAAGTTTGGGGAGTAGAAGTAACATGAAGGAAGTCATGTGAAGCTGGAAAATAAAAATAAAAATAATCTTGTATTGTTTTGAAGTGACAAACACCATCATGAAATAGCATCATTTTTTTTATGAGCTGAAGAAACATTTAGACAATATTTAGCAGATTATATTCTGCGGGAAGGTAAACTGAAATGTACAATAACCAACTGTGTATGACTTGACAACACTTTCAAAAAACATACATTAATGTTAAGATGCATAGAATCACAGAATCATAGTATCATAAAATCATAAAATGCACGGAGTTGGATGTAATGCAACTAATCATGAAACTGTTGGCAGAACTACACAAAGAAAGTTGAACTATAGAGCTAAAACAGAAAAATACAAGACCAATCAAAGAAGGAGAACAAATGATGAATAAAAATGATCCAACTGGACTGTAGGGATTTTTTAGTCTAGAATTGCAAGGGTCAAGAAGTTGGTATCCAGGTGTGGAAACTGGAGATGGAAAAAAGGATGACAAAGCAGCAACTGTACCAAATGAAACACAGAAAGTGTATTTCAACAGCATGGTGAATGGCTGGCAGTTGCAGTCAATCTCCCCATTAGTAATGGCCTGCCTTCAGAAATTAATTTCTTCCAAAAATATATACATCAGGCATTACACTATTGGCATACTAATGAAGTGAAGATTTTCCAGCTGGTTTTCCTCATACTATTTCTTTTTTCTTCTTTTGGATAACTGTCAGTGGCCCCAAGTAAATAATAATCTCTTAAATACTCATCTATAAATTCATAGACATTTCTTAAGGACCAACTAGCCAGTGCCTGAATCTTCAATGACATATTTTTATAGTGCCAGTTTTGAATTCCAGACACCTCAAACTATGTCTGTGTTTATACAGAAAGGCTAAAAGAAGAGTTAAATTTTCAAAAGATAGAGGGATTTCTGCAGTTTCCAGTAACTTTGTAGGACTCAGAGTACTTCAGTAAATCAGGATATTCTGCTTACAAAACTCGGGTGTGGACAGGCCTATTTAAAATGGGTGTTTACTGTGAGTCAGATTTAATTTTAAAGCTAAAAATTGAATGCTGTAGCCAAATATGGAAAAGACCTAATTAGCAATTCAGTATTTTATATGAAATGCCAAAAAGGAACTTGCCATTTGTTACAACATTTTCATACCTGCAGTTACTCTATATTTATGTCAAACTGAACAAAATGATTAATGAGAGGCACTATCTATGTCTCCTCTGAAAATTCGTGTCAAGAGGATTAATCTTAGGAGAAATCATTACCAGATCTGATTGGTTGCCCTTCTGTGGTACCAGGTGTTTTAAATCCTGAATCAACAAGCTGTGTTTCCTCAGAAGCTGAAAAAAGAATTTGATCTTAAAATGATTGAGAGACCTGTAACTTAATGGGTTAGCATCAAATAACTTATGAAGGGTGCTGCCAAGCTAAGCAAGACTGCAGGCCTGACAGTGAGATGTGAGACAACTGTGCCATGAGAACAGGAGATGGTGGCATGCAATGCAGTCTTCTGGCCTTGAAATTTGAGTTCCACATGCCCAAAAAGAATTTGTATCAGCAAGGAATTTTATGTTCTCCAGTTTTCTGGGATAAAAGCTGAGCTATGCAAAATAAGCTAACAATGAGATGTGACAACACTGTCTTCAAGCAGTTTTTAAGCCAGTGACATATAACAGTAACAGAGATAGGAATGGTGGGTGACAGGCAGCCCTCTGTGAGTGTTGGTAGCCAGGATTCTAAAGCAGATGTTGAAATTACCATTTGCAGATATATGTGATGTTAACAGAAAAAAAATGTTATGGAACTAATCTTCTGATTACCCATCTCCATCTCTCTGGTTTCTGAAGAAGGTAGAGATGTGGATTTCAAGGCTGGACTCTGAGTAGCTAAGAGCAAACATGAAAAAAATGTTATGATACTGAGATGGACACTCTTCTTACAAGTGGATTATTAATTTTTACCCCATTAAAACTTTGGCATACATTATCTCAGAAGGCTGAATCCATATAATTTTTTTCTTAGAATCACAAAATGCATGAGATTGGAAGGAACCTGTTAAGGTTATCATGTCCAACCTCCCAGTAAGCAATTCTAGTAATTTAACTAGAATTAAGCTGCTCAGGACCCCATCAAGTTTGGTCTTGAAAGTCTCCAGGGGTGGGGCTTCTACCATATCTCTGCACAACCTTATCTTCACAGTAAAGCAGCTACAATCCAAACAACGCTTTAAATCCTCGTAGCACACACAGCTCTGTATAAACTGATTACTATTACATTATGCATAACTATTTTAAAAGGAAGTGTAATGGGAAAGGGAAAAGACAAAAAAAAAAAAAAAGCAGTACAGTGAAGTCAGTGAAATAGTTGTGAAAGTTAGTTAAAACATCTTTTATCTGTTATGTTGTAATGAACACTCTTAACAAAGACCTTTTGGTTATGTCATTTATATTATGGGTAACCTGAAGTGTGCTTTAATGAGAACAAGGAATGAAGGTGGAATTTGCCATTCTTATCTAAAGACCACCATGAAGGAGTTTTCACCATTTGTTCGTTTTGCCTTACTATCCTCCTTCTAAGGAACAGCACATATTCAATGGTGTGTGCAGGCCAGTAAGCGCTACTCTTTCCAGTAAACTTATCTGCACAAGTCAGTCATGACTGTTTAGGTCACATTTGAAAGAGAGTATTTCCATCTGTACTTTTAACTTTTTTTTTTTTTATTTATTAAGCTGAGTGTTTTTTGAATAGCATTTATACCAGAATTTGAAAATTAAAATGCCCTGAATGATTGAAATTCAGAAAAATATTAAACCAGCTAGGTGCAGACTTAATTTCTAATGTAGGCAATATTAATATAAGTAAAAAATGAGCAGACATTTATTTCACATATTGGATTTGCTTTCCCATTTGCTTTGAATAAGCTTATCACATTAATAAATACAATCTCAGCAGTTGGACCAGATGATCCTTGTAGGTCCTTTCCATCTGGTAATATTCTACTCCATTTTGCATTTATAGAGAAGAAAATAAAACAAACAAAATCCATATGATTCACAGCTTTTGACAGAAGCTTTTATTGACCCATTTACATCCAAAAAGAATGTAAGTGATCTCCCAAAGGCGTCAGAATATTGAAGGCATGTTAACAAAGCTACCTTTTAAGAAAGGTTTGAATAAAAAAATGTACTGACCACACAGAAATTTTAAAAATCAAAGGAGATGTCTCCATTTGGTAAAATTGAGATAGAAAAAAAAAAAAACATATATATATATATTTGAGGCACCAGGGCAGAATATAGGTCACCAGGCCACCCACACTTAGACTTCAGAAATTTTGCTTTCTTTGCTGTTTTTATGACAGCAGATGATCAAGAGATGCAGAGGCACAGTGCAGAGAAATCTCTGCATGACTACCCCTCCACCCTGCTCTCAAAGCGTATCTTTGACTTCAGCGTTGACTTCACAGAGAGAGCAGATGTTCCAGCAGACCCAGTGCCTAAGCCCAGCCTCATATAATTAAATCCCTCTTTTGTTAAGTGGAATTCTTTGGCAGGAATAGAAGATATAAGAACAAAATCAGATTAAGTATTTGAATGAAAAATGTAGTTTGCCTCGCTTATTTTGCCTTAATATCTTACTATATTATTGTTTTACCTATACCACTGAGACAAACAGGGCATTAGGTTACTATTCCTCAGCAGAAAAAGAAAATTCTGGTTTTCAAATACATTTAGAGGAAACAGGTTCTTAAATCACCAAATGCCTCTCTTGCTCCACTGTTATCTCTAATGATTTAAGCGAACTTCTTTTGCTACAGTGAAAACAAATGTGTATCTCCATCCCTTCAAACATATCAGCAAAATAGCTCTCAAAAATTGTAGCAAATAAAAAAGAAATTGTGAAGATAACTTCCATGTTCTTGAGAATTTGGTTCAAATATACCTTTCAAGAAGTAAGACCTGTTTCTGGACATTAATTTAAAATCTGGCAGACTGATTAAGTATGCTGTCTTAATAAGCCAGCACTATTATATGCCAGCTACTTGACTAATACTTTATGAAATATAAATCCATTCAAGATCACTCCAGTTAGTGAATGTGGTAGCTGTTTATGCAGAGAGCAGCAACATGCAGTTGTTTTGGCAGAATGAGATACTTGTGACTAACACAACGTAGAGAAATATTGTACAAAAGTAAAGGTTTTGAGGATGTGGTCAAGAAGTAGGGCATAGGGATGATAAGAGATATAGACCAGGCTTGGCACTGAAGATGTCATACCATAAACAAATTGGTGATGATCAGCTACAGCAGCTGCACACATGGAGCTGGACAAGAATTACGTTGGGGTGATAACAAGAACAAAGAAACTATCTACAAATAGAAGCACATAAAGATCAATTCAGATGTAAGGTGATTTTCAGTGAAAAGAAGAATGTAAGTAAAAAAGAAAGAAAGGGAGAAAAGATGAGGAAGAAACCATCAATATTCCTCCCAGTACAGGAACCCAGGTGCTCATAACTTGTTGAAATATCCCCACTCACCACCAACACAAACATGAAATCACAAAACTTAGGACCCAGAGATATAGTAGACGGATAAATTAAAACCAAGGAAAATGGTAGAAACTTAAGTTCATGTGTTGTTACTATTACTGAGACTTTGTGGCTAAGTGAAGTGCCCTACTTTCTCAAATATCAGGTCTTTCCAACGGGTTCTGAATTTCATCACCAAACAAGCAGAAGAAAGTAAACACCTATGACTATTTAAACTACAACAAGATCTACAAATTACTGAACTGTTTTAACCAAATAGAAAAGTCTGTGGCAAACTACATGAAACCCAAGCAAACTGGCTGGAATAGTACTCCAACCATGAAATCGCCAGTCTCAGAAGCTTATGAGATTCTTCCAAGAAAATACAAAACTGAAAGTACATATTTTAGCTGAGTATGCACTGCCAGCATAAATCTGCAGATAGAAGTTTGTCTGTATAGCCTCATGAATTTTAATTTGTTTGGTTTTTTAATTTTAATCTGGACCACACCCTTATGACAATATAGCAAAACCAGATTTAGAATGGAACGAGATTTGTAAATATTGTGAAGAGAAAGCTAATGGCTGCTATATTTTATGTACAGAATGATACTATTGTAGCTGAAGCATTAAAATATACTAGCCACAGAAACAACTAAATAATTAGATAATTTTCTACTGACGTTTACTCAAATTTACAAAGAAAGTAATTACCAAGTTCTGTCAAAGGACTTTTTGGAGCATCAAGGATTCTGGATCCAGAAGGAAGTGGTTGTATTTCATTAGTAGCTATGATAAAAGAAATAATCAAGGCTTTACTTGACTAAGAATATTACAAGACACAGTATGGATCTATATTTTGGGTTATAAACCACTCACTTCTGAAATGAATGGCATTTAATAAAAAGAAAAAAAATGCAGCAGTTCCAACCTAGATTAAAAAAAAGCCAAACACAACTTTGTCAGTTAAAAACATGGAATGACTGAAATCAACTTTGCCCTAATGGTGATATATAGATCCATCAGTCACAAGAATTCAATAATGAATATCCACCAGCAACTACAACAATGTAGTCTGAAATTAAACAGTGACCCATCATGATTAAATATAATACTTTAATCTTTAAAAGTATTGCAAAACACCAGGCAAGGCTGATTGTGCTTTAAAAAAATAATTAAAAGTTAGAGTGAAAATTAGATTGACTGATGGCTTAGCTTCAGTAAATTCTGGAAATCTGCTTGCAACTGCAAATGCAGAAAAGAGAGAACATGATATTAACCTGAATCAACAGGATTATGTAAAAAATGTATTTATTGAGAAGCACTAGAAGTCCTCTTCATGGGAAGATCTGTATTTCAGTCCTGCAAATGCAGATGATTTTTTCATTTATCTTACATCTTATACATATGTCATCTGTTCTTTAGAAAAATGCAATCAAAGTTTGTGAAAAAATGTTTGAACCCACAAGCTCATGCTTAGATAATTAATCTATTAATTGTAGATTAATATTCAGGCAACAAAATCAACATTTAGTATTCTGAATGCAAGAGTAAGTAGATGTGGTTCCAAATTGCAAAACTAACAATACTGCTACTTATATATGAAATCTCATTCATGACAATATCGGTAGAGCTCTTTTTTTCCTTCAGGACAAATACAGATATATCATGTCATATGCAATATTCCTGTTGCATCACTGTTGAGGTCATCTAAATGAACCTGTTATCAGAAGAAAACCAACGAGGTTAATTATTTCAGTTCTGTCACTGAGGTTAATTTGACTAATAGATATTTTATGTAGAGTCAATCATAGAGTAGACATAAAACATTGCTTTAAAATATGAAATAAAATAGATCAGTCAAATCTGCTCAGCCAGAGCCAGATGCATCCTGCTTTATATTTCATGAGCGAGTTGCTGGAAACACAAAAGCAATCAAAGATTTTTAATTAGTTCTTCCTTTAGAGTCAATAAGAAGGGGATGCAGTAAGTAGTAGAAAAATTCTGCTGGAGGCAAAAGAAAAAAAACATTTAAAGTACACAGGTGGTAAAAAGCAGCAAAATCGGTTACCCAGTATGTTTTGAGTTTGCACCAATTCAGGTTTAGGCGTTGATTTAAATTCCTCAGATCCATATTTTTTGTCATCCTGAGCTAGAAGAAAAAAAACTTTATTTAATTTAAAATCCCTCCAAGATGTTTTTTGTTGTTGTTGTTTGTAATCTACTGTGAAAATCCCACTGCTTTTGTTATCACCATTTTATGCCACCTGATTAGTTCTTGTAGCATACTCTATCATGGTCAGTATTGATTTTTGTTTTCAGATTTTAAGACTACATGATATTTTGGATTTATTTTGTTGCCACTTCACATGATGGAAGGAATTATTTCACTCCTTATATCCCATGGGCTGTGAGAACAGTGGAAGAGAACTTGGGAAACATGCTAACAGAGGAATTGTTTCTGCTGAACTGTAACCCTAACATGGACTCACAGGTGGCACTTTTCATTTCAACCTTATTCACTACTTCACAAATCTAATTTGATTTGGTTTTTTTGTACAACCCTTAACATAAATAACTTGCTCTTCTTTTATTAACTAGTTCTTCAATGTCATAGACAAATGTTCTGATACTTTTAACCAATGAGTAGCTCCAACCTCCCTGTAAAGTTAATAAAAAAAACTCACAATTGATTCAACCGAGAGAAAAAAATGCAGTGATAATTTGAGGTATGTTAAGCACAGTTTCAAAGACTGGATGAAGGTTGAAAGAAAAAAAGAAGCATTATGGATTTGTGCTGCTGCGTTAAGAATAAATTAGTCCTAAGTGGAAAACATTGCAACAAACCTGGCAAAAACAAAGCTTGAAAGAGC
This sequence comes from Psilopogon haemacephalus, assembly GCA_013396835.1. Lineage (NCBI taxonomy): Eukaryota > Metazoa > Chordata > Aves > Piciformes > Megalaimidae > Psilopogon > Psilopogon haemacephalus. Next base: position 721,702 of record VWZI01023237.1, on the reverse strand, counting down.
TTACTAACCAGTGTTTCCATAAAACTGCATGCCAAGGAAAAGCCTGAAATTAAGAAAGTGATGGATGCCTTGCTGATGAATACACACAAAAAAGTTACTAAAGTACGTCACATCGCAAAACACACCCTTTGACAAAGACCCAGTGTAATACAAGAGCAGCTCATGGAGTCATTCAGATAGTACATCTGCTGAAACACCTCAAACTCCATTCTTCCCTTCTTGCATGGCTGATGACACAACAGCTGCTTCAGCACACAGCTCCTTTTAAATCAGCATTCTGATGTCACTTCTGGCACCAGTTCTTAAATGTTTAGCAGCAAATATTTACTATGTCTTACACAAAGAATCCAGTTGCTTTTCAAATAGGGGAGGTCCAAAGGAAATGAAGTGGAACCTAATAACATCTTTATTCATGGCTATATATTACCCTGTGTCTCAAATGCAACTCTTGGAAAAGGTCAGTGTTCAGACCATAGAATTATAGAATGTATCAGGTTCAAAGGGGTCCTTGAAGGTCATCTTGTCCAACCTCTCTGCAATAAGCACCAATTAAGGTTGGTCAGGGCCCCATCAAGTCTGACTTTAAATGTCTCCAGAGATGGGGCATTCCACATCTCTGGGTAACCTGTTCAGTGTCCAACAACTCTCATTGTGAAGAACGTCGTCCTAACGCCCAGCCTAAATCTGCCATTGCCATTCATTCTGTTACTACAACCCCTTCTAAACAGTCTCTCCCCTGCCTTCCTGTAGGTCTCCTTCAGATTTTGAAATGCTGCTCTAAGGTCTCCCTGGAGGCTTCTCTTCTCCAGGCTGATTGTATATGCAATCATTACACAGAAATTACACTCTAAGAATGTAACTTTAACTGAAATACTTTAACCACAATGAACACATTCTGTAATGTATATACATATATGTATATATATATACATTAATGTGAGACATTAGTGCGATCAACAAAGAATGACTGAAAGGTACGGTCAACACAGAAAAAGAGACATGGAAGCAAAACTACAGAGAAAGCATGAAGTGGAAGGTGAACATGATTCTAAATATTTCAGTGTGCTAGCAATAAGAATAGGTTTAGTTGTAACTTGCCAATTATTATCATGTATAATCAAACACACTATCCACCTTTATAAACACCTAATTCTGTGCTATGTCTAGACATGATGATGATTACGGTTAGAATTACTGCATGCCAGGTACACAAACACAAACTATATCAAATACATAAATACAGAGCACAAAAGAAAGGAAGCAGAATGGACTGATTTTTGTCATCCCTATGGTTTATGCCAATTCTGGTGCCAGATTTCACACTGTTTTACTGAATCAACTAATACATCACAGCACAAAGAACAATGTACTTTTGATGACTGTAAGACTAAAGACTAGGACATTGCAGGACAGCTGATTACTAAATGTATGCACCTAGTTCCCCCTTTCACAAAATGGCAACGTTTGACAAAATAAATTTATAAATCACTTGTTCTGCAGTTACTTGGACAAGGCAAATAATTAGCAAACTAATTGCAGAATTTAAGTCTAGAAGAACTACCAAACTGTAAAAAAAAAAATTGAAAAAATATATTTACAGTATTAAAAAGTATCCAAACATTTTCAGTTTAAAGCAAGCTGTTAATTATGTATATGTTGAACTTGTAAAGTTCAGTGCCATCTTTGATAATAAAATACCAGGGAATAATTTCTTTGTTTTCCTTGTAGGATGAACTGAAAAGAGCTATCCATATGACGATTTTGTAGAGTTGATGTTTAAATGTAGAATTTGGCAAATACACGTATCTACTAAGTGAAAAATAAAATTCTGAAAATGTTTTCAGAGAGAAAAAAAAATTTATTGTTTAATCTAATAGATGGTTCTCAATCATATGATTTTGCTGTGTTCCTTCACCCTACATCTCTTTCATTCCCTACGTATTTTTTGGGTGGTGCTGAGTTGTTTGCTTGCTTTAATTCAAGAACAAGTTGGTCTGATGATGTAAAGTAAGATATGGAGTCATAGAATGATGGAGGTTAGAACAGATTTCTGGAGATTATTGAATCTAACCCCTGTGCCAAAGCAGGATTATCTAGGGCATCCAGGTGTTTGGGAAGTTTCCAGAGAAACAAACTTCACAACCTCTTTGGGAAGCCTGTTCCAGAGATTCAGCACTCTCCCAGCAAAGAAGTTTTTCCTCATGTTGAGGTGGAACTTTCTGTGTTCCAGTTTGTATTTATTGTTTCTCATCCTTTCAGAGAGCACCCGTGTAAAGAGACTGGCCCCTTCTTGACACCCACCTTTAATAAGATTCCCTCTCAGCCTTCTCTTCTCCAGGCTAAACAGCCAGCCCCAGGCCTCTCAGCCTTTCCTCATCAGACAGACATTCTATTCCCTTAATCACCCTCATAGGCCTCCATTGAACTCTCTCTAGTAGCTCCCTGTCTCTCTTGAGCTGGGTAGTCCAGAACTGGACACAATACCCCAGATGTGGTCTCATCAGGGCAGAGTAGAGGCAGAGGGGAATCTCCCCTCACTTGCTGGTCACGTTCTTTTTAATGCATACCAGGATAGCATTTGTCTTCTTGACCACAAAGGCACATTGCTTTCCCATGGGTAACTTAGAGCCCAACAGGACTTCAAAGTCCTTCTCTATGGAGCAGGTTTCCAATAGGTCAGCTCCTAATCTGTAATATTAACTTTGATATACTTAGGAAGAAAATAAGCACAGTCATGTTTAATGGCAGTATTTCTGTGAATCCTGTGATGTCAAAGGAAGAATGTGATATGCCATTTCAGCCTGCCAAGAAATACTTCATAGGGGGGAATAATGTCAGCAAGATTATATAATATGACCAAACTAAACCAAAGCAAACATTCTCTTCACTGTTTCCTCAAATTCTTTTTCCATTTTAAAGTCTTGACACTGTTCAGGCCTCCTTTCTACCTTTCAGTAAATAAGATACCAGAAGCCAACTCTTGTCTCTACTGACAGCAGAATCAAGATTCCAGTCTCAGCTATAAGATAAAATCAAGACTAGAGAAATATAAGACTGATGTAAGCCAATTTCAAGCACTTCCAAAATGTATGTTGATAAGGTGGCTGAAAAATCATTCATCATTTAACTTTATAAATGATTTAGTTCTCTTGAACTGTTTTTCCCTCAAATTTGTTTTTCCCCCAAATAGGAAATGTAAACTGCAGAGTCGTACTTTTCATACAGCTTGATAATCTGTGTACATTCCTCTATTCTCTTTGGTAAGCAAATGGAATGCACTAAATCTTGTGATTTAAAAAATTTTACTTCATATTTTTAAACTGTTTATGAAATTAGCATCCCAGTAAGTACTTTTAAAAAAGAGATATTTTTCAGTCACAAGTAGATAAAAAAAACCTTGAAGTATGCAAGGTAATATACATTTCACAGATAGATAATCTTGAATATGAGTCTACAATAAAATTTTATATTCCCTTTCCATTTATGTGAGCAGTCACGGTTCACTTCAATGGGATCAGTAATTCCTCAAAGAGGATGTATTCAAAACTGATTTTCAATCCATCTCTGAAATAGAGTTTGCTATTGTGACTGTTTTATCTTAATCTCATGCATTTTGAACAATTACACTTTTATTTATAGTTTTCTTCTTCATAACATAAGAAGTTCTAGGTGCATGACAAAGAAACTTGTTTTGCCGTTTTTCACAATTTCAAGGTATCCAATACGGTTCTAATTCTACATGGTTTTATAAAGCATCTGAAGCTTTCCTTCAAAATGAGATCCAAATTTTTATCCAGACCTACCACTCAGAGCTACTAATTCAGCTACATTATTCAAAATTTCCAACTACTGCCTTTAACCACAGATTATGCAACAAAAAGCTGAGTTTAATTTTAGTTTACATATTTGGCAAAGATATTTTACAGAGTTTCTAAAATAAAAATTTTCATTACCTGGGAGAGACTGTGGAGAGATTTCTTGAAGTTCTGGTGTTTTGGATTCAGCAGGCCATACTTGAGTCTCATTCTTAGCTAAAGGCAAAAAGACATTAGAGAGTAATTGCACAGCTGTATCTGTCTGCTCTGTTCTACTACAGATTTATATTTGTACCAATTCAGTTTGCCAAAGTAAGCTAACATGAATGTGTATGGAAAGTTGAATACCTTTAGGAATCAATGAACTTCTATTGCACAAACAGTACAAGCATCTGTCTAGCTAAATTAAATGCTCATTAGAAGATTCTTTAAAAATAAAATTTATGGCAAGGAATTTAATGCCTTTACTTTCACAGCACAAAATAGCTTTATGTGGTTTTCTTTTGTCTAGCATTTGAACATGAACAGCAAAAAAAAGTAGTACGAGAATAGTCTCATAATGTTTCAGATACAATGGAACTATCAACATGGTTACGTCACAAAATCACAGAATGTTAGGGGATGGAAGTGGCCTCTAAAGATCATCTAGTCCAATCCCCCTGCCAGAGCAGGATCACACTGGAATGCATCCAGGCAGGTCTTGAATATCTCCAGAGAGGGAGACCCCACAACCCCGCCAGGCAGCTTGTTCCTGTTTAGGAGCTGAGTTAGCTTCTCTGTGAACCTCACTGTTCTGGCTTCTGCCTTTTAGAAGAAATGTGATGTGTGGAGACATGTTTGATCCACACGTCAGATTTCTTAGATGTCCTTAGTTCCTTACTTCTAACAATTACAGATATAAAGATATTCCAGCAGAGAAAATTAGTTAATTTTGACCTGAATAGTACACCTGTTTTTCTTATTGTCCACAGAGGCAAAATATTAAGGCAAAATATTTTGTGTTGTTTATTTGTTTGTTTTGCCAGACTTATCATTCTTAAAAAGAAAACTTAGTAGGTTTTTGACAAATATTTAGTCCAAACATATTCTTACTCAAAAGTATTTGAATGTTATTCTATTGTGTAGCTGTATGCTTACACATACACAATATCTTAACAGGACTAAGCACTGCTGTTTTCTCACTGCAAAGCAAGCCATGGCCAGCAATGGAGCGATAGAAAAAATTAAACAAAGCAGAAATGGGAAAGGCGAAATTCTGATGCAGTTNGCAAAGCAAGCCATGGCCAGCAATGGAGCGATAGAAAAAATTAAACAAAGCAGAAATGGGAAAGGCGAAATTCTGATGCAGTTGTTCAGAGTTGAAATGAAGCATGAAGAGTGGCTAAGCCAAAAGTCATCAGCTCCAAAACTGTACTCAAGGGATCTGTGAAAGATGTACTAGGGGAATTATTAAAGTTTTAAAGCATAGCTGCTTTTCCCATGATTGCATTATTTCGCAAATGATATATTGGTTTACAGATTTTAAACAAAAGTATCAATTTATCTTTTTCTTGAAGGTTTCTGTATTCACAAGATACCCAGGAAACTTGTACTCAAATGTTCTCATTTTTGGCTACCATTTTTTTTCTTCCTGCCAATTTAATTACAGATAATAAAAAAGAATCTGTTCATGAAGCCAGTTCTCACATATACTCAAACCAGAACTCATAAAACTAAAATTCACTGAAAATCTAATTGTTAAAATAGAAACATATACTTCAATTTTAAAAGACATACATTGGTGTATAAAATCTATTAATAAAACATATTTCATTGTAAACCAAAACAAAATTCCTAAAGTCCATAAGCATGACCGCTTTCCTTCCTTTCCTCTATAGATCAGAGCTAATGTATACAATCGTAGAATCATAGAGTGGTCTGGGACCTCTAGAGGTCATCTAGTCCACCCCCCCATCCCCGCAGTCAGCAGGGACATCCCCACTAGAACAGGTCACCTAGGGCCCCCATCAGTGCTCACTTTGGATGTCTCCAGGGAAGGGGCCTCAACCACCTCCCTAGGCAACCTGTTCTGGTGCTCCACTACCCTGATAGTAAAGAACTTGTTCCTAACATACAATCAAAATCTGCTCTTCTGATCTTCTGCCGTGGTAGGCAATTGCCTGCAATGTGTCTTGGAACCCGGCCCTTGAAGCTGAGGGTGACAGAGACAACGCTTGCATTACGTGTGAGCAGATCAATGATCTGCTTAACATAGTGGCAGAACTGAAGGATGAAGTAGAAAGACTAAGGACTATAAGGGAATGTGAAAGGGAGTTAGATTTGTGGTCCCAGGCTCTGCAGACCCCATTAGCAGAGGGAGGAGACCTGAGAAACAAGGGAGAATGGATACAGGTACCTGTCAGGAAGGGCAAGGGAAACCCCTTCCAGCCCCCCCTCACCTCCTCAGTTGCCCTTGCACAGTAGATTGTGCTGGTTTGAGCTAATTGGAGAATTTGAGTGAGAAATTGGACTATTGGCTGAGAGAGAGTTAAATATACAGTGTCANAGCTGGGGGAAGGGGGGAAAGGTGGTAGGGGGTTTGGTTTCCCTCTGTTGGGGATTTTGGTCCCCAGGAGGGGTGTGGTGTGTATTACCCTTTTTTACTGTATATTTCTGTAAATATCTGTTATATCTTGTAAATATTTGCTTGTATATTTGCATTGCTGTAAATATAAAGCTTCATTTATTAACTTCCAGTGTGTTTTTCTGAGTTTTAGCCAGGGTTTAAAAAGGTGGGGGGGCAGGTCACTGCAAACCCAGGCTCTGCAGACCCTATTAGCAGAGGGAGGAGACCTGAGAAACAAGGGAGAATGGATACAGGTACCTGTCAGGAAGGGCAAGGGAAACCCCTTCCAGCCCTCCCTCACCTCCTCAGTTGCCTTTGCACAATAGATGTAGGGCATTAGAGGTTGAGGGTGAGGTGATCTTAGAAACAGAAGTAACATCATCTGGGAGGGTGACTAAAGCAAATCAGTGTCCCCCTCTCGCATCAGAACTTCTATCAAAAAAAAAAAAAAAAGAGGAGTAAGGTAATTGTTATTGGTCATTCCTCTTCCGAAAGGAACTGACAGACCCATATGTCAGCTGGACCCTTCCAGAGGGAAGTCTGCTGCCTCTCTGGGGCCCAGGTCAGATGTTGCCAAAATGCTGCCTAGTACAGTGCAGCCCTCTGACTACTGTGCCTTATTGGATATGTAGGTGGGAAGTGATGAGCTAGATACCAGAGGTCTAAAAGCAGTCAAAAGGGACTTCAAGGCGCTGGGAAAAGTAGTTGAGAGATCAGGAGCACTGGTAATCATTTCATCAATACCTTCAGTTTCAGGTAGGAATAGTGAAAGAAACAGGAAAACATGTCTGATTAACAATTGGCTAAGTGCCACCAACAAAATTTTGGGTTCTTTGATCTTGGGGAACTTTACACAGCTCCAGGTCTGCTAGTGACAGACGGGGTTCATCTGTCTCAGAGGGGGAGAAAGATCCTGGCACACGAGCTGGTGGGGCTTGTTGAAAGGGCTTTAAACTAGGCTAGAAGGGGGAGGGGATCAAACATAGATCAAAACTAGAGATGAACAGAAGGAGGTTGAGTGTGTTAAGCCAGAGATAGGGGTAAAATCAGCAGTCCAGCTGAAGTGTATGTACACCAATGCATGCAGCATGGGTAATAAGCAGGAGGAGCTGGAAGCCTTGGTGCAAGAGGCAAACTATGATGTTGTCGCCATCACAGAAATGTGGTGGGATGTCTCACACAATTGGAGTGCTGTACTCAATGGCTATAGATTCTTCAGGAGAGATAGGCGAGGGAGAAGGGGGGAAGGAGTGCCAGGCAAGGATACGGAATGGGTCATCTTGAGTGCAATGACACAGAACTTACAGTATGGCCAAGGGATCAGGCCCAGCCAGCATAGGTTTAGAAAGGGCAGGTCCTGCCTGACCAACCTGATTGCCTTTTATAATCAAGTTACCTGCCTGGTGAATGGGGGCAGGCTGTGGATGTAGTCTACCTGGACTTCAACCAAGCCTTTGGCACCATCTGCCATAACAAGCTCCTGGCCAAGCTGGCAGCTCACACAGATCCACTCTGAAATGAGTCAAAAACTGTCTGGAGGGCCGGGCCCAGAGAATCGTGGTGAATGGTGCCACATCCAGTTGGCAACCAGTCACTAGTGGTGTGCCTCAGGTATCAGTGTTGGGCCTGATCCTGTTCAATATCTTTACTGATGACCTGTATGAGGGAATTGAGCCCATCATCAGTAAGTTTGCAGATGACACCAAGTTAGGAGCAGGTGTCGATCTGTTGGAGGGTAGAAGGGCCCTACAGAGGGACCTGGACAGGCTGGATGGGTGGGCAGAGGCCAATGGGATGAGATTTAACAAGGCTAAGTTTAGGGTTCTACACATTGGTCAGAACAAACCCAGGCAGCACTACAGGCTGGGGACAGAGTGGCTGGAGAGCAGACAGGCAGAGAGGGACCTGGGGGTGCTGGTAGATACTAGGCTGAACATGAGCCAGCAGTGTGCCCAGGTGGCCAGGAGAGCCAATGGCATCCTGGCCTCTATCAGGACTAGTGTGGCCAGCAGGGCAAGGGAGGTTATCCTTCCCCTGTACTTAGCACTGGTCAGGCCACACCTTGAGTACTGTGTCCAGTTCTGGGCATCTCAATTCAAGAGAGATACTGAGGTACTGGAACATGTCCAGAGAAAGGCAACGAAGCTGGTGAGGTTCCTGGAGCACAAACCTTATGAGGAGAGGCTGAGGGAGCTGGGGTTGTCTAGCCTGAGGAAGAAGAGGCTTAGAGTTGACCTCATTGCTGTCTGCAACTACCTAAAAGGAGGTTGTAGTCAGGTGTGGGTTGGTCTCTTCTCCCAGGCAACCAGCAACAGAATGGGGGGACACAGTCTCAATTTGTGCTGAAGGAGGTATAGGCTGGATATTAGGAGGAAGCTCTTCACAGAGAGAGTGATTTGCTATTGGAATGGGCTGCCTGGGGAGGTGGTGGAGTTGACGTCCCTGGAGGTGTTCAAGAAAAGACTGGATGGAGCACTTAGTGCCATGGTCTAGTTGATTGGATAGGGCTGGGTGGTAGGTTGGACTAGATCATCTTGGAGGTATCTTACAACCTGGCTTATTCTATTCTATTCTATTCTATTCTATTCTATTCTATTCTATTCTATTCTATTCTATTCTATTCTATTCTATTCTATTCTATTCTAAGAGGATGGAGCCAGGCTCTTCTTGGTGATGCCCAATGACAGAACAAGGGGCAATGGCTGGAAGCTGAGGTATAGGAAGTTCCATGTAAACACAAGAAAGAGATTTTTCACTGTGAGAGTGACAGAACATTGGAACAGGCTGCCCAGGTGGAGATATTCAAAACCCTCCTGGACACATTGCTGTGTGACATGGCATAGGTGATCCCACTTGAAGGGAGGTTGGACTGGATGATCTTTAAAGGTCCCTTCCAGCCCCTAACTTTCTGTAATTCTGTGATAGGTCAAAACAGTCTTATACATGTCCTGGCTTGGCCAGACATGTTTCTCTGCTCTTCCTCTCTCTCTGTTTTGGGGAGAAGCAACCATGGGAAAGAGGACAGAAGAACCTGGGGCCACTGAGTCTAAGGACCCTGGCTTGTCCAGACTTGTTTTGCTCCTGTTTACATTCTGTGGTAAGCACTTGGCTTATGCCTGCCTTGTGCAAGGCCTATGTCTTTCCCAAATTCGGGTAAAGCAAGACTATGGCTTCAGCTAATATGGTCAAGCTTGGCTAACTGCCATTATGAATGTCTAATTTGTGTCCAAAGGCCCATTAGTCTTGGGCTGATTTGATAAAAGGAAATTAACAGGCAACATAACGTGCTCTGCCATTGTATCTGTGCTTGCTGCCTGCTGCTGCCTGCTGCTATACTTTACAGCATTATACTTTGCTAAACTATAAGGCAGTTTGTTTGCCTGATAAACTGCCTGCTTGGAGTTTACCTGGAACAGGCATAATTGTCTCCATGCAATTGTCCTGCATAGCCAGTATGACTATATTGCAAGACATCCTGCCTACACCTCAAAGTCTCCTGCCAAGACAGGAAGTCCTGGAGGTACACAGATTGTCCAGAGAAATCAGGACCAGCATCCTGTGAAGTCTGGGAAGAATCAGAAGCCTCATTAACCAACAAGACAGAATTCCCTGAAAGCATTTGGGTACCGTCTGAAGCTGTAGCTAGCCCTGTGAGTTGTGAAATAATATTTTGTGAGCAAATACTTAAAGCCTCTTGTAATTTACCGATTGCCTTCTGCCATAAGCAGAAAGGAGCTTCCTGAATCCATCTAGTAGGCAAGTGGTTTATCGACCGCAAGAAGCTTCTTTTCTAGGTCAATTAATGTTTATATATTCTTGCTAGTTATTTCTAGATTTAGTTTATCTTTTGTATAATGTTTCCATTATTAAAATGTTTTCATTATTAAAATTAGTGGTTGGGGTGGTGAGAATTCTGAACACCAAAATTAATAAACAATATTAATTTTGAAAAAATCATATCTCGCATCAATCAATTGCCCCTCCATCACATCTTCTCAAGCTTGAGCCCGTTGTCCCTCATCCTGTCACTGCAGGCCTTTGTAAACAGCTTCTCTCCATCCTTCCTGTAGGCCCCCTTTGGGTACTGGAAGGCTGCTACTAGGCCCCCGTCAGAGCCTCCTCCTCTCCAGACCAAACAACCCCAGCTCCCTCAGCCTGTCCTTGTATGTACTTTCAAATGGCTGCAAAATACCTCAAAAACTCATTCAGATGTTCTAAAATAAATTAATTTCTATGAATAGCTGTAAGTCCAAGCTAACAATTAATTAGACAAAGAGAATAAAAGAAGGCAAAAGAGATGCATGGATACAAGATCTCACATCACTATGCTTCTGATACCGCTCACAAACACAGGCTTAGTTTATTTCTGCTTACCTAGTTTTTTTCTGGACGCTTGAGGTATATCATCTATTGTCAGGAGAGGAGGAAGTTTCTGCTGAGTTTCATTGAGACCTGGAACAATAAGGTGCACTGCAGAGAAAGAAGTGAAGAATTAATTCCAGAAGAGATGAAAAATATAGAGTCTGCCCTCTGAGATTTGTGAACTGCTACTGAATCAGTGGGAGTTTATTTTGAGTATTTGGGAAATTACTTAGTTCTGGTCAGTGATTATCACTCCCATTTGGTGCTATTTCCACTTTATACTTCTCCCTATATCACCATAATTTCAAGATTAACCATAGCTGAAAAAGATTCTATACTGAAGCATATAACCCTGGAGTAATACAGTATCACATGTACTGAGACATTCTGAACAGTGGTCCAAAAAGACTCCACACCAAGTGTACTTAGTAAATACCTGCTTGATTCATTTTCACACACTAGAACTCACACAAACCAAACTTACACCAAAGTAATTGTATAAAGTATTTTCCTATAAATAAAAGACTAAACATCTTCCTGAATCCAATTCACAAGGTACATGTTGCAGTGAACCTTTCAGGCAGACCAGTAGTTCACTATACTAAACATATTTTGATGTTCTAAGTCAATATTAAGTATCATTATAGGTCAAATGAGAAAAGAAATCATGACACTGAATGGCTTGAGGTAAAGAGTTAACCCTCAATATCCAATATCAAGCTCAAATTGCAAGGAAAGTTATCATATATACCACTGCAGATTTGTGCCTGTAGGTGGTTATCTTATCATACTTCCTTAAAAGTAAAATCAAAACCAACAACTCTTCATCTCAGTAAGATTTTTACCATAGAACCTTACTTGAAGTATGAAAGAACTTCTTGGCTTAAACAATGACTATTTTCTTTTAAATGCAATGTTTCTAATAACCCTGGGCTAAATCATCCTTGAACTATCTGCACCACCATCAAAGGTGACAAATACTGTCTTGAACCAGATGCAAAACATCCTTTGATATGCAAGCAAAGGATACTTAGATTAGCCAAAGATGAGGGGAAAAAAAAAATAAATGAAGAAAAAAAGTCCTAATCACCTAATATTGCTCCTGGCAGAGAAGAACTGTCTGCAGTTTTTGACTGTGTTCGATTTTGAATGACTGTGGAGAGAACACAGAGATATTAGAAAATAATTTTAAAAACCAAGAAATAAAAGACAAAACTATAGCTGAGGCAAGCTTCAGCATCCCAAAACTGCTCCCTCAATAAGCAAAGGTGAGGACACCATTTTAATCTTTTCTGTATTTACATTCAGTTTAAGGGACTGCAAACTTTGTTTCCTCTACATCATCTCTTAATCGTGCGTCTCTTTACCCTAGCATACTAGTTTGATATCCTTGGCAAAAAATGACATTCTATAGTTATGCTAATATAGGGCCAGTTCCAAGCTACCTCACATTCACAAGCCTTCAAAAAAAATATGCATGTGAAGTAAATGCCAATACAGACATATTTAAATAACTACAACATTTTGCTTTCAAAGCACCCTGAAGTGTTTTCCTATTCCGGAACTGTGAACAAGCTCCAAAGACAACTTGACATTTGTTACTTAAAAATATAAACAATACAATTTCAATTTAGCAAGTTTTAATCTGCAGCTCATTTTCTTTCTATCAGCTCTCTTTAAGTTGTAAATTTTCGAAGATTACACTACTGTATTATGTCTCACTACAAGAGAGAAACAAGCATTTCTAAAAGGGCAATAATCATAGAATCATAGGTTGGAAGGTCATCTAGTTCCAACTCCCTTGCCATGGGCAAAGGCACCTTCCACTAGACCATGTTGGTTGCTCAAGGCCTCATCCAATCTGGCTTTGAACACATTCAAGGAGGGGGCATCCACAACCTCCCTGGGCAACCTGTTTCAGTGTCTTGCCTCCCTCACTATAAAGAATTTCTTTCTAATATCCAGTCTAAATCTACTCTCCTCAAGATACCTCTCTTCACTGACCAGGGAAAGGAACAGGAGGGAGTCTAACTCAATGATTCAGCTAAATATACCAAAAAAAACTTAGCATGAAACTTACCCATACTGCTGCCCTTCATGCCTGCCTTATCCAGTTATGCACAGCTGGGAGACCAATATACCCAGACAATCCAATTGAAAAGGAATGCATACTAGCAAAAATCAGAACTGGCTGGTATTCATTCAATGACTCAATTAAGTTGTTGTTTATAATGCAGTGTCATAGCTCATTTTATTAACATTGACAGAAACAGCTTAATAGTATTTTTAATTAAAGGATATGATAATTTGTAAGGTTCTACTAATTCTAAAATGAAACTTTCATGATATTCAGATGAGCCAGAATTTATCTTAATTTTAATTTTAAATTGCTCTTACAGAGCAAAAGAATCAGTTTTTTAAAAATGCAAATTTACCTTGTTTGATTATTGTGACTGGGACCAACTTCTTATTATCACGCAGTGTAAGCTGAGAGAAGAGGAAGGGAAAGAAAAAAAGCCTTGGGATAACTGCCAGAATAGTAATTGAACTTTCTTAGTAACAAAAGCAGAGGGCTCTAATCCAACACCACGCCTGCCCCAAATTAACACTGGGTATGGCTCTGGCCCTACTCAATGAAGGTTATACCGTTGCTTCAGTTCCCATGGGCTAGTAGAGTAATACTGCATTTTGATTTCATTTTCTCAGCCTGAGATGCTTTGCTTCATGAAAACGCAGTATCTGAAACCATAGGATTTCCCAATCCTTTTTGTTTTTTTGTTTGTTTCTTTTTTTTTTTTAATTTTTTAAGAATCTTTGTTCAGTCACTGGGATGTAGTCCAGAAAGCTAAGAAAAGCTGAAATTAAATTACAACAAAACATCTCAAATATACACAATTACAAATTAGGACACAGGTTAGAATTATATTCTGGGGAATACCTTATTTATAACACAAACTATTCCAGAACTATATGTAAGTTATCTGCCACTTTTGGCCGCATTGTCTGCTTCAAGTAGACTAACCCAGAGACATTTTATTTGGTGAAATTGTTTCCAAAGTATACTTGGCCAGCCACCCACATTCTTTTCACATTTTTATGCTGAATTGTTGAACTTCTCTGATGATCACTTTTCTATGATCCAGATTACTTTTTCTGCCTGAGTGGGAATCCTTCCCAGCAAGAAAATTCATAATAATAAATTCATTTGATAATAAAGCTTTAATTATTTACCCAAGGATAGCTGTAGTTTGTTCAATCCTAAAAATTTTGGAAAAAGTTTTAAAAGCAATGGTTGAGTACACATCAAACACAGATTAAAATCTAAAAAGATGTAAGAATGCAAATCTCATCATGATGGTCTTTTCACTCAGTGAAATAGATGGAGGCTGCTTACTTTATGAAAGCCATCACTTTCTGCTACCTAATAACTCTTCCACTTTGGCATGAACATGGTGTGAAATCAACTGGAATTGTCAATCATTGTCATTAATGGAGAATACAGAATAATATTCCTCTTTTATCGCCTACTAGTTTTTATTATAAATTAGGCTTACATTTCTGTTTTGCCTAGTCCAAAAAGCTGTGTTGAAGATGATCAGGTTTTGAAGTAACCTTGAAGTGCATTTATCAGGTGTTAATTTGATTTTATTTCTCATCAGAAGCCCTACAATCTAATAAACACTTCTCAAGTTGTAGTGAGCACACGTGTAACTGCAATGCAGAGCTACTTGTCATAATTATTATCAGTAAAAGGTGTTTATATTCAGAAGAGTATCCATCTTTTGTTGTATAACAATGGATTACTGTAATGACAGCAATATGAAAATGCTAATACATTAAAATAAATTCAGAATTTAGTTTCCCACTCAAGCATGAATCATTGACATAAAATCCATGTTCCACAGCTGCTGTAATTACACCACTAATTGAATAAATTCTGGAGGAACATGCATGCTTTCTTCTAGACTTTAACTTCCAGACTTTAAATGACAGAAGCTAAGAGTCCTGCTTTATCACACCTTTCAAGCAGACCTTATGAAATGACAGGAACCTAATCAGACAGAAGAGAAAATAAATTTCTGCTGCATGCTCTACACCCTGCCACCACCTATTGTTTAGGAAAAGAAAAAAAAATATCATCTCTCATTTTTTTCCCTTCTCTCATTAGTCCCAGGAGCTTAGTCAAACTTAAAAGATGAACCTGCCAAAAAAACCCCACAAACTGATATGTGACCAGTGTTGAAAGGGCAGAATGACTGGATGGACTAATAAGGATGCTTTGATAAACAGTCTGTAAAAATATCTCTTTACAGAGAATAGTTAGGATCATGCTGATATGAGCCAGTTGTGTCTTTGGAGCAAAATAAGGCACAAACAAATCTTGGCTTCTGGTTTGCACTGAGGACACAATTGCACCCCTGAAACATACCCCTTCTGGTTTGCAGTGAAATGCTTCTTCTGGTTTGCACTGAGGATACAATTGCACCACTGAAACATACCCCACCTGATTCTGTGGAAACTGAAGTAATAACATAAAGTTAAGAGCTTCCCAGCCTTAGTTTTTTTGGGTTTTTGCATCACCAAAGTGAAAATGATAAGAGAATTTTTAGAATTATCTATGGAATGTTTCCCTGATGTTTCTGTGGATAAAACAGTACTGGAGCTAAGCCCTGTGAAGCTGACAAAAAGGACTAGATGTTGGCTCCAGTTCTCCTTTCATGTTTAAGCTGTGCAAATATTTGGAAAACTGTTTTAGCTCACTTTCTCAGGACTTCTCTTGCATAAATAGAATCCCTGCTTCTGTAGAAGCTGCATATCCAAGTCAAGGTCCTGGCACACAGGGTTTGCTAAGACAAATAAAAGATGTACTCCATATGCCAAGATGAATTACCTGGTCTTGTGTTGTCATATGTAAATTTAAAGATGTTTGTGAGACCAATGGGAGGAGCAGTGAAGTTGAGAACACTGCTCTGACTCTATGTGTAGTACTGTAATTAAAATATTACCGTCCTAAACTAACACCTACCCATTGCTACAACAAAATTTATATAATAAACTGTGGGTTGATTCCTGAAGGGGCTCCAAGTCTGGTAGGTACAGACCATTAACAATATTGTACAATATGAAGAATGAACAATGAGAAACCATACACGACAATTTCCTATCATGAAAACACTCAGAAAGCATCAGGGACAGAAGATAATTCACTTTTCCCTTATAATAATCATAATTCATGAATCAACCTTTTAAACTGTCTGAAGTAGTAAGGATTTCTACAACTGTTCTTGGGAAGTTATCCTATAGTCCGTTTCAGGAATGTACTATCCTAAAACATCTTTTAAAAACAACTTTAAAACAAACTAAACAAAAAAGGACCCAAAAGATTAAAGACTTAAACTTGCACTTTTATAAAAAAAAACTAAGGGTAGAAAAAATGAATAATCCAATTTAATCTCATAGGAGAAGAGATAACGCTTAGAGGTTATTAATATAGTGTCTATTTTTCGCTATATTGAAACTAGTCTAACAGTTTCAATCTACAGATCCTTCATTTCTGCCTCATCTCTAGGAAGTGGAACAATGTGTATGTGAATCATATGAAATCAGCTCATGATTGCTTGTTATGACAAATGCCAGATGTGGAAAAAAAATGAAATAGAGGAAAGTAAGAAATGTTGATGTTTGTTTATTTACAAAAGTCTCCAAATGTTTTGATGAAACAGCTAAAAATTGTACCTTGGCACCTGGAAGGATTTAATGAAATGACTACCAATTTTGAAAAGGAAATTAAATTGTTCTTTCCAGCATCCTCTGGTCCTGCAGACACTTGCCTTACATCTGAGAATTATCAGGGAATTCAAGGAGACAACTAATGACTTTAGAATACACACGTATATACAATATTACTCTATAAAAAAATAATGACGCTATCTTATCACAAGGTGAAAAGATCACCAGCTAACAAACCTGAATACCGCAAAGGAATAAGAAAATGTCAATGTTTGGAATGTGCACAGAGAGATCATCGGCTTCATCACTGCTCAGTCAGAATCAATGGATGGAATCATCTCAGGTACAGTTCTCTATGATTTCATCAATCCACATGCATAAACCCTTTTCCATGCAGTTATCTAGTCTTAGATTAAAGAGATTTTAAAAATATTGATCAGTTGCAGCCACAATGTCTTTCTTGCTTTACTCTAACAGAGAAGTAAAAATGGCACCATTCAAAACACTAATATGGTTTAATAAAAATAAAAAGACTGTTTTGCATACCTGTGTTTGGGAATTAGGTACCAACTTGTACATGTTCAGGAATTGTCCGTTTCCTTTTTTATCTGAATTGACAGAAAGATAAATAAATACAGAAAATTATATTTCTGTTTTTTCAAATCAAAGCATATAAAGTTTATTCACTTTTTTTTCAATAGCTAAGAAAATTAGGAGGCTTAATTACAAGGCATTAAAAAAAAATCATATCACAGTTTTCTTCGATTGAGTGTTTCTACATTTATTAATTAATCTGGAAAGCCTCCTCTTCACATTTTGACAGTGAGGAACTAAAATTTATTTTTATTGTTCTACAGTAGGGAGTAAGAAACCTGAAACAGTCTGGGGCTTACTAAAGAAAATTTAGAGGTGCCTAGGAGGATTCCATAATAAAAAAATAATATAACCACAACACTAATATGTAAAGAAGAAACTTGAAGGAGGAATTTTGCATCTCATCTGTCAGACTTGTCCTAGGACTGGCTAGAAGCAGCATGCTTTAAGGTCTCCAATAGTCTTGATTTTAAGTGTGCTCTTCCACAAGACATAGACATTTAGCACTGGCAATACAGAGCAGGCTTATCACTTCTCTCGGTCTGTGATCAAAGCAACCCATGGATTTAATTTCTGACTTCTTTGAGGTTTTACCTATTAGCTTCTTAATAATAGAAGCTTACAGTGATGCAGCTGTTAAGTACAGAAGACAAACAGCCCCTTCCAGCACTTCTCATATTCTAGCATGATTATTTTCTAGTCCATTTGTGTAGAAGAGTCCAGCTAAATGTTGTCATATTTCTTCATAAGTATCCAAAACTGATAAGCAATATTAAAAAATGCAAGTGTAAAGAAATACCTATTAAAACCACCAAAGCCTACATGCTATCCTGAGAAAAGACACCATAATCTTTCAAAGTCTCAGGAACAGAACCCACTACTGGCCTAAGGACAAGAGAAAACTGACTAAAGTTTCACTCTGACTTCATGAGAAAGTAATGCTAAGATGGTCAGAAATAATCTACTTTCACCTCTTTTGATAAATTTTAGTTAAGTAACTGTTGAATATTTGCCATGCCTTTTATGTCTTCCTGAAATCATGAATTAAAACCAGATTCTCCTCCTAATGCCTCCCAACATGTTTAATATATGACCACAATTTGCCCTTTGGATTGAACAAATACAAGAAAGTGCAACAGGAGTTTCTGTTTAGAGTATTTTATATATTCTTCAGTGAGGAAATCAAATTTACAGTGAAAGATGTATGGTTTAGATTGAAATGCTTCACACTATATGAAAATACTCCAAGTAGCTGCAAGACAGAACATTCAAACAGAAAAAAATAGTCACTATTTGTGGTGTTGGTCAACTCCTATGCAGACAGATGGCTATAAATCTTTATAAATGCTCACTCTCTGTTTACTGCTCACAGTTTTTGTATCTTCTTGTTATGCACTGACAGTACAAAACGCTTGAATTTTAAATGTGCTGACAACTTTCTGATTAGAAAGATACTTTATCAGCAGAGCAGAAGGTGCACAAAGTAACAGCAAGATCTTTGGATTTAATGTCTGCAGAAGCATTCACTTCATAGGCAAACCTGCATTCCAGGGAAAAAACATCTCATCTAAATAGAATATGAACTCTTACAGGATAATATCTTTCAACCAAACTAAGTCTGCCTCCCTAATTTACAGGAGTGATTCTCCTGGCCTGTTAAAAGTGTATTCCATTGGAAAGAAACAGCAATTAGAAATACATTACATATAAAGAGAAAAATTGGCAATATCAGTGGGCATTTCAATCACTTTCAAATACAATTTTAAACTTCAAACACTAGATGCTCTTCATTGCCTTCTATTTTTAGTGTTTGAATATATTCCAGCACTCACTGGAATTACCTTAAATTACTTTAAAATGTTTAAAACATAGGAAAACCAGCCATTTAGTAAGCCTTCTCTAGAGTTGTGAAGAAGAGTTTCTTTTTTTGTGACACAGGTGTGGGAAAAGATTGTCACCATTCTCCACTTTAAGGTCATGGTAACTATGGCATTATTCTGGAGTGCTGAAATTTCACGGGCACTGGCCAGGTACTTCGAAGTTACAGCTATCTAAATTATGTTGAAGGTAAGCAAAGTTCTTTATTAAGGAGTATGAGTTAGTGTTACAAACATCCTACTGCTCATCTGCCTTACTCTCAAGAATATCGAGCAGTGTAATTCACCTACAAACTTGAGACTGAGGTCCAAATCAAATTTCAACTGGAAATCTCAAATTAATGGGGCTCTCTTAAGAGAAATGCAATTCTTTACATTTTGAGTCAAGTATAAAAGTTGAGCATAGGAGTTTGCAGCCTCTTTGGACCAGCATCATAATCAGAATTATCTTTATGTAAATGCTTGAGGGCAATAAATAAAATTGTCTGTTAAGGCCTTTCTTCCTCTCCTTAGGAGGAAGGCTCCTATTTCTTCCATTGATAGCGCTGATTCTCTGAGCAGTACATGTTTTTTCAAGAGTGAATTTGATGCCACTTTGCCTGCATTGCCTTGTTACTTTGGAGAAAAAGCTTAAAATATATGACTGAGAGAACAGCCAGAGGTGCCAGACACTGCCTCTGTGAAAACCCAGATGAAAATATACATGACAGTACATGCCTTGAACACAATTTATGTAATTCCTTGACTGAAAATGACCTTCAAATTCAACTTCCCAGCAGAGTCATAAAGGGTCTATGGTGATACACGTTGAATAGGAGAGGCCCTGTCAAGCTTCTAACCATCTTGAATGCAAAAGCAAATATAGAAGATTCAAACAAAGGTAATATCATCAAATCAAAGTAGGAATGACCTATTATTCCTGGCCCAAAGAAAAAGCTTGGTACCCAGGCAGAAGCATCAACATATACACTCAATAATTCATGTGTATCTAAATTAAACACTCGAGTTCTATCAATCTGCAGTAGATCCTCTTCTATTTGAAATTAAAACACCTTTCAGAAGAGTAGATGGCAATTTTTTCAAGCTATTTCTAGTGTCACCAATTCCTAAGAGGATTTCTTAGTGGCATAAGAAATAGCGTTTAAACAATGAAAACCTGATCAGCATCTTACTTTAAATAATATCACAATAAAGAAAACAATACCGTCAGACTGAGTAGCTATTTGATTAATTACTGTCAAATACTTACTTGGGAGATCTGTCTTATGACTGAAAGTCTTGCTCCAGATACTATCATCCATGTTATCTTTAACTCCAAATTCATAAAGTGTGTTTGGTTTCAAATTGTCCACCACTGTCTCCGTAACTGGGCAAAGCTGAAAGACCCATTTCTTGTCTTTACCTTTTTCTCTGTAGCGAACCGTATAGAACCTGCTTGACAAACAGCAAACAAACAACAACAACAACAACAAAATTAAACACAAAAATTATTCACAAAAAACCACAAGATCACAGAGTGTCAGGTTGGAAAGCACCTCAAGGATCATCTGGCCCAACCATTCCAGGTGATAGTACAGTTGGAATGAGATGGCCCATTGCTCTGCAAAACTGTCTTAAAACTACCCAATGTAGGGTAGTATCTCCCTTGGGAGATAATCCCAGTGTCTAACCGTTCTCATCGTGGAACATCTTCTTCTGGAGTCCAATAGGAATCTTCCCAGGAGTAACTTGTACCCATTACCCCTTGCCTTTTCCATGTGACTCCTTGTAAAAATGGACTCTCCATCTTTGTTGCCACCCTTTATGTACTGGTATATAGTAATAAGATCTGTTCTACGCCTGAACAAGCCCAGTTCTCTCAGACTTTCTTTGTATGGCACATCTTCCAGTCCTACAAATATTTTTGTTAGCAATCATTAAAATAGTTTCTCCCTACCATCAATCTTGTTCTTTCTGGCCCTTTTGGTAATCAAATATCAGAAAACACATCATATCTTCCCTGCAAACATGGTGCTAGCCCAGTCATCTATAAACATGTATGTTCAAACATATATGTTCCCCATCACGCAGTTCCTGACATTAAGAATATTATGCAAAGAACAAGAGAACAATCTCCTTATTCACAAACAACTGTGCGCAAGATTCTGACCAAAAAGTGCAAGCTCATCTTGCAAGTAGTTCCTGTTATTCTGACGTATGCCAGAACTAGTGAATAGAATCATGAGCCTATTAGTCAGGAAGCTTCAATCAGTTTCTCCAGATCTTCTACACACACCCAGAGGAAGGTGTTCCCTCAAAATTAGTCCAAAAATACTCTCAGGGGAAAATCAGTCATAGTTGACATTTATATAATACATTCCTCACCCAGTGGTCCCATTATGAAATGTCCGCATTTCAAACAAGAAAATAAACCCCAACATTACTTTCACCACTTAAAACTGGTAACATGATTAACGTTAACAGATTATGAAATTAAGAAAAACTCCTACAGAAATTGCCCAATTCAAATGAGCAGCACCACCCTGAAAAAATATGAATGCAATGCTAACCAGTATAAAACAATGCAATGTAAATGTTCAGAGTTATGGCTTAAGAACTCTGCTGCCTTCTACAGTCTCATTTTCAATATAGATGCTGAAGCACTGCCAGAATGGGGTGAGGTTTTCTGGGTTTGTAAAAACAAATCTGAGACAGATCTGGCAACTTTAAAAATGCAAGTATTATTGAAAATTGTTACACATAATGTAAATACAGTGTATCCATCTTACATCTACATCAGCTGAAAAAAAGATGAATGGCTCCAGTGGTATTTTTCCACACTTCAATAGAACAAAACAAAGCCATAAACCAAAATAAATTCTAAAACCCCAGGCACATGCCCAGGAACCATTCAGAAGCAAAAAGAAGTAATTTGAGTTGTGAGATTGAAGTCATGTATTATATGGGAAAGTACATGAGGAGAAAGGAAAGGTCCTTAAGAAAATAACCAACAAAGTTCTTTGATCAGCTGAAAAGGTACCAAAAGTCCAGATTAAAAAAGACACAATGGACCAAATATAATACTGTTAAGGCATAATACATGCTTTTGCCGAAGTTACAGATGAGCACTTCCAGAGCAGAAAGAATATATGTGAAAGATAAATGTTGAGCACTGGGAAATTCCAATTCAATTATTACTCAAACAACCTAAAACAATGCAAGTGTATTCATGGACAATATGAAGATTCACTTTGTTTGTATATTATATCTCATAACTGTCAAATTTGTTTTCCTGGAACCAAAAATATAGGTTCTTCTGTTTCAGTCACTACAATTCAGCTTATTTGGGTATTCTGATGGATTACGAAATTGGTATTTATGTTGGCTCACTTAATTCTCTAAGTTAGCTGTACTGCTTTGCATTCAAAACAAGCTACAGTCTAATCCAAACATTGAAAAAGGAAATTAAATAAATATGGTAAGTAGCAAACATCCTTTCTCTTCTTATCAATTCCCGGACTATCAGGTGAGAATCTGCATCCTTACTGCTATAGGCTGTGATCTACACAAATTTCACGTGTCAAGCAATAGATCTATTAGTTGGGCTGACAAAGAATGTTTTTAAAAAAGAAATCATTGGCAACATTAAAATGAAGAAAAATTACTATAGGTATGTAGACATCATAGTGCCACGACCACACAATTCTGGAACACCTCCATGGACAGTGATTCCACCAAATCCCTGGGAAGCCTGTTCCAAAGCCTGCAACTATTGCAGTAAAGACATTTTTATAAAATATCCAACCTAAACCTACTCTGGCACAACTTCAGGCCATTTCCTTACATTCTATCACCTGATACTAGGGAGAAGAGATCAACCCCAACTTCATTCCAACTTCCTTTCAGAGGGTTGTAGAAAGCATTGAGGTATACCCTCAGCCTCCTCTTTTCCAGACGAAACAATTCAGTTTCCTCAGATGTTTTTCATCAGATTTTTTTCTCCAGACCATCCACCTAGTTTTGTTGCCCTCTCTGGATATGTTCCAGCACCTTCATGTCCTTCTTGTAGTGAGGGGCTCCAAACTGAAACCAGTGTTTGAGTGTGGCCTCACTGCTGGCCACAATAGCCCTAATCCAGGCCAGGATGCTGTTTGCTTTCTTGGCCACCTGAATACATTGCTGTTTCTTGTTCAGCCAGCTGTCAACCAGCACCTCCACATCTTTTTCTGTCAGGCAACTCTGCAGTCACTCTGCCCCAAGCCTGTATGGTTGCACAGAGTTGTTGTGACCCAAATGCATAGCACAGCCTTGTTAAACCTCATACAATTGACCATCTATCCAGCCTATCCAGATGTCTTTGCTGAGCCTTCCTACGTTTAAGCAGACCAACACTCTCCCTCTGCTTGATATCATCTGCAAACTTACTGAGGGTGCACTCAGTAAGGTGCACTTACTGAGGGTGCACTCAATTGCCTCGTCCAGATTATTGACAAAAATATCAAAGAGAAATGGCCCAAATACTGAGCCTTGGGGAACACCACTTGTGTCTGGCAGCCAAATAGATTTAATTCCATTCCCACCACTTTTCAGGCATGACCATTCAGCCAGTTTTCAACCCAGCAAAGTGTCTATCCGTCCAAGCCCTGTGCAACCAGTTTCTCCAGGAGGATGCTGCAGGATATAAAAGTGAATCATGATTATTATGATTAAAAAGATTATTATTATTATTAAAATGTGAATCACAAATAGAAGTTGTCATCTACTTCCCAGCTTTCCTGAAACAAGGAATTTTATTTGCATTTGTCCTAATTATTTTCTTTTCCTGATTGTTTTAGTTGAATAGGGTAGAAATGCAGTGATTGTATTTGATGGAAAGAAAACAGCTTACAGTTCAATTATTGAACAGTCTAAACAAACAGCTGCAACAGAGGAACACATCCCTTTCCACCCCCCACCCCCCTCCAAGAATCTGCTCATAATGAATAAGCTTTTAAGTGGCTGCTTCCACTTGCTTCTACTGTAGAAAATGTTCTGATTTTGAATACTGTCTCTACAGTTTCACATTCCTTCTCCCTAACATAAATTAAAGTATCAAGAACACTTGCATGTCATGAAAGATCTTTAAACACCTTTTGCTAAACATCAAGAGTGTAAAAAATAAACAGAAAAGATTTTCATAGTTGTGCTTAACTCTGCCATTAGAAACATCATAGAAGAAATGTGCTCTCAATCCCAAGATTTCCAAGCCTATAAAACCTTCACAAAGGGTGCAATTATTTCAGAGGAAACTTGACACAACAAGTACTAAAAACACTGACTGTGATGACAAAATTTCTTCAATTATTTCAGTAAAAAGGAACAAAAAAGAAGTTCCATTTAACAACTTGCAAGTTGCAATAATTTCAATACTTTTAATGCCCAAATAACAATGCACTCTTGGAGAAATGTAATCATTTGTTTACAGGGTATGAATTCAGAAATGCAAGTTTTGTCATAAAAAAAAAAAATTAATTGTTAAACTAGATTATTAAGATGCCAAATACAGTGCAATTTCTGTTCCTGCCTGAATACATTCTACTGATTCAATTTTGTGTCATTTTAATATCTCCCTTTTCAAACCTCCCTTTTAGAGAAGAATCAAATTCCAAACAATTTGTGTCATTTTATTATCTCCTTTTACAAGCATCCCTTTTAGAAAAGAATCAAATGCCAAACAATCAACACATATAATTGAAGACACAAGAAAGCAGTAAAATCCAGTCACCACTCACATATATCAATCCTCTTGTGGCAGTGACATCCAAGCACAAAATTTGCACAGCTGGCCTGCTATGTGTATCAGAAGCTGTAAAACTGCTCCTCTTGGATTGCAAACATTTAGAGAACTCTCTGCAGAGATTAGCTCCCAAAATGATACCAGGAAGGCTGAAATGGATTACAGCCATACTCACACAGAGAAGAAAGGTGAACTACACTATTGCTTAGAGAAAACACTTCATAGTACCACAGAATGGGTAGGACTGGAGAGAAACTTACAGATTATTTTGTTCCAACCTTCCTACCATGGGCAGGGACATCTTTCACTAGACCAGGTAAGGTCTTTGTAAACACCTCCAAGGAAGGGACATCCACAACTTCCCTGGGCAGCCTGTTCCAGTGTCTCACCATACTCACTGTAAATAATTTATTTCTAATATCCAGTCTAAACGTGCCCACTTTCCTTATCTCTGTGAGATATGAATATGAAAAAAATGATTGCATACTGCAGGATTCTAATAGCTAATATGATAAAAAATTGCTAAGAAATTAATATAATTTAAGCAATGTGTAATGGGAACAGGCCCAGCAATTTACAGATGTGAATGCTACTTTGGTGTTTCAACAATGAAGTGGCACAGCCAGTTACACCAAATTAGAATTTATTTTAATCTATAGTCTTAGCATGTACAGAGACGTTACAATATTTAACTGCTTTTAATTTTGATTCTTACAGAATTGTTTTGGTTGGAGTATACTTCTAAGATCATCAAGTCCAACTGTCAATGTGGATCATCAAGTCCACTGTGGCAATTAAACCATATCCCAAAGTGTCACGACCACATTCTTTTTTGTTGCTGTTGTTGTTGTTGTTTTGGTGGAGAATATGAAAAGTGTACATTTTTTCAGAGCCATGTTTATTGAATAGCATTTGTATTCCTTTTTACCACAGATACAAAACAAAAGATTTTGGGGTTCACTGAACTTCTATTTCTTCTATAAAACATCAGAGCTCTTCTGTTATGCCCCATAAAAATTTCTCTTTAACAGGCAGAGCTTCAATCAAAAGATACCTCCAAGCAACCCATCTCAGTGACCAGAGAGGAATTTTACCTCCTTCATTTTTAATAGACAACAAAAAGGATAATAAAGTCCAATAGTTTAAAAAAGAAGATGTCATGAGCAGGTGAAGTGAACTGTTCTACTCAGAATTAATCACCAGCATATACACAGACCCCAAACAAACTACAGCAAAGAAATAAAGAAGTAGTTTATCTCTAATTGCATTTCTGCAACACTGCAATATGTTTAATGTTTGCATTCTTGAAGCTCTCTATATTAACAAGATTGAAGTATTCCTTTACAATATTCTGACTTCACTTGCCTCTATCCATAATGCACACAAAATGTGAATTAATGAGAGAAATAGAAGCAAACCCAATCTCATGTAAAAGAAGCCACAGGAATACAATACTACTCCATAGAGCAATCACTGCAGTGATTATTCTGCCTGTTTCTGTGAAAGGCCTTCAGTCTAATATAAAAGGGCATTTCTATCTTTTCTGTGTTCAGTTTATGTAGCTTTGGGGGTTTTTAAACTACAATGCAAGGCAGGAAAATATTTTCTTTCTCAGCTTAGAGCTAATCTTTATCACACATGGAATCAAAACATGATTACCAGCTCATATGGTTTTACTATTTTTTAAATCAAAGAAATCTCGCTTGCTGCTGAGGGAAGCAAAATTGTAGGATTGATGGACAAAACATTTAAGTTTCATATATTGATATGAATGACACTGTCTTGCCAAGAAATTAATACTATTTCCCCAAATTGTTCACCAAATGTCTTTTCTGTCACATTCCCAGAAAATGCTTGCACAGTCAAATATTTGGGCACAAACAATTAGATACTGGAAATCTTATAAGGCAGATGGATTTATGAGATTTCCAGATTAGGTCACTTTGTATAAATATCATGGCTTTATTTGGAACCAGATCCAAACCAAAACTCCAAACAATTTAATCATGGCTATTTTAGTCACACATAACACTAAACAAACAATTAAGCCTTGGAGATGTAAGAACATTCCTGCTCTGTGATTTTGTGTTGCCCTAGATAAAAGATTATAAAAGTTATTTCACTTCTGTGTACAGGAATGTAATCAGACTTTAACATAAAAAGACTATCAACATGCTTACATATATTTGTTTGTATTTAGATTTCATTAGAAACACAACATCCATTTAGTGTCAACAAGTAGTAAAAGAAATGGTTTGAACTATGATTTTTCAGTTATTGAGTGTTTCACAAATCACCACATCAAGTGGATTATATTGTTTCCTATTTATTGCCAAGTTTACTTTAAAGTAACAGACACTGACATATATAAAATGTGGGAAAGAATTACACATTTTCTGTACCATTTACAACAAAAAATTGGCAGCTGCACAGTGACACATTTGGAGATAGACACAAAACTAGATGATGCACATATCTTTATGAATTAAGGGTTTTAAAAATGCTACTTCTATGTGTTGTGCTACATAAAGAATAAGTACAGACTCCACTCTGCTTTTCCCTCTCTTTTTCTTTCTATTTCTGAAGCACTAGGTACATATCAAGTAAGACAATCTGTACTACTTGCAAATACAGTATTGGGACATTTCAATCATGGGTAAACAAATTTAAACAATAGAAATGTGAATTTGTGAAAGCATCTTAGATATACATCATGAAAAATTCCATACCTTGAAGTTCTAAAATGTTACTTCACATGTATCTGAAAGCATGTTTGCTTCTCTATACAAATTCAGTGCAGTAAAATATAGCATTTTTATATAAAGCCCTTGTTTTCATCTTGCATGGAAAAGAAGTCTTCTGTTCCCTCCCCTGACTCTTTCTGGACTTGATCTTAGGGGTCTTTTCCAACCTTAATGATTCTATTATTCTTAAAGAACTAAAGGTCAAACCCCACCTTTTCCAGCCCCCTGCTTCCACTATTGATTGTTTGGACATGAAAGGCAGAGAGAAAACAAATCAGTCTAATGTCTCTGAAATATAAAAAGAGGAACTGAACATGATCACACAGCAGGTTATCAGAATTTTGCCATCCTCCCTCATCAGCTACCTCATACTACTGTCAGAAAATGGAATATGCTGAGGAAGTGACTTTTGCATTATTTGTGGAACCTTTCTGATGTCATGTAGTTTTCATCAGTTACATAAAACTAATTGTTTGATTTTGGGGGTGTTTGGTCTTCTGTTTTCTTTTGGTTTGTTTTGTTTTGCATTCTAGAGCTAGGGCTCTGACCAGAGATGATAGCCACTTCAAGAAGGCATTAAAATTTGACCTTGCAAAGACTTTTGGTCTCCATAAATTGCAATAATTATCTTTGCTTCCATAATGAACTAGAATTTGAGATTATCTTGTAGGAAATATATAGCACTCTATGAACTTATGCCCTTTATCTCTAGAGTTAAGTACAAAAAAGTGGTTTGTGAAAAGATGGCACAGGAAACTTCCTCATTAGGGTTACTTACAAAGCACTTTGTAGGTACAGAAGAACACTATATACCCTTTATAACCTAGCAATAATTCCACTGAAGCAATACAAAATATCTACACTAGTTGAGACCACGACACCTCTTATTCAAATCTTACTTGCTCACTAAACCAGAACTTCTAAGGATTATTTCACTCAGACTTGCACTGAAGAAAATCTTAGCCAAGAGATCCATGCAGTTCCATATGGTTTTCATCTTCTGAGTCAGTAATGCATTCAGCTAGCTTATATTATGCAACATTTGTACGAAAGCCTAGTGTCCATCCGGAGACAGTCAAATCTGAAGTTGAGAACAGTGACTCCACTTCAGGTCATGGACAGTTATAAATGTAAAACTTAGTGGATATTAACTGGCAGAACTGAGTTAAGAGGTCAAAACTGCCACACCCTGCCAATGTCAAAGATTAGAATTTAGTCACTATTCAGTCTTGAGGATGATTAACAGTACATTTCAACATGCCACATAATGGAGACCATGCCAGATGAAAAATGATGAAGTGGACTGCAATAGAGATAAACGTTGATGAGTATGTTATCTGATTTTAGTCTTGCACTATGAACAGAAGACTAATTTGCTAAGGATGAGCTACTTCCTATTTTCTTTTTTTTCTTTTTTTAAAAATTAATTTCACATTATCAGTTACCATTGAAATTATTTTTATAAATTAATCCATTTTCTCCTCTACATTGACTACAAATATATCTGAACTAAATCTTTGCCTGAAATTGTAGAA
Source organism: Psilopogon haemacephalus (assembly GCA_013396835.1). Lineage (NCBI taxonomy): Eukaryota > Metazoa > Chordata > Aves > Piciformes > Megalaimidae > Psilopogon > Psilopogon haemacephalus. The sequence goes on along the minus strand of VWZI01023237.1, from coordinate 692,685 downwards.
ATACACATCATGGTCATGACTGAGATCTGTTCTCGTCATTTATACAAATCAAAAGCATTTTAGTCCAGTAGACGTAAACAAGGTTTACCAACCACTTAGTTTTTTTTTTTTTTTCATTTTACTGCTATGCTTGAATGAATATGTTGAAGTTCTAAAATGTTATTTCACATGTATCTGAAAGCATGTTTGCTTCTTTATACAAGTTCAGTGCAGTAAAATATAGCATTTTTATCTAAACCCCTTGTTTTCATCTTGCACGGAAAAAAAGTTTTCTGTTCCCTCCCCTGACTTTTTAATTTCCACTCTAACACTTCAGCCATACCAGATAACTACAAATGAATCAAACTATGATCATAACAAACAATTATTTTCTGTTACATTACCTGTCACTAGCACAGTTATTTGTTGCTGTCCAGTCATGTTTAGGGTTGACTAGGATGCCCCAAGAGAGGAACACAGATGTTGGAGTGAGAGTGCCAACTACCAGCTGCAGAGGCTTTTGAGTCTTGCTCCGACCTACATAAGAAATATATAATTCCAATTACAAGTCAGTATAGCTAAACTAACAATTTTTCCACACCTTTGTCTGCTGGGCCAAAAAGTCAATTACATGAATCTCATTTCACAAATCAGTTTCTGGAGACTGCAACTATATTAAAAAAAAAAAAAAATTGGTGTTTTTACTTTGGGGGGTGGTTGTTTTGGTTTTTTATATATGTATCTGTTGTGCCTGAAAAGTAAATCACTATTCAAATCTTTATAGACAGATACTGTTTTGCATTCAGCCAAAAGCAAGATGAAATTAATCCCAAGCGGTTATTTGGAATTAGGAAAACCAAACCAACCCAACCAACCAACCAAAGGAAAAAAAATCCTGACCCAACCCAAACAAAAAAAAACCTAACAAAACTCAAACCAAACCAACACAGGCCACAAAACCAAAGCATACAAATATCATGGAATCATAGAATGTTTGGAGTTGGAAGGGAAGTTCATCTAGTCCAACCTCTTGGCAGTGAGTAGGGTCATCTAAGTAGATCAAGTTACTCAGGGCCCCATCCAACCTTTCCTTGAATGTTTCCAGGTATGGAGCATCTACTACCTGTCTGAGCAACAAGTTCCAGTGTTTCATCACCCTCATTGTAAAGAATGTCTTCCTTATATCTAGTCCTAATCTATCCTCCTTTAGTTTTAAACTGTCATCCCTTGTCCTTTTGCTAAAAAGTTTATCTCAAAATACGAGGTGGTGGAGTCACTGTCCCTGGAGGTGTTCAAGAAATATGTGGACATGACACTTCAGGACATGTGGCCATGATGATGTTGAGCTGATGTTTGGACTTGATGATCTTAGAGGTCTTTTCCAAACAAAACAATGCTATGATTCTATAAACATATACATATATGCTATCAGATTATTTGCTACAGTCCTTAACTCCTTGGTATTAGTACTGATTTACATTGTATATATACACAGATATGTACATGAATTACTATGTTCCAATGAGGAACGAAATACATTAACATGTCCATGGAAGAAAGAATCCTTACTGGTTATTTGGAAAGGGTAACTTCGATGCAGTAGATTATTATACCTCAGAACTTCCACATTTTTTTTCCATGCACTTTAAACATAAGTAGTTAGTATTTCACATTTAATTTCTCATTTGTAAGAACTTTTCATGAGAATAACATTTAGATTGTTCTTCATGTTCTCAACATCACGTGTGATTAATGACTGGCTAGAAAATACTATCCTATATGTTACCTTCCCAAGCATGGAATTTGTAAATGTCAGTCAGACACCTACAATTACAAGTATATTTTCAGAGAAAAACAGTGAGATATTTTTTCTTTCTTGGACTACTTTAGGAAAGATATGCAGTAATGGAAAAATACCTGAACAAGATTTCTTGTTATTTGAGACACGTGCTGGTCTTACTGAAACCAAATATCGTGGTTCTGCATCTGTGAATGAAGAAAACATCAATTACTACAGATGTACAGATGTATTCATTTAAGAAAGTATTTAATGTATAATTAATAGGAAGAAGTCCAATATTCAGTGAATGCTTGACACATTATCCAATCTTTATCATCTTTAGACATGCTTACATTCAGGTTTATTCACAGATTCACACAGATTCCTCCTATGGACCTGCTCTAGAGGTCCATGTCTCTGATGTGTTGGAGTCTCAGAGCTGGACACAGCTTTCCAAGTGAGGTCTCACCAAAGCAGTGGTAAAATCACCTCTCAAGCTACTGGAGATGATTCTTTTCATGCAACCCAGCACACCATAGGCTTTCTGGGCTCCAAGTGCACTTTGATAGCTCATGTCCAGCTTCTCGTTCACCAGTACACCCAAATCCTTCACCAGTCCTTCAGATATATTCTAACCATTAGTAAAAATAGTACACTCATGCACAAACTATATAGCAGTTCTTAACAGGGAAACAGCAAGTATGTGAACATGGCAGGACATATGTGAAACATTTTAATGCAAATTTTACTTGGAAAATGAAGGGGAACGAAAAGCCATAGGAAGAGATGATGACAACTTGTCACAGAGCTTCTTTCTGGCAGGTCAGCTCCTGATCTGTGCTGGTGCAGGGACTTGTTCCTCCCCAGAGGAATTTGAGTGTCAGCAGAAACTAAAGACAAGGAAACTAAGACAAAGAAACAAAGCCTCTGGAACAGGTTGCCCAGGGAGGTTGTGGATTCCCATTTCCTGGAGATGTTCAAGGCCAGGTTGGATGAGGCCTTGAGTGACCTGTTCTAGTGGGAGTTACCCCTGCCTATGGTGGCTGGTTTGAACTAGATGATCTTTCCAACCTGAACCATTCTATCTTCTATGACATAACAGAAAAGCAAAATAGGTACAGTAAGAAGTGGGAAAGCCTCAAGAGTACAATCACTGGTGTCTCTTCTCCTGATATGAGTAGAGGAATTTTTCATGCAGTGTTTTCTGCATTCTGTTTCAGGCTATATACCTTAGTTTTCCAGTAATAACCTGACTTTGCGTAAAAAAGAAGTAGGAACACATACCCCAACAGACTAATATAGAAACATTCATGATTTGCATGATTGTCTGGTCACAGGAACCAACAAAACATCAAGCATGCTTAAGACAATCTCCACATCAATTACTGGCTTGGTTTTATAATTAATTTTACATACATTCACCAGAGACTTATGCGATATTACTCTTAAGTGCTTTGATGATCGTGAAGCCAAAGTTAGTACTTACATTTAAGAGCAAGTCACAGTCCACAAAGGGCTATGACTATGATTGGAATCTCTGGGTACGGTTACACTAAAATTAATGCTGATACAACAGGATTTTAAAGTTATTTTCTTACTCAGTAAATTAATTTCAGAGATATTTTATGTTCCAGACTTCCTGACGTACATTTCTCTTAATGTTAACCTCTGTGCTTTTTATCCCAGAAAATTAATCTTTGCAAGATACTTTAAAAATATTTTCAGGAAAGAATCTCTCTCCATCCTAAACTCAACTCAAACTGTTTTGCATCACTTCCCATGGAAGCTTGAACTGCTTTGTTTCAAAATCTAACAAAACAGGTGAAAAAAAAAAACTCTTTGAAAGACAAGAATTTTTGTCTGTAAATTCAGTCTTAGCTGAATGGCCAAAGTCTCTTCTAAATTACACAAGAACTGCAGACATTCTAAAGGATGCAGAGTTACTGCTATCTGGACGCCAGTTATGAAGCAGGTGGAAAATCTTCTAGAAGTAGCAGTTTTCACATGAAAAAACAAAATGAATAAGACCAAGTTCTACATAAGCTCTAACACATTTCAGAGACTTCTAACACAGTTTGGATGACACAAGCATACACAGTAATAGGCTGCAAGTTCAGATATATTCACATTTCTAGCAGTCAAAGGTGGGCTTCACCTTGCAGTTTAAAATAATAAATGCATTGATTAAAACAATGTTTAGATCATAACTTTAGTTTGGAGACTTCATCCTCAGAAGGAAGATTTTCCCCTTACTTTTGAGAGCAGATGTCAGAGGTTTCTGTCCCTCTTAATTATTTCAAGACAAACTATATTCTCACCAGGCCGCAATACTAGAAAAAAGGTCATAGGAGTTTCCAAGTAGATATCCATGGGCAGAATTTAGCTCTCCATATACTGATTGAAAGTACTTTAACTACAGGGGTTTTGTATATATATTTGAAAAAAAAAAACAAACCCAACAAACAAACCAAAGGATTACTCACTATAAAATTTTTATTCTAGTTTAGAGGCATTTATCTAGTTCTATATGTACAGATAAAAGACTGAATTCCTGAACATCTCTGTGTAACAGACATTTTGAAGTCTACTAATTAAACAGAACCACTTGGAAATTGTTAAATTCTATCTTACACCCCAATTTGTTTAGGGAGAGAAGAAAGGAAAACAGTGCTAAGTAAATTAAAACTTGCTTCACTGCTTAAAAGTCTGTGCACCAATGTGGGGAAAATACCACTCTAATTTAACTTCACTGATTTTATGCATCTAAGTCACTGGAAACTCATACTATGGGTGTACTTCTGTTGCTCAATTATTGTTTTAAATTATTTTCAACTGCACCAAAGATAAACATAACTAAGAATTACAGAACTGTGATTCTGTAATTGAAAAGAGATTCTCAAAGTGATGTGGGAAAATAATTAATTATAAAGAAAGAGCATTCCCAAATTTCAAATGCCTCTTAATTTACAGAGCAATGCTTTTTAATATTTAGGGGAGCAGACATGGGATCTATAGAATCATCTGTGTATTTTATTTTCAGTTGAGACCTAAAAACATAAATGACATTTCAAAACAGATGGACAAATCTATCATCTGTCCCCAGAAATAATTTCAACACAGATCAACATACAACAGAGTTACATGTGATAGAGATGTAAGATAAAGATCCATCTCTCATCTTGTAAGGATCCAGAATCTCATAAACCAAGAATCCCCTACAGAACAATACGCGTCACCAAGTTATGTTCAACACACATTTGTAAGTTCGCTGTGAAAAAATCTTAGCAGTTCCATGCAGCTTAACACATACTTGAAGGGCTGCTATTCTAAGATGAACATAACAAATCAAGTCATTTGAACCTGTTGCTGCTAACCCCTCTTTATTAAGGCTAGAATGACACATCATGGCTATGAGCTTCTTTCATGTGGCATGCAACTCTTTCTTTCAAAATTCCTTGAAGATGCCCATCAGAAATAAAGTCCAAATAGTGAACACCTTCAATTCTTTAGCCATAAAATACTACAGGGAAATTCCCAGATGTAAAAAAAAAAAAAAAAAAAAAAAAAAAAAAAAAAAAAAAAAAAANTAAAAAAAAAAAAAAAAAAAAAAAAGTAGTCAACAAATCCATGCTAATTCTTAATGTTATAATTCTCCAAATACGTTGTTTTGATAATTTTCTTGAGAGGCACCAATACAACCTCAGAAATCATAGAATCACAGATTCAGAGAATGTTAAGGATTGGAAGTGACCTCCAGAGAGCACCAAGTCCAACCCCCATGCCAAAACAAGATTTCCTAGGGCAGGAACACATCCAGAAAGTCTCCAAAGAAGAAAACTCCACAAGCACTCTGGGCAGGCTGTCCCAGTGCTCCAGCACCCTCACAACAAAGAAGTTTCTCTTCATGCTGAGGTGAAACTTCCTGTGTTCCTATTTGTATACATTGCCCCTTGTCCTATCACAGAACACAACTGAATAGAGATGTACACCTTCTTTTTACACCCGCCCATCAGATATTTATAAACATTACAAAGATCTCCTCTCAGCCTTCTCTTCTCCAGGTCTCTCAGCCTTTCCTCATCAGACAGATGTTACAGTCCCTTCATCATATTTAGAGCTCCATTGGACACATTCTAGTATTTCTCTGTCCCTCTTGAACTGAGGAGCCCAGAACTGGACACAATAGTCTAGATGTGGTCTCATCAGAGTAGGGGGGAGGAGAACTTCTCTTGACTTGCTGGCTATGCTCTTCTTAATGTTCCCAGGATACTACTGGCCTTTTTGGCCACAAGGGCATGTTGCTGTCTCATGGATGACTTAGTGTCAACCAGGACATACTTGTATTGTATGTGTACAATAACTGCATTTGTGGTCAATTCATATTCTTACACTTGCTCCTCCAACTTCTCACAACAATTAGATGGAAACATTCTGTCACCTTGTTTGAGCTTTCAGACATCAAGGCTTCTACAGCTCAATGAACCATTACCAATTTGATGAAAAACTTTTCTGACCTCCTTAAATTACTCTGTATTTTTTCATCCAGACAGTCTAAAATCCACACACACTCTACGTGTACACACAGGTACCTCTACAAGTTGTAAGTTAGTGAAGGTGATGAGCTGAAACACTGGATTGGCACTAGAATTTACAGATGAAACATTTCAAGGATTGCAAAGTCGCACAGAAGTAAACCATCAATTTGCTATGATTATTAAAAAAAAAAAAACAAAAAAACAAACCCAACAAAAAACCAAACAACTGTCGGACTAAGATTCTGTAATATTAATGATATAAAATTTTTAAAAGGAAAAAACTCTATTGTCTACCTTAACAGATTGAGGAGATAACCGTAATATTTAAAAAACTGCATGCCAATCGCTCAGACTAATATAGAAGTATATTTAGTTCCACATGCTGTGAGTTAGTCACAGTACCACAGAATCACATAATGGTAGGGGTTGGAAGTGGCCTCTGGAGGTGATGAAGTCCAAACCTCTGTCAAGGAAGGTTCACCTAAAGGCCACACAGGAACATATCCAGGTGGGTTTTGAATGTCTCTGGAGAAAGAATGTCTATTAAATCACTGGCAGCATGCAATTCATACACACTGCAAAATGACAGCAAACACTTCTTGTGTTCAAGCATGTCATTTTAATTCAGTGCAGGGTTCAATCAAAATATAAATGCAGCTGAGAGCAGTACAATGTAAGAATGATCTGAGTAATGACTTTAGAATACAATGGAGTGTTTCAATGCATTGTGAGAATTCATGGACCTTGAGTGCCAACAAAATCAAGAAATCCAAATATTTATATTCTCCTCACTCTCCTCCCACAATTCCTGAGAACAGTAGCATGCAAATATGCCTTACCAAGCTCTGTTATGGAGGTTTTTCCTTCTGAAGGTAAAGGAATGTACTGATTAGAAAAGAAGCTGCTTCCATAACCCAGGATAAAACCTTCAAGTCTGGTGTTTTGACTTGGTCGCAGATACCTCATGCAAACAGTGTCATCTGTTGCATTGATTTGAACTTTCAGACTCTGTCTTTTCACTGGGGAAAGAGTAAAAACAAACACACAGAATCAATCAAATAAACAAACAAAACCAGATATCAGAACATATTCTCTCATAATAATGTTTTCACTTATAGAATATAACAATATAGTGATATAGGACTGTTTAATTTGCAAGTCAAAAGCAACTGAAAAAATGCTTAAACGTGGTGTCTCCTGGAAAGTAAGTGTATTTTTAAAAGTAAGTTAACAGTCATGCAAAATTTTGGCTTCCAACATGTGTGTTTTTCCATTAGTTTAGTATCATCATTAGCTGCGACATTTTCTCAATTGCAGTAGTAGAAAAACACATGCAATAAATGGGAAAAATGTAAACATTTTTCCTTTAAATTCAAGATTTATACTTGTATTGGCCATCTATAGCTTCCACAGTTGAAAAAATTGAAAGTTTGATTTTTTTTTTCTGTTGCTTGTTACTGAAAAACGTGAAGTGTGAACATTAAATTAATCACACCACAAAATTAGGGTAGAGGATAAACAGTAACTAGACCTATGTTAACCTGGAAATGTAACTTTCTCTTTGAATTCTCCAGGCCACTTAACTAGCCTGTATATGTTGCTCAGAATTACCAAGAAACATCTTTTAAACATTCATTTTTATGATTTCCAGGGGAGTAGCACCTAAAGCAAGAAACATCTTGTATATCCATTTAATAAAATTTAACTTATAACAAAACAGAATGACTTCATAACAGAATATTCTTTTGTTGTTGTTGTTGTTTCAGGCTACAAGAAGGTGTTTTATCTCCTTTTGGTGGGCTGAGGAAGGGCCGGCTTTCTTCTTGAAACTTACAATTGTAATATTCCTTCATGATGATTTCAGAACTGTTGAAGGCAAATATTTTTAAAAAGTAATTGCTTTTCCCTAAAATTTACAATATTGTCACTAGAATAGTACATCTTGCACTATTATTTCTCTCCTCAGGCTCAAAATATTTAATCTCAATGGACTTTTAACCAGCTCTCAAATCATGAGGCTGAAATGAACTTTGCAAGGAAAAACAGAAATTCACACAAAATCATTTTATTTCAGGAGCAAAATCCTGATGAAAGCAATGAGAGATGTGTGGTCTGTCATTAATTAAAAGGGTAGAGCAATCCTTCCCTTCCCTTCCCTTCCCTTCCCTTCCCTTCCCTCTAACTCCTTTCCTTCTTTTCTTCCTCTGTCTCTTTCAGTAACTGCAGCAATATCACAGAATCACAGAAACATTCAGGCTGAAAAGACCCTCGGGATCACCAAGTCCAACAGATAACCCTATTCTACAAGGTTCATTGCTAACCTATATGCCCAAGCATCACATCTAGGCAACCTTTAAACACCTCCCTGGGCAGGCCATTGAAATGACTGACCACTCCTTCCATGATTTTTTTCCCCCCAATATCCAATCCAAAGCTACCCAGTCACAGCTTGAGGCCATTCCCTCTTGTTCTATCACTAATCATCTGAGAGAAGAGGCCAGCAGCAGCCTCTCCACAACATCCTTTCAGGTAGTTGTAGACAGCAATAAGGTCTCCCCACAGCATCCTCTCTTTCAAACTAAACAGCCCCAGCTTCCTCATTCACTCTTCATAAGGCTTATTCTCCAGGTCCTTCCCAAGCTTTGCTGCTCCCCTCTGCACTTGCTCCAACACCTCAACATCTCTCTTGTACTGAAGTGCCCAAAACTGAACACAATACTTGAGGAGTGGCCTCACCAGAGATGAGTACAAGGGGATACCTGTTTCTTTAGACAAGAACATGTCTATTCTCTGGTATCATCCCATCCTGCTCTTTTTTTTTTTTTTTTTTTTTAAATAGAGAAATTCCAATGACTACAGCTCCTGAGAGGCCCCCAACACAGTTTGTAAAGATGATTTAATAGTACTTTCAGGCACCTGCAGACCTCTGCACACTGAACATAATGACCTAAGCCAAACACTTGTGCCTCTTCCCTTTACAGAGAAGAGTGTACAATTAGAACTGATGGAAAACATATGCCTCTGGTGACACCTTTTATCTGAAGACTGATTGAGTAAAAGCCCTCAGCCAGGAAACTGCCAGAATTTTCCAAAGGCAACTCTGCCAGGTTCTAGAAGAGTACAAGCCTTCTAGAAAACTCAACTATCCTGCATTTTTGGCAGTACAATACCATTACAAGGAAATGAGTGGTAGTTGCTTTCTTATCTGAGAGACATTCTAACTTATTTTTAATATGTAAAACTGCTTGCTGTGGCTGTGCAACTTTCAGTATTGATAAAACTCCAAATAACAGAAACTAGGAAGAAAATTCAGCACTGAATATTTAAATCTAAGTAGAAAGAAAGACTTACAGTACTTGATTCAAATGTGATAATTTGGTTTCTGTATTAAAATTCATAACCAGACTAAAAATAGATTTTTAAAAATTAATTTCAAATTTACAATAACTAATATTTTTTTCCACATAAATGTTTCTGTATATCGCTCAGACTCAACCACTTCTCCAGGCATCCTGTTCCAATGTTTGACAATCCTTTCAGTGAAGAATTTTTTTCTAATATCCATTATTAACCTCTCCTGTCACAACTTGAGGCCATTTTGTCTTGCCCTATCACTTACAACTTGGCAGAAGGTCAACTTCCTCACTACAACCTCCTTTCACATAGTTGTAGAAAACAATGAAGTCACCCTTCAGCTCCTTTTCTGCAGACTAAAGAATCCCAGTTCCCTCAGCCTCTCCTCATAAAAGCTTTCATCTCCTCATAAACCTTTCACCAGCTTTGCTGCCCTTCTCTGGACACACTCCAGCACCTCAGCATCCTTCTTGTAGTGAGGGCCCCAAGACTGAACACAGTATTTGAGGAGTGACCTCACCAGTGCCAAGTACAGGGGCACAACTACTTTCCTAACCCTGTTGGCCACATTATTCCAGATAGAGGCCAAGGTGCTACCAGTCTTCTTAGCCACATGGGCACACTGCAGCTCATGCTCATCTGGATATTCATCAATATTCTCAGTCCTTTTTCACTGTGATGCTTTGTGTTGTTGTGACACAGATGCAGGATTCAGCACCCAGTTTTGTTGAACCTCATGTCACTGGCCTCAGCTCATCAATCCATCCTGTCCAGATTCCTCTGCAGAGCCTTTCCAATCTCAAGCAGATCAACATTCCCACCAAATTCAGTGTCATCTGAAAACTGACTGAGTGTGCACTCAATCCCCTCATCCAGATCATTGATAAAGATATTAAAGAGAACTGACCCAAATATTGAGCCCTATGGAACCCTACTTGTGACCAGCCACCAACTGAATTCAACTCCATTCCCTATAGATCTTTGTGCCAGCCATCCAGACAGTTTTTAACCCAGCAAAATGTATTTCTGTCTAAACCATGTCCAGCCAGATTCTTCATGAGACTACTGTGGGAAAACATGTCAAAAGCTTCACTAAAGTTCAGGTACCCAAAATGCACAGCCTTTCCCTCATCCACTAAGAGGGACCTTCTCATATCAAGGAGACCAGGTCAGGTCAGGCAGTCATAGTGGTGTCTCAATTGAGGTGTGCTCAGAGGCATCATGATCTGCTTTCATGTTGCCCAATGAAGGAAAGAGCAGTGCACAGAATCGTGTACTCTCTTTTACCATCAGTGCTACCACAACAACAAAGATTCCTGATTGGAGTTATAACCTGAGTTTTCTGAGAACTGTACCCATTGAGTGTGATCACTTGGGTTCCAGAGAGTGAAGGGTTACACAATAGACAAAAGCAAAGAACAATGAGGACAAAAGGAAGCCAAAAAGCACAGAATGTACTCTCTCTATTGTGACAGAACTACTAGTGAATGCTAGATCACTCTTAGCATGGATCCTTTATGGGAACTATATCTCACTCCAAACCATATTAGCATTATACGAAGTCACCAAACCACAGCTTCTGCCTGCCAACAGAAGCCCTTGCACTCATCCAACACCCCACTCTTCTGACCATCTAGACACAGTAAACTTCTTAGCCTCATGGTATAAAATGTCAAACACAAAAGGCTGTGAAGCAACCCTCTTTTTTTATAGTGAATACATTACAGGGGAATACTTCTTAAAGCATTAAAAATAATTAAAAAA
>VWZI01023237.1:623664-681265 GCA_013396835.1 Psilopogon haemacephalus | reverse complement strand
GGAAAGGGAAAAAAAAAAAAAAAAAAAAAAAAAAGAAGTTAAAATGTTCCAGAACTCAAGGAGGTCCAATGAGTTCAAGGGAGACTTGGACTCTTATGAATAAATTCAAGTATTCCCTGAATCTAAAAGGAAAATGCAGATTTGTGCAGGAGACTGCAAGCCAAAATCCACTACATCAGTAAGAATTAAAAATAGAATCATAGAATAGTCTTGGCTAGAAGGGACTCTAGAGGTCATCTAGTCCAGCCCCACTGCAGGCAGCAGGGACATCCCCACTAGACCAGGTCACTCAGGGCTTCACCAACCCTCACAATGAATGTCTCTAAGGAAGGGGCCTTAACTACCTCCCTGGGCAACCTGTTCCAGTGCTCCACCATCCTCATAGTAAATAACTTGTTCCTAACATTCAATCTAAATCTTCTCAAGCTTGAGCCCATTGCCCCTCGTCCTGTCACTTTGTAAACAGCTTCTCTCCGTCCTTCCTGTGGGCCCCATTCGGGTACTGAAAGGTTCCTCCTCTCCAGACTGAACAACCCCAGCTCCCTCAGCCTGTCCTTGTAGCAGAGGTGCTCCAACCTTCTGATCATTATCATGGCCTCCTCTGGACCCATCCCATCAGGTCCATGTCCTTCTTATAATGAGGGCTCCAGAATTGGATGCAGTACTCCAGGTGAGGTCTTACCAGAGCAAAGTGGCAGAATCACCTCTCCGGATCTGCTGGCCACACTTCTTTTGATGCAGCCCCAGATATGATTTGCCTTCTGGCTAAAAGTGCACACTGTCTGCTCATGTCCAGCTTCTTGTCCACTAGCACCCTCATGTCCCTTTCCACAGGGCTGATCTCTAACATCTCATCCCCCAGCCTGTACTAATGGAAAGGATTGTAACAAACAAAAAAAGCCTCCCACAGAAGATATAACAACACTCAATTATGTAAATGCCTATGAGGAAGGCCCAGGTGGTCACCTAGAATCCTTGGAGTGGACAAGAGGTTTACAGGGAACACAGAACAGTGGTCTGCAACCTCAGCAATATATGCTGCACAGGCTACCAGTCTAGTTAGGAGATTACAAGCCTGAAGTAGTAGATAGAAAGGACTTAATATTATTTAGCCTGGCACATGAGACTGCTCTCAGGAGCATATTAGCCAAACGGACTTTGTCATACTGCGGTTTTAGAATACCATTTTTCCCCTTGCCTCCTTGATGAAAGAGTCAAATGATAAACTAGATACCCTCTAATTCCAATGCTGACAGTCTGAAAACAGCTTATAGACTCTAAAGAACACTTGCAGTCATAAAGCAAGGCAAAGTTAAATTGTCCAAGCTCTCATTCACTTGTGTCATCTTTTGGCTTGTGTTACTGAAGCTTTGGTATTTACATTTGTAGATTAATTCTTTTATGTTGAGGCTATCTCCAAATGCAAGATTCTGGGCTCTATAGATAGGTCTGAAAAACAATCTTTCCCTTCTTGCCTGTCAACAGAAATTCTGCATTGATCTCCAAGTATTCTCTTCAACAGAACTCAGTTGATGGCCAAAACCAGCAGGACAATCCATACACAGTACATCTGAACTTAAAGTACTATATTAAGTGCATCAGATCACTTGCAGTGTTGAAAATACTCCAGGGAAAGGACTCTTTCCTTTAAGTAGAAAGACTTTTACAGACAGCTTTAATAAACAGCTGCAACATACAGGAACAAGCCACCAATAACACTTTAGAAAGAAGAAAATAGCTACAAATAGTCTGAAGAATCCATCTGGGAGCACCACAGTTTAGTTAGTTGTTAAAAAACAAATGTACACAGCAAGAACCAAGAGAAAATAAATATTGACACTTTAGAAAAATTCAGCTCTAATTACCTAACTGAAATTCACATCTTTAAAATGTGAAAGCAGCTATGGAAAACAATAAAGGTAATATTCAGCTGGACACTTGTTTGATCTTTGAGTCCACCAGGGATTAAGTGAAGTATCTTCTTTATCTTATTACTTTAATTAATTATAGAGAACAAAGAATTCACCTCCCCCTGTACTCTGCACTGGTGAGACAACATCTGGAATACCGTGTCCAGTTTTGGGGTCTGCAATACAAGGAGAGAGAGATCTGCTGGAGAGAATCCAACAGAGAGCTAGAAGGATGATTGCTGGACTCAAACATCTCTCCTGTGAAGAAAGACTGAGAGACCTGGGCTTGTTTAGTCTTGAGAAGGCTGAGAAGAGATCTTATGTCTATAAATATCTGAGGGGTGGCTGTCAAGATCAAGGTGATAGTCTCTTCTCAGTGGTGCCCAGTGATAGGACAATGAACAACAGGTACAAGATAGAACACAGGAAGTTCCACCTCAATACAAGGGAAAACTTCTTTACAGTGAGGGCTGCAGAGACCTGGACTAGGCTGCCCAGAGAGGTTGTGGAGTTTCCATCTCTGGAGACTTAAAAAATCTGCCTAGATGCAGTCTTGTGTGGACTGCCTTGGGTGATCCTGCAATGGCAGGGGTTTGGACTCAGCGATCTCTGGAGGTCCCTTCCACCTGCTAACATTCAGTGATTCTGTGAATTCATAAGCACTACTATCATCTCATACTCATATCCACTAGTTGTAATTGATGGTTCATATCTAGCTACAACAAAGAGAATTCCAGCTTTCAATTTCTATTTTGATCAAAGAAGATCAGTCAAAGCCCTTTGGCTGAGGTCTAACAGCTTCCCATGAAATCACCATTGCAAAGAAGTCTGAGAAGGAGAAACAGTTACTGCAAAGAGTAGATTTATATAATTTGCTTGTTATTTAACAACTGGAGTTAAATAGAAAGGGTTCACTGTGTTAGCTGCATTAAAGTACATGTTGTTTAGAAATTTATAGGGACAGTGATATTTCCAACATATGAAAGCAAATAAAACCACCTTAGAGTTTGCTTCCCAAAGGAACAATAAAAATAATATTATTTTCTTAACACAGAATTAAAGCCTTTGAATTTCTGTGTCCTATGCCTTACTATAGGATGACATTGGGAAGGGACTGTTTAGAAGGGCTTGTAGTGACAGGATGAGCGGCAATGGTTTGGAACTGGAGCAGGGTATGAGGAGGATGTTCTGCACAATGAGAGTGGTAAAATACTGGAAGAGATTGCCCAGGGATGTGGTTGAGGCCCTGTCCCTTGAGACATTAAAGATCAGATCTGATGTGGCCCTGAGCAGTCTCATCTAGTAGGAGGCATCCCGGCTGATTGTAAGGTGGCTGAACAAGGTGACTTCTAAGGTGCTTTCCAACCTGATATAATCTGTGAATCTGTGAATATTGTTGGTAACAATAGATGTGGAGCTAGTTAAAATTTCCAGCTGGTTTGATTTTCCCCTGTTTCAAGGAATGCGAGAGAACTTGGGTGATGAGGTGACAGGAATGTGAATTAAATGCCTCCTTTCTGTTCCTGCTCAACCCCCAAATACATCTTGGCCTCATTAAATAAAATAACTTCAGCTGAAGAGCATTCTATTTATCTTTCCAACTGAAGAAGTTATGACAATGACTGGCTGATTCACTAGAAATTAACATATTCAGAAGTAACCCCAAGGTGCTATTATAGTAACAAACTTTAAGAAGGAAGCACAAAAGAAATAAAATAACAACTCTTTTTTTTTTTTTTTTATTTCGCCTTTGCAACTTACATTTTTGAGGTGCTACTTTGTCTGCTTCACTAAAGTCTCAGCAAAAGCAACAGTGGGCAAGATACTACTTCCACTTATTTTATTATTTCACTGGTGTGCTTTAGTGTGCATGGTCTCTCATAATCAGATACAGTCCTTGTCTTTGTCTTTGCCCTTGGATTGAAAAGCCTTGAACTCTGCCCTAGAAAACTAGAGGGTGAATACAGCTGTACTATATTACAGAGAATTTGGCTATGTCATCAGAATTCCTTTTGTCTTACATTGAAATGGTTTGTTTTTTACCATTTCAAAGATTTCAGAGGCAAGATCTAGTACTGCCTCCCAGAGTGCTAGACAAATGAAGCATGCCTTAAGAAAATATTTGTGCACTATCAATTTGGAAGCACCAATTCACTTATAAAATTCAAATTGTTCACAGCACTACTCTAATTTTCCAGATCGAGTGCCATAGCACCACTACTCAAGATTGCAATGATAATCTAACACTGTACAACTTTCATTTTTCCTGTTTTATATTTTTGTATTTACTTTGGCTCTCAAATATGGAGAAATATTAGTTGTTTGGCTCAAAATCAAATATAGCCTAAAATGGGAACCATTTAAAAATAGTTCTGTTTCTATGCAGTAGAATAAACAAGACACACTTCTAAGACAGCTACAACCATAGAATCATGGAATAATTTAGAGTGGAATGAGCTTCTGTGGATGTTTTTGTGTGTGACCTGCTCTGGCAGGGAGGTTGGACTAGATGATCTTTTGAGGTCACTTCCAACCCCTAACATTCTTTGATTTGGTGATCTAGTCCACTCCCCTGCTCAGAGCAGACCTTATCATATCAGGTGGCTCAAACTAACATCCATCTGAGCCTTGAATTATTCTATGAACATAGATTTCCATAACATCTCTGAATAAGCTGTTCTAGTATTTATCATCCTTGTGGTTTTTAAAAAATTTTTAAAAAATCAAACCAAAACAACAACAAACCCCAAACAATAAAAAACCACCAACCCCTCCCCCCCCGCCCCCCACCAAAGCTACTAATTCCAATATATAAATCAAATTTCCCATTTTTCAACTTGTGCCGTGCCATGTGCCTCTTGTCATATTGCTATTAACTTTTGCAGAAAATGTGTTTGTCTGCTTTCTGTCCTCTGGTCAGGTATCTGTGAACAGTATAAGATCATCTTTCTCATCACTGATTACATGAGACGCCAATACTGTTTGCTACAAAATCCACATTAATAAATACCCTGAAGAATATTTTGGCAGGAGTTTAGACTTTATGGTCTCTAGAGGTCTATTTCAAACCCTACCATTCTATGATTAAGAGAAATAAAGTGCAAGCTAAAATCATTGTACATAGTTTTATTATTTTCAATGAAGTTCCTCAACTTTGTTTTAATTATTAGTATGTCTAAACTCAGCACACAAGTCTAAGACTAATTCAGTAGAACAGACTGTCAACATGCAACAGTTAACTTTTGGAAACCCATAGAATCACAGAATTGTTTTGGTTGGAAAAGACCTCTAAGGTCATTCAACTGTTAATCTAACACCACCATAGCCATTAAACCACATCCACATATTTCTTGAACATCTCCAGGGATAGTGACTCCACCACTTTGCTGGACAGCCTGTTCCAATGCCCTTTTTTTCCCTAATACTCAATTTAAACATCCCCTGGCACAGTTTTATCACCAGGTACTAGGAGAAGAGAATCACCACCACTCCACCATCACTACAACCTCCTTTCAGGAATTCGCAGAAAGCAGGCTGTGATAGCATGGTAAGCACAACCTGTCCCATGACATGCACTAATTTAAAACAGAAGGAAAGTTGTCACAAAAAAAAAAAAAATCAATCCAGATAATCAAAGTCCATCTACTTTTTGATGTCTAGTGAGAGAGATGGATACCTTTGAGAAGAATCTATATATTCAAGAGGAAACCACCCTTATGTCAGCCAAGAGGAAATACAGAGTTTCAGTTAAGTCTCTCTGGAAAATCAACTAGAATAATGTAACCCTCCATACTGTGCTTTCTAGCTGTTGAAGGAGAGTTTTTACATTAATTTGTTTTGTATTAATCTCTTTAGAATAATTGTGCATTTACCTATCATAAGCCAATGTATGGAAGCCAGAGTAACAGGAACTAAATCAATGTATGGAAGCCAGGAAGTTTGAGGGACAGGATAACTGTATATCATGATGTGCTTCTAAATTGTGAATTGGAAGAAAGAAAGGCATGAATCTTGGTCTTTGTTTTAGAAGCTTGAGCCTTGCTTACCATGCAGAAAGAAACTGTCACACAGCAATGTAGTGTTTAGATGAAGGTAAATCTGTGGAACGCTTATCCAAGACAATGTATAGATAATGGGAAACAGGCCAGAGACAGACCAGCTTTTATCTGCAGGCATGAGCAGAAGAACATGAAAAAACAGCCAAAAGGGATAAAATAGAGATGAAAAACATAACTAAGAGGAAGACCCTCCCAGCCCACTACCAAAAGACATTGCCATGCATGGATGGGAGGATCTGAATGTAAATGAATAGGAAATATCATTAATATGTTGAAGTTAACTGTATAAGATCTCTGGAAAACTTGTTTCCAGATGCAAGTTTGGTTGGAGAGGAGACTCCCGATGTGTCCAATGCTTTGTCTAGCATTATACACAAATTCTTAAAGAATATCTATTTAACAGTCTTGGTTGTTCTGTTTTTCTATTTCTGTCTATCACTCTCCTGGTTTCAGTTAGAACAGAATTAATTCTGTTCAGTTACTTTATTTTCAGCTCGATCTCTTCTAAGGTACTATATCTTCCACAGTGAAGAGTGTGGTTTTACAGACAGTGTCTGCTCCTAGTACTGGTAACAGCTCAGCGTTTATAGTTAGCTGCAAGGATTCATACTAGGCCGAGGTCTCTGGTCACAAAGTCATCTTGTGTACTATGTTGGCAATGCAGAAAGCAAAAGGCTGCACCTGAGAGGAGAAGACATTATAGGTGATCCTAAACTGACCAACAAGTTATTGCATTCCATGTATGTTATAGTCTGTATAAAGCTGAGGGATTAAAATATTTTATTGGTCTGTAAGGGACTCTCAAAAGTCATCTTGTCCACCCACCCACCCTGCAGTAAGCCAGAACATCTCCAACTAGATCAGGTTGCCTAGGACCCCATCAAGTCTGATCTTGAAATCTTCCAGGTATGGGGCCTCAACTACATCCCTGGACAATCTATTCACCACTCTCATTGTAAAGAACTTCCTCCTAATATCCAACCCTGCTCTCGTTTAAAACAACTGCCCTTCATCCTACCACTACAAGCCCTTCTCAACAGTCACTCTCTGGTTTTCCTACAGGTCCCCTTCAGATACTGCAATGTAGTAATGAGGCCTTCCCAGATCCTTCTCTGCATAGCCACAGTTCTTGAAGCCTATCTCCATTGGAGGGGTGCTTCAGCCCTTTAATCATCTTTGTGACCCTCCTCTGGACCCAATCCAGCAGATCTACATCTCTCTTATGTTGGGGGTCATGAAAGTCATACTCTTTTCTTCAGTGACTGGCATCTGCGGAAGACTCAGTGTAGTATGCCTTGGATCCCAGTCCATGTGTTCCTGAATCTAGTTCCGGAATCCAGCTCCTGAATGTGGTTCCTATCTCCTTTTGAGTCCTATCTGGGACTTCCCCAGTGCCTGCTCACAGCATCAGTGGTGATGGCGATGTAATTGCGATCAGGGAGATTGTGTTTTATATTAATTTTTTATATATTTGTGTATACTTAATTTTGTTATAATTGTCATTAAAAGAGTTTTCATTTCCTTTTACAGTCCATCAGTCTCTATCACTTTTTCTTTTTCCCTTTGGGAGAGAAGAGGGGTTAATAAAGAATGTCATTTGTCTAGTGGCCCACTCAGCCCTAACCCTTGACACCAGTTTCCCTTGTTGCCAAAAGAAATATCTTCATCAACTACAACCACCACACAAATATTTGGGCCATTCCCGTGTTTTCAGAAATTGCATTTAATGACCTGGAGTGGTCAGGTGGACATTCTGCCACCATTACTACAAGAATGATCTGTTTGAATTCCAACTTCACTATTGCTCAACTCAGAATAAAGTAACTTTCATGCAATTTTAAAATAAATTCCTTCTTGTCTATGTCTTTAAAATACTTTTATTTGAAGATGGACCGATTTGGGTTTGGTTTTTTGGGTTTTGGTTGGTTGGTTGGATGTTTTTTTTGGGCATATCAACATTCTTAACAGACTGTATACATCAAATAGCATAAATTATAACTCCCTTCTGTGCTTCCTTCACATTGCGGAGTGATTTTTGAAATGTAATTTGTAATAGAAATTGATGATAAAAGGAGCACAAATATCTGAAATATCCAGTAAGAAAAACCTTCATTAACGTCTGAAGGCAGTAACTCTGTAAGACCTCCATAGGAAGAGATTCATTGCAGGGGCCCAGAGTCAGCCCCATCCCTTACAGCACTCTTTCTCACAGTGGTTTTCCAGGATTCATGAGACTTCTTTCTTAAGTTGCAGTTAATCTAAAGGTCAAATACATGTGCCAATAATTAAATTTAATAAAATTCAGCATTGAATAATTCAATGTTTTTGAAGGACAGAACAAAGCCTCTCCATTATTTTCAATGCTTAATACTCCCTGATGTTGATTAACCCCAGTTAGCAACTATGCACCACTTGTTCATTCTTCCCTGCCTCCCCAAGTGGAATGGGAGGAGAAATGGGAAAGAATAAGTTAAATAGAGCAGTTTAATAATTGACACTTTTTAAAAAATAGTAAAAAGAAAGATAATAAAAAGAGAGACAAATAAACCCCAAGGAAAACAAGCGATGCACAATCCAATTGCTTACAGCTCAGTGACAAATGCCTGAGAAGACATCTCCTCTCCTCCAGCCAACTGCTCCCAGTTTTTATACTGGGCATGGCATTCTACTGTATGGATTATCTCTTTGGCTGGTTTGGGTCAGTCATGCTGGCCATGCTCCCTCCCAGCGCCTTGTGCAACTGCTCAGTGGCAGAGCATAGGAAACTGAAAAGTCTTTAACTTAAGCACAACCTGGCCACAACTAAAACATTGGTGTATTATCAACATCATTCTCTTACTAAATCCAAAACGCAGCCCTGTACCAGCTATTACAAAGCAAATTGATTCTCCCCAGTTGAAACCATGACATCCTCTAAATGTCTTTCAAGTTGAATTGGTTTTGATATCACTTTTCAAATCAACAGCATACCAACTGCAAAACTTATTGAATATTATTTGTCCACGAAAGAGATTCCTTAGAAACATAGAACCATAGAACTGCTGTAGATGGAAGAGACCTCTGAGATCACCAAGTTGAACCACTCACCTAGAGCTTACATCATCACCACTACTGCTAAGCTATGACCACTAAAGCATGTCTCTAAACTCCACATTTAAATACTTCCAGGGATGGTGACTTCCCCACCTCCCTGGGCAGCCCCTTCCAATGCTTGATAACTCTCTTTGTGAAGAATTTTTACCTAATATCTGACCTGAATCTCACACAAGTCTTCAGAGGAGTGATTGAGGGAACTTGGGTTGTTCAGTGTGGAGAAGAGGAGAACTGATAGTTCTCTATAATATACTGAAAGGAGGCTGGAGCCAGGGTGGGGGTTGTTCTCCCAAGGAACAAGCGCCACAGAAGACTTAGTTGGATACGAGTAAAAATTTCTTCCTCTTGAAGGTTGTCAGGGCCTGGACTAGGTGTCCTAGTAGACCTGAAGGGTCAAAATAGGCCTATATGTATGCTGGATTGCACAGACATCTTTTTCTGCTCTCCTTCCTTCTGTTTGGGAAGAAGCAACTGCAGGAAAAAGGACAAAAGACCTGGAGCCATGGAGTCTGAGCACTCTGGCTTACACAGCATTTTTTTCTCCTGCATGTATCTGTGGTAAACAAGGTGCATGTGCTTGCCTTGTGCTAAGCTTGTGCTAGACTTTTGCTCTCTCCCCATATGGTTATAGCAAATCTGTGGTTTCACCGAAATATGGTAAAACTTGGTTTACTGCCACTCTAATTGGATAAGCTAATTATGTCCAAAGGTTCAATCAGTCTCAGACACTGATATATAAACAGATAAGCAGGTAACACCACGTGCTTCTGCCATGCTTTTGCCATTATTCTGTGTTCTGCTCTATCCATGCCTGTGATGCCTACCATTATTATATATGGCAATATAAGCTATATTCCAGCTTCGAGTTTACCAAATCAACTTGAATAGCTTTCACATAATTAGTTGCATGCAACAGCCAGTGTGAGATACACACCTGCTGAGACACATCGCAAGACATCTGCTTGCACCTGCCAGAACAACCCTGCATCTCCTGAAAATGGGCAAGCCCTGAAGGCACACAGATTGGTGAAAGCCAGGAGCAGGTCAGAAACCGTCTGCCCCCCACCCTCTTCATCCAGCAGCCTGTGGAGCCTGAGGGGAATCAGAAGCCTCAGCAGCAGCAACAGCCAGTGGCCAGACCAGCCAGAAAAGTAACAGACAGAATGCCCTACAAGTTTTCTGAGTACTGTCTCAATTCCTTACCAGCCTCACAACTCAAGAAAATAATATTTGTGAGTAAATACCTTAATCTTTGCATTTGCCTAACTTCTGCCCTATGCTGAGGGACCCTGGGTCCATCTAGTGGCCAAGCAGCAATTAACTGCAAAAACCTTCTCTTCCAGTATTAATTAGTTAATTAAATTCAATTGAATCCAATCATTTATGCATATTGATAATTAATACTAGATCTAGATATCATTTATGTAATATGTTCCATGACCGTTATACCAGAACCTGTTTATTATTAAAATTAGCGGTTGGAGTGGAAAAGTTTGGATATCAAAATTAATAAACAACATTAATTTTGGAAAATAATCTCACATTAACCAATCATAGCCCCCTCCATCATACTAGGTTGTTCAGGATGGTGGTGAAGTCCCCATCTCTGGAGAGGCTTCAAAGTCATTGAAATCACAGAATCATGGAAACATCCAGGTTGGAAAAGACCCTCAGGATCACCAAGTCCAACCTATAACCCTACTCTACAAGATTCACCTGAAAATCATATCTCTAAGCACCCCACCCAAATGACCCTTAAACACATCCAAGGTCAGTGACTCAACCACCTTGCTGGGCAGCTCATTCCAGTGCCTGACCACTCTCTCCATGAAAAACTTTTTCCTAATACCTAATGTAGACCTACCCAGTCTCAGTTTGAGGTCATTCCCCTTGTTCTGTCTCTAACTACCTATGAGAAGAGACCAGCACCAGCTTTTCCACAATGTCCCTTCAGGTAGTTGTAGACAGCAATGAGGTCTCCTCTCAGCCTTCTCTTTTTCAAAGTAAACAGTCCCATCTCTCTCAGTTGCTCCTCATAAGGTTTATTCTCTAGGCCCTTCAACATCTTTGTTGCCCTCATCTGGACCTATTCTATTAACTCCACATCTCTCTTGTATTGTGGTCCCCAAAACTGAACACAATACTCAAGGTATAGCCTCACCAAAGCCAAGTACAAGGGGACAATCACCTCCCTACATCTGCTGGCCACAGCATTTTTAGTACATGTGATGCTGAGAGACATTTTTTAGTGATGAACTGGCAGGGCTGCCTTAATGTTTGGACTTGATGATCTTAAAGGCCATTTCTTCTCATTCTATGACCTGATACTAGGAAGAAGAGATGGGGTTGGTGGCCCACCTCACTCTAATCTCCTTTCAGGTAGTTGTCCATAGAGAGCAACTCCAGTTCCCTCAGCCTCTCACCATAAAACTTGTTCTCCAGACTCTTCACCAGAGTACCAAAGTCACAAATACTCATTTTTGCTATTTCATTTCCCACCCAAGATAGGGCAGAAAATACAGAGTGGAAGTTCTCTTTACTACATTTCCCAACTCTATAAACAATACATCACCTCCTCCTTGTTAATCATATTGCCTTTTATCTACAGAGATGAAAGAAAGTGGTGGGGAATAATCTCTGTTTCTAACACATCCTTCTATGTCTCCATCAGTTTTACTTTTTTTTTTTTTTTAATTCATCATCATCTTATTTAAAGGAAAGAAAAATGCTAACGAGAAAGCACTATCAGCTATCCAAAATCAAGGCTTAAGCTAATTTTGGGGCATGTAGACCCATGCAGAACTCCGTGTGCTAAGCAATCTTGTATGATTGACTTTGCATTTTCAATAGTGCTTTACTTGGGCATGTATTCAATCATTCATGGGAATTTATGGCATGCAGAAAGTTATGTTTCTCTCATCACTGATCTTGTAACCCCATTGTGCAGTAGATTATGTTAATTTCCAAGGAATGTTCTCTAGCTTCAAAGTATATTAAGTACATAAATATTCCTTCATAGATTCACAGAGCTTTAAAATGAGATGGTCTTTCCCCTACCAGGTTTGTCTGACAAATGTTTTAACATTACAAAAGCAAAGGGTGAAAAGTATCTAGAAAATCCAGGTCATGGGGAGAATAAAAATCACCACACCTGAGATTTCTACACTGAAATACAACTGACAAATGTTTTAACATTACAAATGTAAATTAATGGGGAAAAAAAAACCCCAAACTAGAAAAGTCAGGAAATGGAAAAAAAAATTCACATTGACTGAGAACATCTGCAATTTTTCTTCAGCTTTAATGGTATGAACAGATTCACAGATTGCATCAGGTTGTCCCTCATCGTATCACTAAAAGCCCTTCTAAACAGTCCTTCCCCAGCTTTCCCTTCAGGTATTTAAATGTACCAGCCTTACTTTCTCTTCAAATAAAAATAGCATACAGTGTCCATCACTAATTTCTGTAATCATTTCCAAGTGGAAAAAGGAACACAATAGATATTTATTACATTATTGAGAAACTTTCCTTTCTAAGAATTCATTTCTGCATGCTAACAACATAATGCTTTTATCAACTGCTATTTGACTATGCTACCAAAACCAGGATAGTATAAGGCAATTGACAAAAGTCTGGAATATTAAAACAAGTAGCTTTTATGCAAAGCATTTATTAAAAAAGCTACATCCCATGTGTGCATGCACACATATCACAAAATATGTCCAAAATTCATAACAAACGCTTTAGCCCAAAAATTTTGTATATTTAGTGATTCAATTTTTATTTATGATGTTTTCACTAGCTGAAGGGGACCTATAGAAAGGCTGGGAAAGGACTGTTTAGATCTTGTAGCAATAGGATGAGGGGCAATGGTTTGAAACTGGAGCAGGGTAGATTTAAGTTGGACATTAGGAGGAAGTTCTTTACAATGAGAATGGTGAAATACTGAAACAGGTTACCCGGGAACGTGGTTGAGGCCCTGGAGATATTAAAGATCAGACTTGATGTGGGCCTGGGCAGCCAGGAAAGTGTCCCTGCTTGTTGGAGGGTGGTTGGACAAGAGGACTTTTGAGGGTCCCTTCCAACCCGATCCACTCTGTGAATCTGTTTCTACATAGATTTGATAAACAGAAAACATAGGCTGACAATTTGAATCACAGCAAATTTATCACCTGCTGAGGAGCACTGGGAAACTGACAAGTAAATGGAGACACTTTTTCTTACAATTGCCACATTTTGCCTTCCTCATAATTAACACAAAACACAGAAAGAAGTGCTGAAGAAATGCACTGTTTACATGTCATAGGATACCTAAAGGTGGTTCTTATTAGTAAGGGAGCAAATAACAGGGTACTAATATGGAACAGTTTCATAGTCATGTTTACATGTTAATAAACATTGTGACAAAGAAAGAAGAGCTATTGATTTGAGATGGATGTGCAAGTCACTCACTTTTACCTGAGATACCTCTTCATCAGAATAAAAAAAAATTAACAGTTCTCAAACCTGATCAGAGCCATTTCCCTAACTGTGTAACAAGTTATGATTCAACCCACACTGTGCTATAAATATAAACCTGGCATTTAATCCACCCACTTCAGCATTTGTGTGAGCCAGAGATAATGGAATTCTGCCAAAATTTCCTGGTCAGACAATACCATTTTCTTCCTATTATTTGTAATTTTTAACCAACATTCAGACTACTGCACCCACCCATTTCTTTTCTCCAGTATATGCTTGTGCATGTCACACAGATATACTGAGATTAGGGGAAAAAAACAACCAAAAAAACCAAAACCACAAAACAACTGCTAACTGATAAGGTCTGAAGGCTTGCATTTTTCTCACTGTACATTTTTCTTGTTCATGTATAGGCTTGAACTGTGGTAATGAGGTGAGGGAATAAAATATGTCAGACACTGTTTTCACTTCAGAAAACAATCTCTGAGACACTAAAATTTGTACTTTTTTAACCAACCATGATTTTATGTGTCCTAATATGACTCCAGACTTTTACATCACAGGAAGAAAAATTGAAGTGAATAATTAATATAAAGCAGAGGTAAGCAGATGATGAAAGGGGAAAGGATTTTTCCCTCTGCAAGTTCAAAAATAATGTCATCCCAGTCCTCTAAAATTGGCTGGATTCCCAAAGTATTAATTATGTAAACTCATATCAAGCACCCTATGGCCATTTATAGATCCACAACTGCTGGTGTTAGGAAAGAATATTACAGTCTCTTACTGTGGCTTTACTGGGTCATTTTCAATAACTTTTTTTTTTTTAAAGTTAGAACTACTTAAAAATGCAGGGGAAAACCCTGTAAAAGAAGTCTCCTCTTACTTTAAGAATCCGTTTTGCCAATAGCTATCTGACTTATATGATAACACTACATTACAATGCCTTACTAAGGACAGTAACATTGAAGTGTCAGTACACTGACACATACACAAAATCAAATGAGGTTTACGGATTTTAATGTGTTCTATTTTGAATTTTATGAACTCATTGAAACAGAATGGCTTGAGTTGAAAGAGAACGTAAAGATCTCCTAGTTCTGACCACCCTATTATGGGCAAGGACACCTCCCACTAGACCTGCTTGCTCAAAGTGTCATCCAGCCTGGTTTTCAACACTTCCAGGGATGAAGCATCCAGGGCTTCCCTGGGCAAATTCTTCCAGTGTCTCACCACCGACACAGTAAAGAACTTCTTTGTAATGTCTAACCTAAATGTACCCTGCTCTAGCTTAAAACCATTGCCCCTTCCAAAAGTCCCACTCCAGCTTTCCTATTGGCCCCCTTCAGGTACTGGAAGGCAGTTATAATGTCTCCCCAGAGCCTTCTCCTCTCTAGGCTGAACAAAACCAATTCTCTTAGCCTGTCCTCAAAGCTGTGGTGCCTCCAGCCCTCTGATCTTCTTTGTGGCCCTGCTCTGGACACTCCCCAACATATCCATGTCTTTCTTAATACTGGGGACTCCAGAGCTGGACATAGTACCCCAGGTGGGGTCTCATAAGAGCAGAGTAGAGGGGCAGAAATTGTGAATTCCCTTGCCATATTTATTTTCCTTCCTCAAAGAAGACTCCAAATAATATGAAATCATTACATAAGCGATGGATCTCAGAAGCAACTCTGAAGTAAAACCAGAGGTTAGATTTTGTATCCCAGCTTCTGAACAAGTGCAGAGAATGATTCCCTCCAGAATGGGAGAGGACTAGCTTTCTCCTAATAAAAATGCACTCTTTACCTTTCTGCCTTTGGATCTGGTACCTCCAGTAGCCAATGTCTCAACTCTTCCAGCATCTTATTCAGCAGGTCTGAAGTGCTGAAGACTCTGGGTTGATGCTCTGACTATCTTTATATAACCTTGCCTGGACATCTGGACACTCTGACAGCACTGCTTTGGTTGGTGATCATAATTACAATCACAATTTTGCCAACAACAGAAATTCACTTGCTGATTCAAAACCTGACATACACTGATTTGCTCAAGTTGGGAGACTTAGGTTTGATTTAGCTAGAGTACAACAGGGCTTTGCTTTGAGGGGTAGATGTTTTGAGAAAGCTGGCCCAGGTCTTACCCACACAAAAACTTGATCCATGACAGTGCCAATAGCCACTTTCATAGTCTATCCTCACAGTAAAATAAGACAAACATATATATCATAAAGCAAACTTCTATTACATACATGTTGGCCTATATTGCATAAACATTAGCTGCTAACTAAGGACATTTGAATTAAGGCCTGTCAGGCAAGATTTCCTCTTCCACTTGGAAACAAACTAGAGACTGGGTTGTTTTGTTAATGGGACCTATTTTAGGCCAGTCTTTTCCAAAATGTGAATACTTGCCTCTCTTCAAACCAAGATTGAATGTGACATTGTTGCACAACCCATGCCAGAGAGAGTCTCCGACCATCTCCTGGAAAATGCAGTGAACACTTAACAGCAACAAATTTATCCTGATTACCAACAATTTCAAGTCTGCACTTGAATTTCCCCAAGGAAAAGAAATTCAGTAGGAGCTGTATGAACACTTCTGACTATGGCAGGTCAGTGCTAGCCAGCTTTTCTCCCTGAAGCAGATGGAGCTTTCTGTTTGCACATGCAATGTGTAGTACACACCTAGTAAGTCCAAACACTCCAAGGAAGCCTCAGACATGTTGACCAATCACAGTCAACAGATATACAGACTATACTGTTCATATTTACAGAATCACACAATTGTTTGGGTAGGAAAGGACCTTAAAGATTATCTACTTC
Organism: Psilopogon haemacephalus; assembly: GCA_013396835.1. NCBI lineage: Eukaryota > Metazoa > Chordata > Aves > Piciformes > Megalaimidae > Psilopogon > Psilopogon haemacephalus. The sequence goes on along the minus strand of VWZI01023237.1, from coordinate 664,939 downwards.
CAACTCCCCTGACATGGACAGGGACACCTTCCACTAGACCAGGTTGCCCAATGCCTCATCCAATCTGGTCTTAAATACTTCCAGGGATGAGGCAGCCACAATGTGTTGTGGAAGATTTTCACGTTACAGCCCAAGCTCCTACACAGGCATGGTCTGTCCAAAAATCAGCCTATAGATCTCCCCTCACTTGAGTTATGTGCTGGAACAGCAAGCTACAAAAGACAAAACATGGAGGAGGACTGAAAAATAATATTCAGAAAGAGATATTTAGGAAAATTAAAATGAAGAGGTGGAAGGCTATACAGATTACCCAGCAGTGAGATCATTGTGAAGGCATTCAGATGCTATGGAATTTTATCTTGGCAGAATCCACCCAAATGTATCATTGCAGTGTCACACCACTGCCTGTGCCAGTAATAAAAATGGAATACTGGTATTATAGTTTATCTTTGAACTCAGAAGCCTGACATTTAATATCGCGTTTTGATATGTTTTTGTGGAATCCTAAGACACCACTGTCTGCATAATAAGATAACTTTGATTAAATGAACTGCTACAACAGCAACATTCTGATGGGTTGTTTCCATTTTCTGGAAAGAATGAGCCAAATTTGCCATGACATACCTACTGACTGAAAAACGTAGCCACTCTGTTCTACCAGCTAAAGGTATATGCCATAAAAAGTAAGATAATTATCTCACAAAGAAACAAATTAATTTTGCACTCCACTTTTCAGACACTTAAAAAAACCCCAAAAAACCCAAAGAAGTTCAGTAGTTTAGTCCAACCTGGCTGTCTTTCAATAGAATATGTGGTTTTTTTTTAAAGATTAATGCATTAGTTTGATAGTTCCCAGAAAGATGTTTTGTAAACCAAGAGAAAGTGATGTATAAGCCACATGTCATTTCACCCCTTTTGTGATATTTTGATATGCCATCTTCATTGTACATTCAAAGAAAACCATTCAGGAGACATTTCTCTGACTTACAATTTCTCTCTTGCTATCCTAGAGCTACCAAAGGGGTGCTCTAGGCAGTGTGGCACAAAAGTGTGCCTTGGGTGAGGGAGTGTAGCACAAAAGTTTAAAGATTAAGGTTTGTCTGTTGCAGTGTAGTGACTATGATATATTGAAATAAATCAACAGCTTATCCCCATAGCTGACACCGGCAGAAACAACAAAAAAAAAAGTTTTGGACCTGGGTTTTCCTTTATGAGTCTGTAAATCAGACCCTGTCACATGGCCCCATAAGGAATGTCAAGTCTGTAATCTTTTTCCCTAAGCAGGCATCAACAAGGAGGGAGGTGAATTAAGGTTTCCTGAGTCTTTGCTGGAAAGCAGAACAGGACAGGCATGAATCTTGGAAAGCAGAACAAGGATGGGTCTGAGTTTCAATTTACCTGATGACTAATTCAAATAGTAGGAAAAATGCAGGAGAAAAAAACTCCAATCAAACAAAACCAGAAAATATTCAGACTCATCTTTATAAAAACTTCATAAAACTGTAAGTTTATAAGAATACATCAACACCAAGTTTTTTCTGCTCTCCCAAATGAAAACAGAACACGAAGATACACAAAAGCCATCAGAAAGAGAGATCACAGCGAAAAAGTGCACTTCTATGCACATCCATGTTGTAACTGGAAAGTCAGCTGGCAAAATAAAAAACATGAAACAGTGTTATACCAAACTCTGAGAACTTGTTCCACAACTGTTGCTTTCAACAACATTTGTATCATATCCAGCTGGAAAGATGCCAGTGAAACATGGTTTACAAGGCAGTACAATCTTGTGGATTATGTCTTGTAATTTGTTTATTCTTGGTTCTGTGGCTTTTATTTTTCATCTCCCTCTCAGATTCAGAATTCTTCACTTACCAGCTCCTCTAAAGAGAAGCCTTTTTGTGTGTAATCAGTTGCTGTTTAGAGAGGCCATGCTGCATTTTTCAAGGATGAATGTCTTTGCTATGCAGAACCATAGAAATTAGAGAAAAGTATAACAAGTTATAGCTGAGAAAACTATGCATTGCGACTATTTCCACCCATCATTTGAATATATCAAATAAAACAATTGAAGAATTACATATTGGAATGGAACTGATATAGTGGCATAGGAGAGAGGCAAAAGTAAATAGATAATTCACAGATTCATAGAATGGCTTGGGTTGGAAGAGACCTTGAAGATCATCTAGCTCAAATTCCCCTGCCATGGGCAGGGACACAACTTTCACTAGACCAAATTGGTCAAGGCCTCAACCAACCTGGCTTTGAACACCTCTAGAGAAAGGGCGTCCACGACATCCTTGGGCAACCTGTTTCAGTGTCTGACCAAACTCATTGTGATAAATTTCCTCCTTATATTCAGTCTTAATCTGATCTCCTCAAGCTTAACACCATTGCTTCTCACTCTATTACAACAAGCCCCTGTAAAAAGTTCCTTTCCAGCTTTCTTGCAGGCCTTCATCAGGTACTGGAAGGCCACTGTAACATCTCCCCAGAGCTCTGTCTCCTCCAGTCTGAGCAGCCCCAACTCTTGTAGCCTGTCCTCATAAAGGAGGTGCTCCAGCCCTCTGATCATCCCCATGTCCAAGCCTGTCCTCTTTCTGAGAAAAAGGAAAATTTTGGAAGATGGACATAGTCAAAGGGACAGTGACTCAAAAGACTTGATAAAAGACCATCACCAATTGTAACATTTCCTGCCCTGCTGCTCGATGACACCTCGTAGAGTGATTGATATTTCCCTGATTTGACTCCTTGAGCCATGTTGATAGCATTTCCAAATTATGCTTCCAACAGTGTCCTATTTTTTTTAAAGTAAAAATGAATAATAATAAACACTGACTACAGAGTTGTCTTAGCGGCTGATATCTCAAACAGAAACACAAACATAGCTGTAAGAAGGACATTGTTTCCACACTAAACACAATACCAACCAATTTTTCATTTCCAGTCACATTGCCTTTACTTAGGTCTGTAAAATGTTAATGTCTAAAGAGTCTGAAGTATGACACAGCATATTAGTGCCTCATCGCTTGTCATTAGCTACAATATATGTGACAAAGAACTCCAAGACAAAGTGTGTTCACCTGCATTTAGGGCTCTACAGTAGGGTCAGATATAAGCAGAGGCCAACTTTCTATACAGGCAAAGTTATTGTAATGCAGGATATGTAGACTCAGCATAAAGTTTCCACTGGAAATATTAACTGATATTTTTCTGGTCTTGACTCTTTGAGTCATGTTGGTAACATTTATGAATTATGCCTCCAACAGTGTCTTAATTTTTTAAGTCAAAATAATTAAAGAATTGGTTAATAAAGAACACTCTTTTGAGAAGAGTGATAGCATTTTCTTTGTCATGCCAGACAAACACACACTTGTGGAGGTGAAAACACAAAAATACATGGGTAAAAGCATGACATGTGTGTTCCAGTCTCCTGAGCACCGTATTTGAATGCAGTCTCTCAAATCACTCTGAAAGTCACTGACATCTGAGTGCTTACAGAATTACAAAATGCTAGGGATTGGAAGGGACCTCCAGAGATCATTTAGTCCAACATCCCTGCAAAGCAGGACCACTGAGAGCAGGTCAAATAGGGATTCATCCAGGCGGGTTTTGAAGATTCCTAGAAAAGGAGACTCCACAACCTCTCTAGGCAGCTTGATCCAGTGCTGCATCACCTTCAGAGTAAGGAAGTTTTTTTTTTTCTCACATTGAGATAGAATTTCCTGTGATTGAATTTATGTCCATTGTTCCCCTCCGCTTTCTTACTGCATATCACTGACAAGAGACTGGCTTTATCCTCCTGGCAGACACTCTTCAGGTATTTGTAGACATTGTTAAGGTCCCCTCTCAACATTCTCTTCTCCAGACTTCCTCCAGCCTCAAGTGTCTCAGTTTTTCCTCATAAGAGAGATACTTCAGTCCCTTAACCATCCTCATAGCTCCCCATTGAACTCTTTCAAGCAGTTGTCCCTCCCTCTTAAACTGGGGAGTGCAGAACTGGACACAATATTCCAGCTGTGGTCTAACTAGGACTGAGTAGAGAGGGAGGAGAATCTCCCTCGACCTGCTGGACACATTTTTCTTATAGCACTCAAGTACACTATTTGCCTTCTTGGCCACCAGGGCACATTGCTTTCTCATGGGTAACTTATTACCAGTCAAGAATTCAAGGTCCTTCTCTGCAGAGCTACTGGCTCTGTTCCTCTGCAGCTGCAGGAGGCAAGATGTTATTTTCACCTTGTGTCACTGAGAGGAAATCCCATCCTACAAGACCAGGAATCCGTTTATTTCACCCCCTGGAGAGAAAACTTGAACACTAGAATTCCAAAGTGCTAGTGAGAATGGCAAGATTTACACTTACACACTTATAACTGATAACAGGGAAACAGCACCACTAATCACTACTATCAGATATTCTAATCTTAGAATACTTTTAGGATCCAAATGCTCTCTTTGCCTATGAAAAAAAATTCTGTAATCCCTAGTGAACAAGAGAGTGCTGCAGAAAAAGACAAGCCTTTGAACACTTCCAGACAACCAGCTAGGTATAATACAATTGTTTTTTTCAATGCAGTCCAATGTAAATAATAACCTGAGAAGAAGCTGCAAACAAAAGAATCAGACTGACATTTCTATGCCGCAATGAGACAAACTTATACAAGCTGTTTCATTGAAAAGAAATGAAGTTTCTACCTGTAGCTTTATGCATTTGGGAAACAGAATTTCACTTCTGCAATGTTATTGTAGAACAGGAAAAAAAATGTATCCCGGAGTTAATCTCCCACTGACTGCAGTAGATTAGTAGCTTTGTCTGGATTTCACCGTTAACATAGATTTACAGCCACTACTCTACAGTACTGAGCAGAAAGTTCAGATAAAATCGTTTAAAAAGACAAGCACTTGACTAGTTTCTTCCCTCTAAGGAGGCAATTCAGCATAATCCTTACCTATGAACTGCTACAAGAGTGTACTTATAGATTGCTTTTCTGAGAAAACTAAGGTCTTAGAGTCTGCTTGACATGTACATAACTGCATATCCATTTGTCTCTGTTCTTCACAGACTACACAGTGTCCCACTATTAGCAGTATGCAGAAAACTCCACATAGGCTGCAGGAGATGATCTTGAAAGAGAGCCACTTCCAAAAGTAAAACACCAGGAAACAAACACCAGAAACAAATGAACAAAACAACAACAACAAAAACAAGTGACTCTTCCCAAACATGACAAACAAAGCTTCAAAAACCCAACCCCAAAACCCAAAAAAACCCAACTAAACAAAAAAACCCTACAAATAAAAAAACTTTTTTAAAAGTATTTTGCGAAGTAGTGGGGAAAAAAAAAAAAAAAAAGGTCACCTCTTCCTCCCAAAATACTTTCATGTTCCCTATCTGTGAAGAAAAATCTCCTAGGAAGCCCTTCAAAATGCTTATTTCTTAATAACCAGCCTCATAAGGAACTAAATCACAGTTTTCTTTCTGAGCGTTACTAGTTGCAGGAGACTGCAGATGTAAAATGCATTACAAAGCACAGTGGACTCAAGCAAGCATTTCTACAAAGTGAGAGCAATACATGCAGTACAGGAACAGTTGTGAAAGTGCCGGTTTAATTTTAAGACACAACAAAGGTTTTACAAGCAATATAGAAATATTATTTTTCATTCATGCTCTGACTTTCCTTCCTGTAACAGTAATACATTAGTAAAATGGCAGTATGACATGGGTCACATTAGCAGGGAAAAGAAGAGATCTCTGCCAGCTCTGCAAATCTGCTGTACTTCCAAACTCCAGGAGAAAGGAATAGTTAAACAAATACTCACACAGGTTTGGAGGGGTTTTCTTTCCTTCTAGTAGGAATGTTAATAAATCATGTTCCTCTCCTTCAAAATGCATGCAATCTGACTTACAAAGTCAATTACTATTCAATTATTAAGAATGAATTATAAAGGAAAGCATGAAAGTTCTATCAAGACAAAACTGCAGTCTTCCACTAACAACACAGACTGCTTCTAAGTCACATTTTCTGTAAGGTCTTAGACAAATCTGCAAAGTGCAGTTACATAGTTTCATGGTACTTCTCACTAGAGCCACAGCATACTATGAAAACATTTCAGCTTGTTTTATTCAAGAGCTTTAAAGTTACTTGCTTGTACCTAGATCTTGCTCTTCATTTTCTAATCTTTTCTATTATCTTGAATCATTCCTAACAAGGCAAAAGCTGATTTCCATGGCAAAATACACGTATTAAAAAAAAATAAACAGACAGCAAACTAACAAAAAAAAAAATTCCCGCAACAGAATAACAAAGCAAAACCCAGAAAGTTGTCATAGCTACTTGCCTCTTGGCAATTTCTGAGCATTTCCCAGGCTTAGTGCAATATATCCACAGAAAAGGAGAAAGACCAATCTTGGCATCATGGTCACAAACCCAACCTCGAACTGGGAATGATTCTGACAGGTATCACACAAAAGTACTGCAGCTGCATTTAAGTGAACTGTTCCCTCTGTGACAAGAGGCAGCAACACTTTGACACAAGTTTAGTTTACACAGTGGGAGGAGACAGGATGACATCATTCATTCCCACTGGAAAAGGAGAATTAGCATAAAAAAAAAAATATTATCAGGCTCCTCCTACAATAGTCTTCTAAATTTGTTACAAGGTCTTCCCACGACTCAGGGGAAGAGATTACCATCTGACCACTTCAATTTTCTGCAAATAAAATGAGGAATATGACAACTTCTTTTAAATGAAAACTGAACTGAGAAACATTTTTACTGTTTTATCCAACCAAGGTGGAATTAAAATTCAGAAAATATTCCAGATACTCAGAAAACTCTTTGCTCTATTGAATTCCCTATTTTTGCAATCTCAGGACTTTGCTTAAGATTATTTTGGGCCAGTTATGGATTTCACCCAGGAAAAATAAATACTAGTTTCATTTGTCATGACATTGTAAACAGGTATGACAAATATTTATTCAGTGAAAGATCTGTGTTTGAAAAGTATACTTTTTTTTTTCTTGTATCTGACTGGATATTTTTTTTTTCCCTTTCATACAGGTCTGATTCACTAACTGAAATATGGGAAAAGCATGCTGAGAGTCAGTATCTTTTTCGCTTAATATCCTACTGTTCAGTCTACTTGGAATAAACATTTGTAAGTTGGACCAGGGGATCCTTGAGGTCCTTTCCAGCCTGGCATTCTGTGATTCTGTGTAATTAGAGATCAACTCCACAAATCCCCAAACACTTTTATCTAAGGATCCCAGGAAGATTAATATCCTGAATATGGACACTACAAACAAATAAATGCAACAGGTACAATTTGAATATGACAAAAAGATATTTCAAACACCATACAGATGGACAGGAATCTCCATAAAATTGACCAAAACAGATACAAAACTGATACAAAAACAAATGTGCCATTCTTCTCAGTTTTTGGGTTTTAAAAAAATTTTAACTGAAATGCATTTTTTAATGCTCCAGAAAGTATGTCCTATTTTTTCCTCTTAAAAATTAAAAAATATGATGAAATGTGATGGAATAGCCTCTCAAGAGAAGTAATGGGGAAAATTACTTCTCAGTCACACAGAGCTGTCTTTGTGTTGCTTAGAATGGACTCTGCCAGTGTGCCTTGTGGTAAATTCACTCTCCCTTTAAAGGTCACACAACACCTTTCGATACAAAATACCAAGTTCATTTTCTATGTCAAAATCTCAATTTGGCTACTTAATAAAATGGGGTTTATCCCCTTTCCCAGAGATAAACATGCTCCCCTTCCATGGGGCTTGGAACTAGGTGATCTTCAAGGTCCTTTCCAGCCCAAACCCATTCCATGAATCTATAAACCACTTGCTTCACTGCACCACTTATACCTTTCCTCTTTTTTCTATGCATTATCCAAACACTTCGTTGTTATGCAAGCCATGGAGACATTAAACCTTTCCCTTGAAAACTTAGTGGACTATCCAGGTCCCTTTCCCTCTAACCATTCCTGCAGAAAACATCTCTGATCAGCCCAGAGTTCAAAAACTCATGCCATGATGCTTTTCTTGCTGTTTTATCATGCATGTGCTTCATGAGGAACAATTATGGTTCCATACACAGATTGAAGTGTAAATTTCTGTCAAACACATAATGAGAGAAAAAGCAGTAATACAATATTCTCTTACACTTTTCCAATATTACAGACTCATAAGAGTTCAAAGGGATCTCTAAAGGTCAACTAGTCCAAACCCCTCCATAGTAAGCAGCGACATCCTCAACTAGATCAGGTTGCCCAGAGCCCTGTCAATCCTCACCTCGAATATCTCCAGGGATGAGGCCCTGACCACCTCCCTGGGCAACTGTTCCAATGTTCCACCACCCTCATGGTAAAGAGCTTGATACTAACATCCAATCTAAATCTACTCTTCTGTAGTTTGAAGCCATTGCCCCTTGTCCTATCACTGCAGGCCTCTGTAACAGTCTCTCTCCATCCTTCTTATATCCTCTGCAGGTACTGGAAGGCTGTTATTAGGTCTCCCCGAAGCCTTCTGTTCTTGAGGCTGAACAACTCCAACTCCCTCAGCCTGCCTTTATAGCAGAGCTGCTCCAACCCCCCAGTCATTTTTGTGGCCCTCCTTCGGACCCACTCCATCAGGTCCATGTCTTTTCTGTATGTTCCCCATATCTGCATTGCTAATGTGATCTGAGATTTTGCCCTCTTTCTACAGAACTGACCTTTCCTAGGAAGCCTGTCATATGAAAAAGCAAACAACAAACAGAAATGAACAAAACAAAAACCAAACAAGGAAAAAAACCCCAAAATAATAATAATTAAAACAAAAGCAATCAAGCAAACAAAAATCCACCAAAAAATAAAGAAAAAACAACCAACAAAAATCTCAACAAAAGAACCCCACTCAAAACAAAAGCAAAGAACCCTAACACACCAGATTCTGATTTCCTTTTTTCTAAATCCTTCTACTGTTTACTGGATGCTGACTGCTGCAGTGAAAAATCAAACATTGGAACAGAATGGAGGTCCTGGGACTTGAAGCACTACCCTGTGCTACTGGATGCTTCCATAACACCATTTGATTATCAGATTTGTCCTCTTGTCAGAGGGCTACTCCACAGTCTCCATTTAAACAGACAGCATCCGGTTTCAGTTCACAGAAATAAAAACTGTATGTAATGCTCCACAGCAGAAATTTGTATTATCCAGAAGTTCCTCGGGTTTCTCCCATCCACACAATCCTTGAATATTATTACCCATCCTCTGACCTCTCAAAAGGAAACGATTAACAGATGAAGTTAATGGCAGTTTTCTGTCATACCTTTGGCATAAAAGGCAAGAAAAAGAAGTTAAGTGCAGCTCTGAAAAATCTTGCAGAGATCACATTTGTTCAGTAAAGTCAAAACCTCTGATCCCCTAATGACTCCTCTCCAGCAATAAATTAGTGCTTAACTGACAAATCCAGGTAATCAGAAGTTTACTTGCTTACCTCAATTTCAGCTGAGTCTCTCTGGGGTAGATCTCAAGAACAGAGATTCCAACAAGATGGTATCACAGCTAGGCTGGGAGCAGAGCAGAGCTTTTCTAGTTCTGTTTTAATAGTTCCCAGACCAGTGAGTACAGTGAAAACAACAGTATGGGAAGGGAAAAAAAAGGCTGGGGGAAGAAGTAGTGAAGAGAGCAGGCACAATTTTACATTTTGTTTCCAAATACGAATATGATTTTGTTCAGATTTGGACTTGGTTCCAATTCACCTATCATCCCTGATTATTTTGACAAGCACAAGCCAAGGTGATTCAACTCCTTACTACTCTAATTTAAAGCAGGAAAACTGTGTAAAGCATAACCTTAGAAACCAAAATCCTATCTTCACTCTGAAAAGCTGAGCTCTCTGAGACCAAGGATTTAACTTGCAGTGTACTTGATCTGTCTTTTTTACAGCATTGCTGGTTGGCACTGTACCTTTCACCAGTGCTGCCAATTATTTGAGAAGTGCTTTTGTCATAAAATATTCTATATAAATGTTAATTTTAATTATCATTCTCTTGTGCATGACTCAGTTATTGGACTCTTTCTCTTGTAAATGTCATGGGATCTCCTCGAAAGGCTTTCAGGAAAAGAAAGATGCCAAAGAACATTCTTTCAGATGTGTTGCTTTAAAAAAAAAAAAAAAAAATCTTACCTCTACTTTTTGAGAGCCTGCAATCACTTCTTCTTTCCCACTCCTCCCCTTTTATTTTGATAACAAACATCTGAATTCACATGCTGTCAAAAATACAGGGTTGCATGCTAATCTATTAGTCAAAAGACAAGCACATCTCATTTGATAGCATAAAAATGACTATGTCTGTGTATTATGGTTTCCTGATCCCAAACTGAGTTCCAGATCTCCAAATGAATGGGATCAGAGACAAAGCAAACAAAAAAAAAATTAAAAAATAGCCAAATAGGATGAACAGAAGGGTTGGTTCTTGTGACATTTTGTTACATCGTTCATCAAACTGTTCCAACAGCTGCTCATTTGACAATTTGAATTTCAAACAGTGACTCATCTTTGCTAATAGGCTGTGCATTTCACCAAATTCCTGCATGACATGGAGCAGGGTAACAAAAGCGTTTATTCAGCTTCTCTATGAATTTATTAACTTACCATATTGCTTTGTAACTCAACCTGGTAACATTCACTTCTGTAGTTTCAATGTTATCACGACCTACCATATGGAGAATCAGAGTGATTCCAGGTGTTTAACTCTGCCAGACATCCCTGACCTCTATATTTTGTGTTATTTTGCTTTTCTTGCCTTCTTAAATTATTTCTTAACAGCCAGGTCTTGAAAGACTCCAAGGAAGGAGCCTGAACAGTCCCACTCTGGAGTCCTGCTCCATTCTCACAGGGAAAACGCCTTTCACTTCTAATCAGACTAAACCTCTGTTTCAACTTGTGCCTGTTTTGTCTCATGTTCCCACTACACAAGACTGTGAGGAGCCCAGCTCTGTCTTGTTGGCAACTTCCCTGGAAGCACTGGGATGGCTATTGTTATGTTTCCTGAGGCTATCTGTTTTGACTGAGTCCCAGTGCCTCAGCCTGTCTTCACAGGGTAAGTGCTCCAGACCCAGACAGTTCTGATTGCCCTATACTGGACTTACGTCAGTTTATTGATGTGTATTCTGTGTTTGATAGTAAAATGAGAGACCAACACTAGACTCTATATATGTGGTCCAACAAGTGGTGAGCAGTAGGGTGTAACTGATTTCCCATTTCCATTTTATCATCTGGGTAGGGTGTGATTCTTTAACTACTGTCCTCTGAGTCCAAGCGTTCAACAACTTACCCAACTAATTGTTCTTTCTATATGAACCACTTAATTAGATGTGTATTACATATATCACAACACACATTAAGAATCTAGCTTCCTTGTGCAGGCACTACAAACATTTAATATCTCTTTGAAGAGTTTCACATCTGAAGGCTTCACCTTCATTGTTTTATCAACTGAAATAAGTTTGCTTAACTCTGGAGAGCACCTACAGGAAAAAACATACCTGTGCTTTGAAGCTCTGTACAATTAATTGGTACTGAAGACATTGCTGCCTGTGAAGAAAACTGCCTTTGTCTTTACCAGCATGAACACATTTCTGCCACTTGAGATAACTAGCATGAATACATCCTCTATATTACTGGATTACTCTGCAACATTCCTTCCAAACATGGTCTGTCTATGCCTCTCCTGCTATTGTGTCTCTAAATATTCACCACTGCATAAACAGAATCTGATGAAGCCAAAATGCAGGCAGAAACAAAAAGTGACAGTAATCAATCTCTCTCCAACCACATAATTGTATGAATCAAAAACATCTTAGCATCTATCAGTTTTCCTGGAATTACGATGAATTTAGGGAATCCTAAATTACGATCATAGAATTGCCTGGTTGAAAAAGACCTTAAGGTCATCGAGTCCAACCACAACCCTTAGACCACGTCCCTAAGCTCTTTATCCAGATATCTTTTAAACATCTCCAGAGACAGTGATTCCACCACTTTCCTGGGAAGCCTGTTCCATTGCCTGATGAGTCTTTCGGTGAAGAAATGCTGCTTTATATCCAACCTAAACTTCCCCTGGGACAACTTGAGTTCATTTCCTCTTGTCCTATCAGTATTAGTCTAGTTTAGAATTTATATTACTGTAAACACGCTTCAAATGTGTGCAAAGACTTTAAGCACCAGTACGAGCTTCACAGCCCACACTCTACTGAGCTTCAGTCTTTAATTATTCTGTTACAATCTTCCTCTGCGGAAGTTAGCCTCTCCTGGTCTCTTTCCATTTCTCTCCACACTATGTTCTGATTTGTGAAGATAATGTAAGATCACAGCCTGGATTAGTGAACTCAGATGTGAAGTCTGTAGTCTATTACTACACACTAGGATAGGATACAAAAAGTACGGGTTTATGTTTAGAACATGAATGTTGATGCCAATGGTAATTTTGTTGTGAAGATGAGATGTCTGTCTTTAGCACAGGATCTCAGAAGGTAATAACGAAGGCCTAATGACTGACTGCTCTGGTGTTTGCCAGTTTACACTAGGGTGGATTTGTAGAGGCATGGACACTACATGTTGTACCACATACCTCTGATACAGATTTACTTTATTGCAGACCATTTCCACAGGGCAAACTACTATGCCACATCAAATGGTACCCCTTCCTCGGTGCTCACTCACATCCTAATCAACAAATCATAGAATTCTTCTGGTTGGTAAAGACCTCTAAGAACATTGAGTCCAGCCATCAACACCACCACGGCCATTGAATAGTGGTCCAAAGCGTCATGCCCACATTTTTCTTGAACACCTCCAGGGATGGTGATTCCACCACCTCCCTGGGTAGCCAGTTCCAATGCCTCATCATTCTTTCAGGATTGTTTTCCTGATATCCAACCTAAACCTCCTCTGGCACACTTTCAGGCCATTTCCTCTCATTTTGTCACCTGATACTAGGAAGAAGAGACTGACACTCACCTCATTCTAATCTCCTTTGAGGGAGCTGTAGAAAGCAATGAGGTCTCCCTTTCTGATTTCCTTCTCTAAATCAGCCCAAAGAGACACCACACGCTTCCTCGTTTGTCAACCTCGCCACAAGTTTTCTGTGCCCACGGCCCGTAACTCCGGATTCCCCTGCAACTCCCATCCGAACCCTCACCCCGAGCACTCCAACGCTCCGTACCAGCGATGTCACTTTTGGACGCTAAGGGGCACTCTCGGGACAAATTTCGGCATCTACACTGCCTGACCTCAGCTGAGCCGAAGCCACCAGTCCCATCAATCCAGCGATCGATCACACTGAGAGTAGGGGAGCGAAGTAGCTGGAACTGGGATGCAGCATTTTGCTCCAAGGTCAGCAAACGTGACTGTGCTTCTGTGATTCGGTGTGATTCTGAGCTCTGAATGGTAGCGGTTGGAAGGGACTTCTGGAGATCATCCAGTCTAACCACCTCTGCCAAAGCAGGATCACCTGGGACGGGCCACACAGGAACGCATCCAAATAGGTCTTGAGAGTCTCCAGAGAACAAAATTCCTCTGGGCAGCCTGGTCCAGTACTCTGGCATCCTCACAGCAAAGAAGTTTTTCCTCATGTTGAAGTGGAACTGCCTGCGTTCCAGTTTGTGTCCATTGCCCCTCAACCTGTCACTGGGCACACTGATAAGAGACTGGTCTATTCTTCTTGACACCCACCCCTAAGGTATTTGTAAGCACTGATCAGCCTTCTCTTCTCAGCCTTCCCTTCTCAGCCTTCTCTTCTCCAGGCTAAACAGCTCCAGGTCCCTCAGCCTTTCCAAATCAAACAAATGTTCCAGTCCCTTCATCATCCTCATAACCTCCATTGGACTCTCTGCAGTAATTCCCTGTCTGTTTTGAGCTGGGGAGACCAGAACTGGATACAATACTCGGGGGTCACTGATGGCTATTTACCAGGCTCCAGCCAGCATATGCCCACAGAGGATGGAATAGATGTGCAAGAGTTAGCTCTCAAGGAGTCTGGTAAACAGTCTGAAGAACCAGGAGCAGAACAGGAATTTGAGAGGAGTGTGGTTTTATCTGAATGGTACTGCCCTACACAAAATGACCTGCATTTCTCAGAAAAGCCAACTAGCTGGGACACAGTGCTCCCTGTTCTGTGTGCTACAGCCAGTAGCTGCACACAGCTACTCTCAACACCTTAGTGTTGTTTTTTGTTTGGTTGGTTTTTTTTCCTGGTGTGTGTGTGTCTCTGTTTCACGATGTCCTCAGCATAAACCTTCAAGTACAGAACAGACATGGAGACTAAACTCCTTGCATCAAAGCAATGCAAAATAAAGCCCTTTGACTTCAAATAGAAACATTTCTTCTCTCCACCTCTATCAGTGCAATCCATCACAGGGGAAAAAAAAAGACAACATCAGAACATAATTCAAAGTTTAGATTAGCCTCACTACAGTTGCAGTTAAATGCAACTGAGGACCAAATCTGTCACACTCCAGGGACAGCAGGTGCAGCCTGAAGCTGTGCCTGTTTCCCTCTCCCCTCCCTTTCCTGACATAAGTCATTCAAACATTCTGACAGAAAGCCAAGGGAAGCCCTGGAAATATCCAGAGCAAATAATAAAAGCAAAACATTGCCAGCTTTGATGAAAAACAGTGAAGTTGCCTCAAAGTTAGATATAGGCAGACAATCAGATTCTTAGTTTTATCAGAGAGTTTTATCAGAGAGTATGTATTTTTTTGGTATAAGATAATTATTTCTGTGGCTAAGATGCAGAGGTTTGATGAACACATGCAAAGAGAGGGGGAAATAATTCATGTTTGTTCTCTCTCCTTATGAGTCATTTTGGCCTAAAATGTATCTCCCAGAAACTTTTTGGCTGAATTTGGATATATTAGTTTATGACCAAAATCATCAGGTTTATCTAGTTCAGAATACTGTGAATAACTTTCAAGTGTGATTGCCTGTCACTACAGTTCATAGAAATTAAACATATTAAAAAAACACTACAAACTGTATACTTCATTTTAAGCTGAAAAAGGCAGTTAATGTCAACATCACCTTGTTCTAAAACTGGACAGCAAAATTATTTAAAATAATTAGCAATGTACATATTCTTACCTTTAGTGGTCATAATTATCTTCTGTACCCAGGGATAGAAAAAAAGGAAGGTACGTTGTGTGAAGATTAAAACGATGGTAGGTGTGTAATTTATTTGAAGCAAACTAAACTCAAGATTAGAGACAAACAAAACCTCAAGTGCAGACATTCTGTCTTTAAAACAACATTATTTACATGCCAATCTTAAAGCAAGTGTTTCACAACTGTAAGTCTAATCAAAACAACTCTAAAACACTATAGCAAACGTAACAACAAACCACAGTATCTACAGAGGAAAGGGGTTACATTTCACCTCAAAAGTGAACAGCAACTGCTTATTTTCTACAGGTAGCTTTCAAAAGACGGTTGGAGGATGTCTCTAAGGTCAAGAACTGTTCTTAGCTTTACCGAACAGTGCAGCTCAAAACCAAAAGCCTTGTACGGGCAACCAATGGGTCAAACTCAACATCCTTTACAAGTTCAGAGAGATGGGCAATTCCTTAATACTAGTCTTAACCCTTTCCCATGGACAAAATGGGCACCAGTGGCTACCCAGGGTTACCTGCACACGTGGACTTTATCTTCCACTCGAGTTCCATCTGAAAACAGACCAGTGTGGTAGTTTGAGGGGTCCCAGGTCTCCCTTAAACAAAACCATAAGGACAGAGGCCCGTCCCTGGGGGATGGGCCTGATCATCCCAGGATATCATAATATTGTTATTCTATTCCCTTTCTGGTATCACAGCTTAAAAGATAGTGCTTGACTGCACTTCTGCCCCTTCCTTTCCCTGCCTTCACTTCTCCGAGCAGCACACGCTCTTATCTTAGGGTTCATGGAGGAGTTGGCAGGCCACTGAGGCCTTGTAGGCCCAGCTGGGCAGCTTCAGCCTACCTTACAGGCCAACTAGGGGGTGGAAGGGGTGGAGGATTCTAGAAGCCCAGTTTGGGCCTAGTGGATTTTATACTAATTCTACCTGACTGCCATAGATAGATAGAGAGATAGATAGATAGATAGATAGATAGATAGATAGATAGATAGATAGATAGATAGGTAGGTAGATAGGTAGGTAGGTAGGTAGATAGGTAGGCAGGTAGGTAGGTAGGCAGGTAGGTAGGTAGGTAGGTAGGTAGGTAGGTAGGTAGGTAGGTAGGTAGGTAGGTAGGTAGGTAGGTAGGTAGGTAGGTGGTAGGTAGGTAGGTAGATAGGTAGGTAGATAGGTAGGTAGGTAGGTAGGTAGGTAGGTAGGTAGGTAGGTAGGTAGGTAGGGAGGTAGGTAGATAGGTAGGTAGGTGGGTAGGTAGGTAGGTAGGTAGGTAGGTAGGTAGATAGGTAGGTAGGTAGATAGGTAGGTAGATAGGTAGGTAGATAGGTAGGTAGGTAGATATGCCTTTATAAACATTTGTCTCTAAACTTCCAATCAGTGTAGGGTGTCCTCATTCTTACTCCTGAAAAGGGGTAAGAGTCCATTGTGATCTCCAGAACTGGGTATGCTCGCGGCCCAAACAGAAACAAACAATTTGTGCTTCCCAAGGCATCTGCCCTGACTCGGCAGCGTTTCCAGGGCTCTAAAATCGCCCTGTGCCGGCCACGGAGTCTCCGGGGTCCTAAAGCCCCACCAGGAAGCCTCCTGGGTCCCAAAGTCCCTCGGTCAACCCCAGAGGAGCCAAGGTCAGGTTCTCTGTATCCCAGACAATTCTCCCAACAACGCTTAGCCGCATGCATAATAATTTCCAGTCCCTCACAATGTAGAAAATTGGAACATGGATTAACAGCCCTGGTGTTAATGGCTGGACTTGAAGACCTTAGAGATATACCCAAAGGAAACAATTCTATGATTCTTTGAATATATATACCTAAAAAGGGAGAAACTATCAGTTAAGGTGAAAACCAAATATCCATCTAGATTATCCTAACAGCTAGAGGAAATTCAGAGGTCTCACTTACCCTCAATGAAAATGTGCTACATTAGTTTGTGTGATGCGAGATATTTACAGTATTACACATCCAAAAAGAAACCAAATTTGTTCACTTTTTATTTCTCTGTTATGCAATGACTTCACCAAATAATGTTATTACTGTCAGACACAATGTGAAAAGCTGTATGTCAGGAAGAGTAGAACCTAATCCATCTCATAGCATCAGTGAAGTCACTAAGTTAAAATTTAACACTTTTGGGTCAACTTTGAATATCAATGCATTGAATTTATCACAGTTTTCCTCAAAAAATCTTTAGTGTTTAGGAGATCCAGAGCTTGGGAACTGTCCTGTGGAGTTGGCTGCTGCTATCAGTTCACCACAAAAATGTTTGCAGAGGACCCTGAGCTGCTCTCAAAGTGAGGAAAAAACATAAAACACTGTAAAAGCAAGTCTTGTGGATAACTACAACATGAAAGTGTAAAATCCTTTTTGTCAATGTAAGGAAACCATATAATAACTGACCGCATATATGGTTATCTCCTACAATAAAAGGCACAATTCATAGATGCCAAATTCCATTTGTTTAAAAAAAAAAACAAAACCAAACTGACAGATTTCCATTGATTACTGTCTTAAAGACCATACAGCTGGAATTTGTTTTGAAATAAGCTCCATATTTGCTCAAACTTTTCAAGTTTTACCTCATAATTAAAAGTGAAAGAGAACATGAAGCCAGATTTGGGGTTTCATTCATTCAATCTTTTTCTTCCTTTCCACGCTATGAAGAATTCTCTATATTCTTTCCTGTGGACTGGAAAAAAAAAAAATTATCCCTTTTAATTTCAGTTAAAGTTACTTACTGATGTGCCGTGAGAAGATGAATCTCTGAATCTTAACTACAAAGCTACTCGTTCTACTTTGTAGGTCAGGAGCAATAGTAGATCTCAAACAGATCTAAAGCTCCTTTGACTCTTACCAATATATCAAAGAAATTAGAGACGTTCTATCTCATAAGGCACTGCTATGTTTATAAACAGATATTAAACATGATTTTGCAACAAGGAATCTTAAAAAAAAAAAAAAAAAGAAAGAAACATTTCTGCTCTGAGTCTGACACCAAGACACTTTCCACCATTTCCATCATTTACCAGCAGTCCTGGATAACCAGAGAGGTCCCAGCTGACTGAAGATTGGCAAATGTGATGCCAGCCAAGAACGGCTAGAAGAAGAACCCAGGAAACTACAGACCTGTCAGTTTGAACTTGTTGCCAGGGAACTACATGAAGCTGATCATCTCAAGTGCCGTTATGTCATAGAGAGAGGGACCAAGTGATCAGGCCCAGTCATCATGGGTTCCTGCTTGATGAACCTAATCTCCTTCTATGATAAGCTGATCCTCTCAGTGGCTGAGGGGAAGGCTGTGAACATTGTTTAATTGGACTTTAGTAAAACCTTTGACACTATTTCCCTCAGCATTCTTCTGGAGAAACTGGCTGCACGTGGCTTGGATGTGTGAACACTTGGACAGTTGGATAAAAAAACTGTCTGAATGGCCAGGCCCAAAGAGTGTTGGGGAATGGAGTTAAATCCAGCTGGCAGCCAGTCACTAGTGGTTCCCCAGAGCTTAGTACTGGGGCCAGTTCTCTGTAGTATCTTTATCACAGAATCACTGAATGGTAGGGCTTGGAAGTGACCTCTGAAGATCATTGAGTCCAACTGCTCTGCCAGGGCAGATCACCTAAAGAAAGCCACACTGGAATACATCCAGGTAGGATTTTATTGTCTTCAGCAATGGAAATTCTGCCACCTCTCTGGGCACTCTCTTCCAGTGCACCAGTGTGCTTAAATTGAAAAGGTTTCTTTTGATGTTCAGATGGGAGTTCTGTTCAAGTTTGTGCCCGTTATCCTTTGCACTATTGTTACAGAAAGACTGGTCCTATCCTTGTGACACTCAGTCTTTTCTTCCAAACTGAAAAGGCCCCCAGTCTTTCCTCATAAGAGAGATGTCCTCATGACGTTATCAATGATCTGGACAAGGGAACTGAATACTCCCTCAGTAAGTTTGCAAAATTCAGAATATAAAAGAGCATCAAAGCTCTCTGATGTCATCAAAAGAAGTGTGGCCAACAGATCAAGAGAGGCGATTCTGCCACCTTTACTCTGCTCTGGTGAAATCTCATCTAGAGTACTGTGTCCAGCTATACTGCCCTCAATACAGGAAGGACATGGACCTCATAGAGTCCAGAAGAGAGCCATGAAAATGATCAGGGGTTTGAAGCACATCTGCTATAAAGGCAGGTTGAGGGAGTTGGAGTTATTTAGTCTTGAAAAGAGAAGGCTCCAGGGAGACCTAATAATGACCTTCCAGTACCCAAAGGGGGTCTACAAGAACGATGGAGAGAGACTGTTTACAAAGGCCTGCAGTAAGAGGATAAGGGGTAACAGTTTCAAACTAGAGAAGAGTAGATCTAGATGGGATGTCAGGAGCAAGTTCTATGAGGGTGGTGCAACACTGGAAAGGGTTGCCCAAGGAGGTGGTTGAGGCCCCATCCCTGGAGATATTCAAAGTGAGGCTTGACAGGGCTCTGGGCAACATGATCTAGATGAGGATGCTCCTGTTTACTATGGAGGGGTTTGGACAAGTTAACCTTTAAAGATCCCTTTCAACTCAAACCATTCTCTGATTCTCTGATTCTAAATAGAATTCCAGGCATGGTATATACATGTTACAGACTAACATGAAGCACATCAGTTTTATTACAGTACCGAATAATTTGATGGAAATAAACCTTGTGATCAACTACACATATACTCAACTATCTTTCCTGTAATCAGACTTTACTGTAACATCAAAGAGCTCTGTCATCTGCCACCTCCTGTGAAAATTTCCCTTAAATTTATCAAATGAGTCAAAGTAGGAAAGGGAACAACCCCACAGTGCCAGTGGCATCATTAAGTGATAAGTGAGAAGCACGAACAGAGTTAATCTACTGAATCAATTAATTCTAAATGTAGTCACTCAATTGGCTCACCCACAGCAAACCAGTGACATGGGAATATGTGCTACAAGTGTAAGGTTTAAAAAAATACAAGAGAGAAAGAGAAAGAAATGGCAGAAAGGAGAAAAGCACTCTCTTGATACCATCAGTGCATGCAGAAAACAAAAAGAGCTCCATCGTGGATTAGAGGTTTCTCAATCTACCCACTTCCCCCATCCCCCAATCTTTTCTTCTATAGAAGAATTGAAAAAAGTCAAACATGACATGGACTTCAGTTTGCAGAAATTCCTCAGGCATTGGTTATGCACTTTCCACAGATGTTAGCTGTTTTCAAATGGAAATTACAGTGTCAGACATTATTTTCTCAGAAAAACAGTTTTAAACTCTTTTGATCAAAAAAGATTTAGCTCAGTTTCACATGAGTCAGGGTGAACAATTTCTAGATGGCCCTCTGGGAACAGGATTTGGATGCAAAAAGACAAAAGCTCATCAAGCAACATGACAATAGAAAAACTGGAGATATCTACTGTGATATGAAAGTAGGGAAAGAGAATGGTGGGAAGAAATGTGTGAGGGCCATAGGGATTTTCCAAAAGAGCATGTAAGGAAGCAGCCAACAAACTGACAAAGCATACAACATCACTTGTTTCCCAAACAGCATTTAGTCTCTAAGGTACAAAAAGGGTTTTTCTAGCTTTCAAAACAACTAACAAAGTTGCCAACTGTTACTCAATGCATCATCATGCTAAGAGGGTTGTAGGGGAGGAGACAGACAGAGAAAGAAAGAGCTTTTATCTTCTACAAGACTAACAAAAACTGCAGTTCAAACTAAAGACTTGACTTTAACTATGGTTCTCTCCTGTAGGGCAGCGTAAAGTTGGGTAAATATTGAAATCTGTACAAAAATATGTGAATGAACCTGCTCTTTTGATATATTAGAATTATAGATTCATAGAAGTGTTGAATTTGGCAGAGACCTTTGAGCTCATCAAGTCTAACTTCTCGCCTACAGCTTTCTACTACTTCTAAGCCATTATTGATAAACCATGTTCCTCAACAACATATCCATACATCTTTTAAATGCCTCCAGGGATGGTGACTCCACCACCTTCCTGGGCAGCCTGTTCCTATGGCTGATAACCCTTTTGGTGAGCACATTTTTCTTAATATCCAACCTGAACTTCCATTGACACAACTTGAGGCTGTTTTGTCTTGTCCTGTCACTTGTTGCATGTGAGAAGAGCCTGATCTCCACCTCACTCCAACCTCCTTTCAAGCAGTTGCAGAGGGAGATGAGGACTCCCCTCAGCCTTCTCTTGTGAAAGCCAAGCAACCCCAGTTCTACTAGCTGTTCCTTGCAGTACTTGTGTTCAGTTCTCTTCGCCAGCTTAGTCACTCTTCTCTGGACATGCTCCACCATGTCAGTGTCTTTGTTGTAGTAAGGGGCCCAAAACTGAACCATTCCTGCAGTGTTGGAGTCCAGACAAAAATGGTTGAACACAAGTTATACCTTTGTCTTTCTAGCTTTTTCTGAAGGTTGAAAATGTCTCTCAGATTACATGGCGTAAGTCTTCTGTTGCCTTAGAGACCACGATTGCCCGTAACAACTATGATATTGTTCATAATTTTTCTGCACACTCCTCCTGAAATCCAGCCTCTATTGTGACTAGACTAGACAATTGCAGAAATACTTGCATGAGATGATACACATACATGATTGTCATGCAGGCTTCTTGCAGAAATAAGAATAGATGGAGAACTTTAAAAAGAAAAAGCTGTAACCATCCTGAGGAAATCTAACAGCAAAGAAAGTAAGACAGAGATATGAAAATATTTGCCAGGAAATAAGCAATTTACTCATACACACCCATTATGACATCAGATGTTGTGCTGCAAGTCACTGTTAATGAGTTCTAAGAACAGTGGTTTCATCATTGACTGAGATGATTCCAAGCTTTGTAAGATCTTCCCAATTTTCAAACTGGTACTCAGTAGCTCTAAAATCCATGCATAATAAAACCATCAATAGTAAGTCATGAGGAGTAATAAAACTAATATGGAATCTTTGGAAGTTTACAGAGAGATTCAATAACCCATAATTTTATAAGGCCAAGATTTTAAATACAAGCACCTGCTTTTGCAGTCAGAAACTTCATACTGTAGAGAAGGAGTAGCAGATGCTTTAAGGAAAAAACACACGAACAGCAAATATCTCAGAAAATTCTGACTGGAACTTGAAGAACTCTAATTTGTTCTGGAAGTCGTGAAACTAGAAAGAGGCCTTGTGTCTCCATGTAAAATGATTCCAGAAACAATGACGTGCCCCACACATCTCAGGTCACAGTCAAGTGACATGTTACTAAAGCAAAGAGCATTTACAACCAAACTGCAAAACATCAGTTCAAGATCTCAGACAATTTGATTTTTATTATCAACAAAAAATAAACTATTCTAAAGGAGATTTCACTTTGCATCTTTTGGAGTCCATGGGCCTGGTAATTGTTAATGGTAAATTGTTGAGGAAAAAAAGTGTGTCAAAGAACTACTTAATAAGTATTGATTTATACAGTCTAATTCCACTACCATTTTGCAATGAATTTGGTTCTCAGTGAGAATTAATCATATTACGAGCACTAACACTGATATTTTAATTTTCAATGAATGTACCAAGACAAAAAGAGAAAATGTTCTTAGGTAAACACTTTAAAGTTTGAAAGTTTTAACTTTGTTCTACTCTGCATCTGGAGTGAGCTAAGTATGCTCATTTATGGTAGTTCACTCATCTAAATGCAAACCAATGTGATTTGAGAGGCATTACATAACTTACAGAATGCAAGACTGGCAAAATAAATAGAATATGGAGTTTTAACATCTGGCTCAAATCATGATGTCCAAAATGAGGTTTCAGAATCATTCTAGAAACCAAGAATACTCTTGCAATGCAAAGGGCTTGTATAAGAGACAGGTTTAATCTGAACGTGAGGAGAACTAGGCAGGTGATATGCAGAAATAAAAAAAGTCACAAACAAGATTTTAAATCAAAGAATGAAAAAATCATCAGGTACAGAAGTCAGCATCATTCAGAGTGTCATACTATTACAGATGAAGATGCAGCAGTTATATATCTGCAGCAAAATGGAAAACAGAAAAGAAAAACCTATTTGTATGTTCTAACAGTCATCTAAGCACAGTATCAAGGCAAAACACTGGCACAGAAACCTGTATACAAATGGTCTCACTCTAAGAAAAAATATAGCAATCAGATTTTAGTTATTTCCATTTGCACTGGACAAATAACATATAGTCATACAATCGTAGAATGTTAGGGGCTGGTAAGGACCTCTGGAGATTACTGAGTCTGGCACCTCTGCCAAAGCAGGACTACCTAGGGAAGACCATGCAGGAACACATCCAGATGAGTCTTGGAAGTCTCCAGAGACGGAGACTTCACAGCTCCTCTGGGCAGCCAGTTCGAGTGCTCTAATATCCTCACAGCAAATAAGTTTTTCCTCATGTCAAGGTGGAACTTCCTGGGTTCCAGTTTGTGCCAATTGCCCATCATCCTGTCACAGGGCACCATTTAAAAGAGACTGGCCTCTTCTTCTTGACACACATCCTTCAGATATTTGTAAATATTGATCAGATCCTCTCTGAGTCTTCTTTCCAGGCTAAAGCAGCTCCAGGTCTTTCAGACTTTCCTCATCAGATGTTCATTGTCCTTACAGCCTCCACTGGACTCTCTCCAGTAGTTCCCTATCCCTCTTGAACTGGGAAGCCCAGAAATAGGCTCCAATACTCGAGACTCTGGGCCCAGAACAATACTCCAGATGTGGTCTCATTAGGACAGAAGAAAGGAGAAGAACCTCCCTTTACTTTCTGGACACCATTGGCCTTTTTAGCCACAAGAACACATTGCTGTCCCATGTCCACCAGGACACTAAAGCGGACCTTTTTCAGAAGGTCAATCCCTAGTCTGTACTGCCACAGGGGCTCATTCCCCAGCAGGTGCAGGACATGATACATTTATCCTTATTGAACTTCATTAGGTTCCCCTGTGCCCAGCTCTCCAGTCTGTCCAGATTTCAGTGAATGGCAATGCAGCCTTCCAGTGTATCAGACATTCCTCCCAATTTGGGAGCATCAGCAAATATCAAACAGATTTACCTGTAAAGTAACCGCAGTGAGCAGGTTAAAATGAGGTTTGAAGAGTGGCTAACAAATGAAGGCAGAACTTGTAATAAATCTTTCTTCAAGCACATCAGAAATAGGAAGTCTGCCAGAAAGTATGTAAGACCAACTGATCAAGACAAAAGGAACACTTAGAGAAGATACAGTAATTTGCAACAAAGTTAAATTACATATTTGAATTGGTTTTCCTTTGGGGACTCCCAAACAGCAGCTCTTCTCTTTGGGTTTCATTAAAGAATGTGACAAAAATAACTCTAACAAATCAGTAAAATGAAACTATATTTACTTAAGAGTTCTAAAATTACTTCAGGATAAAAACACTGAACTATTCACAGTGGTAAGTAGCCAAAACTGCTTGAATAACTCAAATCAGAAGAGCTCCAGGGAAGTGCAGTGCAGTAAGTCTGGCTTCTGTAACAGAAAATTCAGAAGGGCCTGTACTTCAGCATGGTCCCTCCAGAAGGATTTCAAGAAGCTGACTTGTGGGTAATGGTGATGTGGTTCGTGTGTGCTTTTACTTACAGACATATTTCAACAACTCAGTAATCTAGGCTGTTAAGGACTTGAAACCATGACATAAGATAGGAGATTCTTGAATGAGTAGTTAAGAGAAAAGAAACAAAGAAAAATTTAAATGCCTCTTTCTGAACTGCTATATCTTTCCCACATGAATCAAACCAACAAAGGGTAAAGAACAGAAAAACTGATTAATGGTCAAGGAGATAGCATGTTAGAGGCTGTGTGAGTGAGTCCAGAAGACAACAAAGCAAATTTTCCCATGATAATTAATGTAAAAGATGGCAGATACACAATTCAGAAGACATGTACACATTCTGAACAAACAGGGACACAACATACATCATGGAAGCTAGAGAAGGAGCAGCAACATAATCATCAACCGAAGAGATGTTGGCTCTTAAGAACGTATATCACTCCAAAAGATCTCAGGTACTCAATTTCATGAGATTGAGTGACTAACTTAAATCTTTTACTTGTAGAATCATAGAACAGTTTCAGTTGGAAAACACCTCTAAGATCAATGAGTCCAAGCACCAGCCTGACATCATGATGGCCTTTAAACCATGTCTTGAAGTGCTATGTTCACATGTTTCTTGAACACCACCAAGGACCATGACTTCACCACCTCTGTGGGCAACATATTCCAATGCCTGATCACTCTTGTAAGCATTCTTACAGTTATTTTCTAAACAGTTACACTGAAGAATGTCCACAAGGATTGACATTTTCCCAATATATCACCATAAACTTTTGTGCAATGGCCATTTGGTCTGTTGAACTGCCTGCCAGGGAATGTAATGAATATTAGTAGTTAATATGGCCTCAAAGAGTGGACATTACAGAGCAAAGTGAGAATATTACAGGACAGAGAGCTTCACAAAACCACATATAGTCCTGGAAGTCCCTTTAATAAAAAAAACCTCGCAAGTCTGAAGTAAGTGTTATATATGCTTGTCCTAGTCGCAACTGGAGACAAGAAACTGGTCAGAAATTTCAGCTTAGTCCAGTACAGCCTACATTCTTTGTGTTCTTTGCTTCTAAATGGAAATCAATCTGCTTGGCAAACATAGAAGCCTGATGAGTTTATGAGGATATGTTTCCAGTAACAAAATACATACTAGAGTTCCTTTTTTCATTTTACTAATGTCAAACATACCACTATAGAAACCAAACTTCACTCATTCATAAAGCAGAGAACTTGACTTGGAACTAAAAGTATGTCAATTTGATGCTTAATTGAAAATTTCAGATTCTCGTTAAACAATAACAATGTGACTTTTCAGTTATAGACTTTTCTGAGATTTTCTAATAAATATGATGCTTAAACAACCTCCCCAAAACTTGTTTCTATGTCATGATATTGCTTCAAATCTATACATATATTTTTACAATTTACAGCTGCATTAGGTTTATGTGGCAAGGTTTTGGTAGCAGGAGGGGCTATGAAAGTAGCTTCTGTGAGAAGATGCCAGAAACTTTACCCATGTTCAACAGAATCAGTGCTGGTTGACTCTAAAATGGATGTTCTGCTGGCCAAAGCTGAGCCCATCAGCAACAGTGGTGGGTTCTGTGATAAGATATTTAAGAAGGGTAAAAAACTGATGTGCAACAGCAGGCAGAATAGAAAAGCACACGTGGGAGAGAAAGAACTGCGGACACAAAAGCCAATGAAGAAAAAGTGAGCGGAGGTGCTCCAGGCACCAGAGCAAAGATTCTCCTGCAAGCCATGGTGAAGACATAAATGAGGTAGGCTGTCTGCATGGGGAGCAGTTAGGCAGATATGCATTCGCCCATGGAGAACTCCATGCCAGAGTAGATGTGTACACAAAGCAGCCTGTGATTCTGTGGAAAGTGCATGCTAGAAATTGCTCCTGGCAGGATCTGTGGGGAGAGAAGCTAGTTTACTGGCATGACTGGTGAACCTGTGGAGCACCCACAGTGGAGCAGCCCAGTCGTGATGGATTACATCCCATAGAGTGGACCCATGCAGATGCCTGATTTCTTTTTACATTTGAAGAATGTATATTTGTCGTTTGCAAACACACTAACTCACGGTCTTTTCTTGCCTCAGTAGCTGCTTACTATCACGTAAGACACATATTTGAAGACTTGCAAATGTTTTCATTATTGAGTAAGTGGAAAATCCTACATATGAACTGCATATGGCCAGATGCCCTCTTGAATGAACTTCAACTAAACTAATTTCACCCTTCAACATATTTGCCTTGTAAGTAAATGAATCACTTCTAAACCAGAAATGAAACCACAGCGGGAACAAGAATATTTTATCCTTCTTAAATGCTGGGTAATAGAAGTAAAAAGAAACCTTACACAGAAAAATATCTGGGAATTCCCTTTGGTTCCATTTTGTGAAAGAAATCCCAACAAACAAACCTAAAAAGAAAAGCACTAGTAGACACAGTGTCTTAACTACACCTGATGAAAGACAAGAAAAACACATAAAGTGTATAAATAGTTAAGCAGAACATCCACAGTTTTTTACTAGTATCTTCAATTTCATAAATACCAATTAATTTGACACATGCAGTTTCAAGCAGTCTGTAGTTCCCCCTTCCATCTTTTCTAATACACTGTGAAACATCAAATTCTGTGTGCTATGGTTACTTAACTGTTTGAGAGAGTCCAGCACGGAGCCAGAAAGATGATTAAGGGAATGGAACATCTCTCTTAGGAGGAGAGACTGAGGGAACTGGGGTTCTTTAGCTTGGAGGAGACTGAGAAGTGACCACATTAATGTTTACAAATATGTAAAGGGTGAGTGCCACAAGGCTGGAGCCAGGTTCTTCTTGGTGATGCCCAATGGCAGGACAAGGGGCAATGGGTGGAAGTTGAGGCATAGGAAGTTTCATGTACACATGAGGAGAACTTTTTTCACTGTGAGAGTGACAGAACACTGAAATAGGCAGCCATGGGGGGATTGTGGAGTCTCCCTCTCTGGAGATATTCAAAACCCATCTGGATGTGATCGTGTATGGATAAGTGATCCTGCTCTGGCAGGGGGATTGGGCTGGGTGATGTTTCGAAGTCACTTCCAGCCCTTGACATTCTGTAATTCTTCAGCAGAAACATCCCAATGTTCATCATCTGTCAATCTTCTCTCATGAGGTTATTCCTATGACTAGCACAAACAAAAATGAAGAGGGGGAAAAGCTGACCTCAAAAGGACCTAATCACATGTTTTTTTGAACCCTTTTACATTGGGCTGAGATCTAACTTTTAAATTTATTGTCTTTTTATGCAGATACCTCTGATACTAATCCAAACCCTGTGAGTAAACCAGATGAAAATTAGGGGAATTAATATTGGACAAGGTTCACTGTAATGAATCTTAAAACAAGCAATAACAGTAACTGCAATTGAAAAGCCTTGCCATAATGATCTGCTGGAAAGGTGCAGGCACTTCCACTTTAAAGGTACAATTTTAAAGTTCGAACACCAAAACCACCATCATTACACAGACTAAAACCATGTTGAAGCTCAACAGAAAAGCAGAGGGTGAGAAAAGTAAATTTGTTTTGCTTACACTGCTGATTGCTTATCTGACTTTCTGTCATCAAACTGTTTAGTCTAGCATAAAAATCCTCTTCTGACCAGTAAAAAAGGTCCTGTACTCACACAGCCAATGCAAATGTAATCTCAAAATAGTGTCTACTATCAAATATAAAACAGAGACAAAAAGTGTGTGGAGAAGAAATGTGTATCTCAAAAACTCCTATCTGAGTAATGCTCAAAAAGCTTCCCACATTTTGTTATTAGTTCAGCCTTCAAAAACCTGTATCCCTTAAAGAAAATTCTAAAAATGACTTAGTCATTGACAAGGGCCTACATTAACCATGCCTTTTGTGAACTGTAATTCTGAAGAGCTCCAGAATCTTAACTTGAGTAAAGATTTGCACAGAGAATGAAGACAGATTGGCAAAACAAGGAAGATAACGATACTGATCTCAAATAAAAGTTATCACTGAGGTGAGTATTTCTATCTTGGAAGCTTGGGCTCCTTTACAGTAAGCACAGATATGAAAGAGTGTTTCTTTGTTGAAAAACTACTTTTGAGGCTTCTAACTAAAACTACTTTAGAAACAAGTACTTGCAAAACCAGTAAGATATAGAGCCCATGTCTTCAGATAATGTGAAAAAGGACATAGACACAGGGCATGGTAATGGTTAAAAGGGACCTCTGAAGATCACCCAGTCCAACCACCCTGCCAAAGCAGGATCACCTGGGGCAGGTGACACAGGAATGTACTCAGATGTGTCTTCAGAGTCTTCAGAGAAAGAGATTCCACAAACTCTCTGAGCAGCTGTGCTGGTTTGAGGCTAATTGGAATATTTTAATGAGAAAAATTAGATCATTGGTTGTAAAAAGAAAATAGTGATGAAGTCTGTATCATTCATTGGTTTGCCGAGAGGGATAAAAAGCCAAAATGCCAGCAATTTGTCCCACTCCCTTCTGTCATGTTGCTTCCTCTTCACTCCACTCTAATTGCTCCACTAACAAATAACAATGTAAGCTTTGCTGGTTGCTTTTGTCTGTCTGGGAAAGCAGAGGTAGAAAGAAAGGGTAGCTTTGTACCCTTCTGGGCAGTTTTACTTTTGTCCAGGAGGGAGTTTGGTTTTCTGTATTATTTCTATAGTTGTAGATATATTGTGTATATATGCTTGTAAATTTTCCTTTGCTGTAAATACAGCCATCTGTGCTAGTCTGGTAAATTTCGAAAGTGTGTGTGAGGAAAGTTCCTAACCCACCACAGCAGCCTGTTCCATTTCTCCATCACCCTCACAGCAAAGAAGTTTTTTTCTCATGTTTAGATGCAATTTCCTGTGTTCCAGCTTGTATCCGTTGCCTCTTGTCCTATCACAGAACACAGGAGAAGAGACTAGCATCTTCTTCTTGACACTCACTCTTCGGATATTTATAAACATGTTATAATAATATATCAGATGTTAATTTATTTTGTGCTGCTTAACCTTGCATGTCAAATTTGGGAATCCTGTGTTTTGGCAGAATAATTTTAAAGTGTGTAAATGTATCCAATATCTGAGTAAAGCAGATTCACCAAAGACATTTTGTTCACCCAGTTTAGGGACCTATATTTTGGCTTTTATGATGATGAAGTAAAAAAAGTCAGCAATTCCACAGCCTTCATATTTATCCAGTAGTAAGCATGACAGAAGTGAAACAGCTTATAATAAGTTCATTATTATTACCATCTATTTACATACACTTTCATATGGGGGAAAATGTATGTTGCTTTGGGAATTTCGCTAGCATGGATCTTCTGAAGAGAGGGCATAACAGAAAAAATGCATTGAAAGACTGACAGCAGTGGAACTATATGCATTCAAAACACCACAACTTTTATTCCTCCCTCTGCAGGTGTAGCAGCCATTCCATAAATCAGTGCCATTTCCATGCTCTAACATTCATATCTAGCAAGTGCTGGAATCAGAGAGCTCTGGTTTTGGAGGAGAGCTACATATCCAAAGTGACTTAGGGATAGCTTTTGCAAATAAGGATATCTGTAGGAACACCCTGAACAGCTAAAAGGAAGTGGGAATCTCTTCAGTCCCAGTACTCTGTCAAAGTCAAAATGTTCAGGCAGAAATTAAACCATGAGGGAATCACATCTGCCAAAAATCTGGTTGACTTTAACATGCCTGTTTTACATGCTCATTCAGAAAATTGTAGTAGTCTGGAAAGATACCATGCATAAAAATGATGATGTGTGCTTAAAAACACCAAATAAATATAATAATTCAACGAGCACAAATATATATGTAAAAATTTGAGTTCACCAACAACCACTTTCCTAAGGAAAACTGATTCTCCTCAAACTCTTAGTTTGCATCAGCATGGCTTCACATATTCACAGGTTGCATTGAGTTGGAAGGGACTCTCAAAGGTCACCTTGTCCAACCTCCCTGCAGTGAGCAGGAACACATTGAACTACATCAGGCTACCTAGCACCATATCAAGTCTGATCTTGAATGTCTCCAGGGATGGGTCTCAATCACATTCCTAGGTAACCCGTTCTGGCATTTTACCACCCCTATTGTAAAGAACCTCCTCCTGAGGTCCAAGCTAAATCTACCCTGTTCCAGTTTCAAACCATTGCCCCTCATCATATCACTGCAAACCCTTCAGAACAGTCCCTCCTCAGCCTTCCTGTTGGTCCCCTGCAGATATTGCAATGAAGCTCTAAGGTCTCCCCAGAGTCTTCTCTTCTCCAGGCTGAATAGCCCCAGTTCTTTCAGCCTTTATTTGTAGGAGAGATGCTTGAGCCCTCTGATCATTTTTGTGGTCCTCCTCTGGACCCACTGCAGCAGGTCTGTCTCTCGTGTTGGGGGTCCCATAGCTTCCTATGTTTTAGCTTGTCTCACTTTTCAACAGTTGTGTCTGCAGCCACAATGTGTAATACAAAATAATAATTTTATTAAAGGATACTGTTTGAATTCTTTAATTTGAAGTATTAATGCTAAATGTATCTAGTTGCACATGGCTATTCTCTCTTCAAATACAGATAGCCAGACCCCAGATCATCATCTTCATCATCTCTGCAGCTGCTGGCATGCATACAAATCCCAGTGGAGTGTCCTCAGAAGCTTTTCACACCAGTGCTGTTAGCAAAAGCTACAAATCTCCATTAGTATTTCCTGACAGTACCCACAGCCCCAGTCCTGAACTAAGAAGGGTCAATTGCTAGAATAATTCCACAAATCAGAAAATAAAACACTGACAGCATAATTCCATTGCTATACAACTTCCACATGGGGAAGGAAAGAACCTGTTGGCATAGACCAAGTACTTTCCAGTGTAAAAGTTTCATCATTTACTTCTCCCCTTACCAAGCTTGCTATGCTTGGACAATTGCCTGATGATTTGCTCAGCCTGAGACAAGCAGGGGGTGCTTCAAAGCTCATCCAGATCTACTTGTGACACCACAGTTGTCCTGAATTAACAGCGAGAGTTTATTTTCTACATAAAGCACAACTGCCTGTTGTTTTCAGTTAATTCTTTGAGTATTTTATACTTGCTGAATCTTTTCTCTGTCTTTATCTAGGAGTGCAAGGTAGGAGAATTTTTTTTAAATGGGTTTTTATTTCCTGCTGTGACAGAGACTCAGATGTACAATATTTGGCATAGCTATGTTCTAGAAAATCCTACTGTGGACATAACTCTTACTGGCAAAAGAACACAAGTTAATGTCATATTTTATTGAATTAAGCTGAGCCATTTTTCAATGATTTATACTTTTTCCATTGCTACAAGGTTTCAATGGTCCAAGAATTTTCCTAACACAACTGTCCTTTAAATGAATACGCACCTCAGCAACAGAAAACAAGTCTAAAGTCAGGCTCAGATGCAGAGGAAAATTTACACCACTTAAAGTCACTTCCTTACAGATATGGCTGGACAGAGCAAGTCCTTATTTACCAGAATATACCACTTCTTCTTTCAAGGTTTATTTGAAGGTCATACAATAAGTTCCTCCCATAAAGTAATTATTTCCACATTAGAACCATTTTACTTTTCACTCTTGAAACCTTTTAAGTTCACTCTTGAATATTTAAAGCGAGTGTCACCAGATTTCAAAAGAAACAAGATGCTACCCCCCAGATTTCCCATTATAAGTTTCCATGTTAAAACACAGGTGCAAGGCTGTTGTTAGATTTTTGCCTTTAGGTACCAAGTTAATTAGTGCTGAAAGTGTCCAGAATTCATACAAATAATTTCAATTTTTTTGCCTCGCTTGAACTTGGGCACATACATTGCAAGAAAAACCATGAAGAGAAAAGGAAAAAAAAAAACCACACAAAAAACCAAACTAACAAGGAGTTTCATGTAGAGCTGCCTCTTTTTGAAAACGGGCAAAGAAGTTGAGGATGATTAGGGCTTGTTATGCACTTTGCTGTCTGATATAGAGACTCTTGAAGCTTCTACAGCCTTCGACTTAGAACTTGTGAGCATTCAGTACATCCATGCCATTTTGTTTGTAAGCTGATAACATATTTAAGTGGCTTACAAAAAAACAAAAAGCAGCTGACAGTTGCAGACGTGGTTAATATTTGGTAGAAAAAAGACTCCATAACTGTTCTACCAACTAAAATGATTTTTTTTAGCCACAGAGCAGTAAAACTGGCACAGTCCTGAAAGAATGAAAAAATCGTGAGCAGCATTACATGTCAATTCTGAACATTCCTGTGAATTGATGAATCTGTTTGTTAGGATACTAGGAGTACCCAGGTCAAATACAAAACATGCACCCTTCAGCATCTAGTACATGTAGACCATTCCAAGAACAGTTTATTCCCTTGGTAGGAATCAAGGGAATAAACTGCATTTGTAATGTAATGTACTACTAATAGCATAATAGCTTCAGAGTGAAAAGTTCTGCTGTTCAGAAAGCAGCTGAAACTGAGGTAAGCCACTTCAAACCAGACAGTGTTATCAATCAATGGCAGAATTTGTTGGTGACTGAAAGTGTAGTATAAGGCCTATCAATAGCAGCATAGAACTTCCATTCTTAAACACACTGCCCTGAACAATAGTGCTTTTGAATACCCTCTTCCTGTCTTTCTGTCATGGTTATGATTATTAATAATCGGTTGTGAATTATTAATAATATTTTAATGAATTTTGTTATCATTATTAATATTCAAAAATTCGGGAAAATTCCCTGAGATTCTTTGGATGTTCGGTCGACAAGAGGCCATTACACAAAGGTTATTTATAAACACAGAATTAAAGATTTACAATAGTTTAAACAGTTAGAACTTGGAAAATAGAGACCGCATATCAAGAGAAATTCTGACTATGCCGTAATCACAGGCGCGATAGATACAAAGTGTCTCGGGAGAGAAGGAGGAAAAGATTTGCCTTGCCGCTGGCTGATGCAAACTGCAATGCACGCTGCAAACACATGGCCGCTCTGAAAAGCAGGTGTAAAGCAGCAGGAAAAGAAGCAACAGCTTTAAATCACCCACTTAAATACACTATTTTAAAAGGTGAAACTGGCCAATAGGCACTAGAATTCATTGTTTTGGCCAATGAATTCAAAGTCCCGTTCCTAGGTGTCTACCCTTGCACTTGAGGGGCAGCAGATGACACCTGACTTGGTCATGTGCCAAACAGGTAGCCTTTGGGGCTTTCTTGGGCCAAACCCTCATTGTTTTGCTCACACCATCAACACTCAGACCTTGCTACAGGAGGAGGAGAGCAAGGGTTGGAACTAATTTGGCAGGAAATATGCCCTTCCAGGACAGTCATGAAAAACAGGGGGGGAAATATCAAAGAAACTACAAATTGCAGACAGTTTCTTTATTCAAAACATTACAATATTCTCTTGGTATCAACCGTTGGCAATGTCAAATAGTAACTTTTTGATTGATCTGCCAACAGACACTGAAAAGGTTATTTCATAAAGGAGTGAAAAGCGTGGCCTATATGGTGTTCGCTTGGGGGGACAAGGAAAAGGCATATTACCAAACACAGCACTGGGCTGGACACAGAATGGCAGAATGGTAGGGGCTGGAAGGGTCATGGGAGATGATCGAGTCCAACTTCCCTGCCAAGGAGGGTTCACCTAGAGAAGGTCACACAGGACCAGGTGGGTTTTGAATATATCCAGAGATGGAGATTCCACCACCTCCCTAGGCATAATGGTCAGTGCTCTGGCACCCTTACATGAAAGAACTTCCTCCTCACATTTAGATGTAACTTCCTGTGTTCCACTTTGTGCCTGTTACCCCTTGTCCTGTCACTGGTCAACACTGAAAAAAGACACCCACAAATAAAACTAATTTCCTGGGCTTTGTTGCATCTCAAACCACAACACAATGCACCAGATCTTCAAAAATTAATTTGAACGTAACATGAAAAAATGTCAGTCACGTTTTTTCATTAAATCAGATCACACAGACTTGGTTGAGAACAGTATCCTAATCATCTCTTCTGGCCAAAGTCCATGCTAACTGTAGTTGCTGCTCCTCAGCTACCACCACCTTGCTTCACAATCAGTGCAATGTGCAGTTTAAGGAAGTAAAGAACTATTACAACAAATGGGAAAATCACAAATTCCCAGAGGCATGTGCAATGTGTGCCTCCCAGGCCACGCCCTTACTGACACAGGACACTGTGTTCAAAGCCTCACAACTTCCTTAAACACCACTTCCCTTCAGACCATGCCAAAATATTAAGCCCAAAAAGGCCAACACCCACATGAACTTTTCACTTGTCTTTTTCAAAAGAGCACAGTTACTACTAAGCTTTTTTTAGTCTTGCCTATTTCTAATGAGTGAAAAAATACTGAATTAAACCAGAATGCAAGAAGCGTGACGAACAGGAATTACACTAGCTAGACTCCAAATTTAAATATGCACACTAAAGCTGAAACCATTGATTTCAAATGTTACATCATGGTTTGTTCTGTTGGTTTGGGTTTGTGTTTTTTCGCACTCTTCTTTAGCTGCTAGCACATTCTGCCTTTCCTTAAATACACTTTTTGTCCTTTCATACATGTCTCTTTATTTCCAGGAAGCTTAAAGGAACTTGATAACTGTTGAAACATATGTTTTTAATGCTGGCTAACATGTAAGCAAATTGTGTGCTCATAATAGCTTAATTTCCTTAGAAAATCAGGCCAAAAATCATAGAATCATAGGATGGTTTTGGTTGGAATGGACCTTAAAGATCATCCAGTTCCAACCCCCTGCCATAGGCAGGGACACCTCCCCCTAGAACAGGTCACTCAAGGTCACTCAATGTCCTTGTTGTAGTGAGAGCCCCAAAACTGAACCCAGTATTTGAGGTATGGTCTTTGTTTTGAAATAGAAACCATTTCCTGTTTCAAGTTTATTTATTGTTCACTCCGATGAAGTTGATGATCTCAGATTCACAGTGTTAGGGGCTGGAAGGGACTTCTAGAGATCATTTGTACATTGGTATTCAGTCAACTCTGGTATCTTGAGTACTACAAATCAGTTTCCTCCATCTGCTGAGTAGGTACACTTTCCACTAGACTAGCTTGCTAAAAGCTTCATCCAGCGTGGTCTTAAACACTTCCAAGGAGGGGCCATCCACAACCTCTTTGGGCAATGTGTTCCAGTGTTTCACCAGCCTCATTGTAAAAACTTTCTTCCTTCCAGCTAGTCTGAATCTATACTCTCTTAGTCTAAATAGCTTTCTAATATCCAGTCTAAATCTACCCTCCTCCCTCTTCAATCCATTCCCTCTTACCCTATCATTACAAGCCCTTGTAAAAAGTCTTTCTCCAGCTTTCCTGTAGCCCCCCTACAGGTCCTGAAAGGCCACCATAAGCTCTCCCCAAAGCCTTTTCATCTCCAGGCTGAACAGCTCCAGCTCTCACAGCCTGTCCCCTTAGCAGAGGTGCTCCAGCCCCAGTTCTTCCATGCTCCATTTTAAATTCATGTGTATTGTAGATAGTGGTGATCTTAAATGAAAATTAACTAAATACATTCTCATATATTTATGAATTTAAAAAAAAATCCATAGGGGGCAGGGAAAGAAGGAATGGAATGGGCAGGACAGACAACAGGAAATAGGAGTCAATTCTTTTTACACATTGCTCTTTGATGTTCGCACTTAATATGGCTCCTACATAAATGCCTACAGTACAATAGACTCAGAAAAGAAGGCAGTCAACATATAGTAAGACATTATGAGTGTGAGACACAAAGCTATGAGTTATGGAGTATGAAAAAAAAAAGAAAGCAGGACTTTTTTTACATCTTGTATAACTATACAATGTAGGGGGTTGCTTTTATTTTTTGGGGGTGTTAAGCAAGATCTAATCCAAAGAAAGCTAGAAAGTCTGAGACTCTATCATTTACCTAAACTACAAAACAATGAAAGCAGCCATTTCAAGCAACAATAACACCGATCAGTTCAGTATAATATTCACTACAAAACTTAAAACTATTCCTATTTATTGGTGTAATAAACACATTGCATAATTTTTACTTACTCCCTACTTTTGTATATTAGTAAGATCATCTATGCCATTCCTTCTTGAAAGCAACTCCAGTTATAACAAATGCACACTTTTAACAGAAAAGATTTTTAAAAAAATATTCCTGAGAAAGTCTAGATAAAATATTAGAGCACTACCTGCTAAAGAGAAAGCAGCTTTAATAAAGGCATGACTTTTTATGGAAGATTGACAAAAAAAGAAATGATGGAAGTTGGACTAGAATACATAGAAAGGAAACACAAGCAGAGCAAATCCTATGATCCCAAAAAAGAAAAGCAATCCATTACATAACCAGGATAACAACTTGTACCAATAACAAAAGAGCATGCTTATGAATGCAACATGCTCACTATAAATGGCAAATAATTTTCAAAAGACATTGTCATTCCTTATTTACACGCATAGGAAAAAAAACTTACTTGAGGCTAGTGACAAGAACACTTGCCAAAGAAATGGATCACAAATGGAAGTAATTTTGAATCATACTGAGATTATGAGCTCATAAAAAATATCTCATTTTATAATGGTACTTTAATTCATTCATGAATCATGGAGTTAGCAGTAGAAGGCTGCTCACTGCTGCAACAACCAGACATTTAAGTAAGAATAGAATCAAAATTCAGGATGCCTGTCACCACCCTACACAGTACCTCCTGTTTAAAATGTTACATAAAATTCCTCCTAAGTGCATAAAGGGAATTTGGTTCTAGAGAAGAGTATATAGTCAACTACTATAGAGTTATTAACTAACAGATTTCACATGCATAACCTCCAAATGTTCACAATTGAAGAAAAGTCGATTCTGCATGAAAATTGTTGTTAAACATTGTCTACTGTATTTGCCTTATATTTTTATAGACAATCTGATGACAGAAAGCAACACTTTCAAGTGTTTGGTGGTAAGCGGTGCAGTTTTTACATTAGTTTCAACATACACACAGGTTCCCTATACAGTTGGTAAAAAAACTGCATTATCCAAATGGTGTAAATGTCATCTTCAGATTTTGAATTCTTTCAATCTTACAAACTTTCTCTCTTATTTAGCATTTTATATGGCAAGAACAGTGATATTTCTCATCTTCTAACTGTCATATTTAGTTGCAACATCTCCTGCTCCCAGACTTTCAAACTGCATCTGGATGTGTTCCAGTGTACCTGCCCTAGGTGATCCTGCTTTGAGAGGGAGGTTGGACTCAATGATCTCCAGAGGTCCCTTTCAACCCCTCTATTCTGTGATTCTATGACTTGTTTTTTTGCACACACTAGACCATTTTAGTACAGCAGAGGACTATGGCAGTGATATTTGTTATTAATTACCACAGAATCCTGGCTTTATAAAGTATCTGGGAGAACCTACAAAATAAGAAACACTGTCAATCTTATGAGTGCATTTCATGTCTGAAACACCATGATAACTCTTCAGCCTAGTATGGGAAACAGTGCCGAGTTAATTGCTAATGAGGCAAAAGTGAAAAGCAAAATATGTAACACAACAAGATCTTGAAAGATAGAAAAATACTACCGAGATGGGTCACAGCAGATAAGTTTTGACTCTGGAAAAGCAATTACTCCAAAGCAGAATGAGCATCCTTTAAACACCCCTTTCCACCTGACAGGAATTGGTAAGATGATTCCACATGCAATCTTGTATGAGCATGTATGAGCAGCAGGATAATCAAAGCAGCAAATACTCAAGTGAAAAAACACTGTAGTTGAACAGAGAACTGGACTTTGAAACATATCAGCTGCAAATCCAAGCCAGTCAGTAAACAAAGCAGTTGAACCTCAAAGAAAAGATTTTAATGAAGAAAAACGAAGGATCTGAGAACAGCTACTCACTTCCCTTCCTTCGCCACCTGTCAGATTCCAAAATGTCCCCCCGAACAGATGCATATAATTTGTGCCAATTAACATTCTTCAATCACACAAAAAATGTTTCTTCTTTTTCCTTCCCATTAAAAGACTAAAAGATTAAATTTCCTTTCCAAAGGATGCTGTTCAACAACTTACCCTACCCACAAAAATCCCAAAACACAACAACAACAAAAAATGAACACCAACACCGTCACAAAGGAAAACAAACAAACAAAAAAAACCCCAAAACCCAAACCACCAATCAAGTGCAAACATATTACAGGACATAGGGGCTATTCACAAACTGGACAGGAGGTAAACTTCACAGCAATCCAATAAAAACAGAAAAAAGAAAGAAGCAAGACTCTAGGATTGCAAGCAAATTTCATGTGGAATATTAGCTCTGCTCACTTTGCTTTAAAATATTTCTTTAAAACAAAAGGAAAAGTATTATTCAGTGCTCCCTGTCTACAACATCTAGCAAAATAATATTGTCAAAATTATTTTTGCGAATCAATCTTTAAACCAATTTAGCACCTGGCAAAACCTGCCACTTAGATAGGATTTTAAGTGTATGTTGAGAGTCTTCATACACAAAAGTCAAGTTGTATGGTAGGATTCTTATGTTATATGCTTGTAAGCATCCTGAGAGATTAACTGGATGCATTACTTTGTGGATTGTTTTTTTTAATTCATGTAAGAGTGATATTTTTACAGTCTTCTAAGAAAATATTCCTAATAAACTAAAGGGTGTATTGTTTCTAATGTAAAGGTACTTTAAACTCTAAAAAAATACAATGTTTGCAGCAACAGGATGAGGGAGAGTGGCTTTAAGCTGGAAGATTTACACTGCATATTAGGAAGAAATTCTTTATTGAGAAGGTGATGAGACACTGGAACAGGCTGTCCAGGGAGGTCGTGAATGGTCCCTCCCTGGAGGTGTTCAAGGACAGGTTGGATAAGGCCTTCAGCAAAATGGTCTAGCTGAAAGTGTCTCAGTACATGGAAGTGGGTTGGTCTTTAAGGCTCCTTCCAATCCAAATTATTGTATGATTCAATGATTATTCTATGTGGCTCCCCATTCTTTCATAGCATCTGGAAACCAGATGCTAAGTTTGGAGATGAATGCAGGCAAGAAACCACTGCAAGTCACTTCACACTGTGAGACAGGTCTCTTCTAGTAAAACATCCATTACCAAGGAGTCTGGAGACTTTTTCAATCTGACACCAAGAGTGAAGACCAAAATACAAGTGCTTGGAGGATGCCAAAATTGTAAAATAGATTAAGCTGTGTCGGACAGAGTGAAAGTGGCTGTGGATTACATCCACAACATTTTAAAATGAAATGAGTTCTTGAAAACCTAGGCCATGAAAATGTAAATAAATATCTGAACAGATAAATAAGTAAATATATATGTAAATAAATACATACATAAATAAAATTTATATATAGGAGTCTATTTGTAAAGTATATCTCCAGTGCTCCTCACCAGGTCCTTAGATGGAATGCATATTGGTACATGAACCAATACTAGCTTTTACTTCAGAACACCTAAGCCCCAAAGCAGATTGTTTGTTTCTTTGTTTTAGAAGAATGTTTATAAACATAATATTACTTTACTACAGTGGACAGCACTGTCCAAAAAAGGAAAAGTTAGAACCAACACATGTAATAGGAAGATAACAGAAGACAGAGGATGTCTAGCCTCAAAGAAACAAATATTCATAAAGAAATAAACAAAACTAGATGCTGATTAAAAAGCAGGATTACAAAAGTTTAAGACTGATAAACAACACAGATACAAAACTCAACTCCACACCAAAATAATTATCATCTGTTGGCTGAATCATGTAAGGAGAGCATACACAACTCTTTTTTGGAAATTAAGATAAAAATTTAGTCAAACAGCAATTCAACTCAGTAAAAATCCCTGGAATAAATTTAATCAGACTTTCTTGTGCATCTTAATCTATCAGGCATTAATACCCATGATGACAGGCAAAAGTAGATACCAAAACCAATTAGCTTCATTTAGACTGGAATTACACATACATTACTGTTCACATTATTATGTATATTTTATGTGATACGATCTGTAGGATAGAATCACAGAATCATAGAATGGTTTAGGTTGTATGTGGCCTCAAAGATCATCCAGTTCCAACCCCCTGCCATAGGCAGGGACACCTCCCACTAGAACAGGTCACTCAAGGCCTCATCCAACCTGGCCTTGAACATCTCCAGAGCAGAAGCAGCCGCAACCTCCTTGGGCAACCTGTTCAAGTGTTTCACCATCCTCACTGTAAAAAACTTCTTCCTAACATCTAATTTAAATCTCCCTTCTGCCAGTTTAAACCCATTACTCTTCGCCCTGTCATAACAAGACCTTGTAAATAGTCCTTCCCCAGCCCTCCTGTAGCCCTCCTGTAGCCCCCCTTCAGATACTGGAAGGCTATTACAAGGTTTCCCTCAAAGCCTTCTCCAGACTGAAAAGCCCCAACTCTCATAGCCTGGAACAAAGCATATCAAAAAAGCTCTTAATTAACAAGAAAAACAAGCTTTTCAACTATCAGTGTTCTGCTCTTCCCCAAAATATTCTTCACTGATCCAAGTGTTTACACAAACTACTGTGGTGGTTTGGCAGTTCTCTACACGCCCCCCCCT